>JAGSMU010000020.1:9627500-10087500 GCA_029286865.1 Teinopalpus imperialis | reverse complement strand
TCAACGTTAAATTTTACGCTTACCTAAATTTAAATAGTAGAGCCAACCGCAGCTATAAACGAATAAGATCGTTTTAACAGTGAAGGATCATGCTATCACTAATTGTCAGCGTAAAATAGTTGTGTTTCACTTCTGTATTCTGTATATGGTAGGTAAAAAATCCCAAATCCTCTAATCATCGCCTAAGCGCCCGACACATCGTTATGTGCCAAAATATCACAGCTCCCATGCAACGCGAACACACAACACCTTCCAATATTATTGGTGTTCCATATTAGCCCCGAAGCTGGCACACCCGGACTATCACCGAGAACTTAACTCGTTTAGTGCAAGGGGCGCGCCCGAGCGATTCGTTACCGTCTGAGCTGCTCAGAATGCTTCACCAAAAGAAAAACCTGCGACAACTCTGTTGTCGCTGAGTTGTCGAAAGCAGTATTGGTTGTGCGTAGGAGGCCATGCTGTATTCAGTTCTGACATCTAAAATTCCAATCCCTGCCAAGCCACCATTTTATAAATAACATGCCACTGTTATTTATATAAATTATGTTATTTGTATATATTATAATAAATTATGTATTTACAAAATTATACTCTAATTATATTAGTAGCTGAAATATTTTACCCGTTGGTCAGGAATAAACTTGTTGTTGATTTTATGAAAATTATTATCAAAAGAATTCTTAGATATTTATTTAAACAACTATAATTAATCTTTTTTAAGAATACTTAAATTAATTATTTCCGTATTCTTAAAAAAATACTACCTTTTATTAATTATAATCACACAACATGCAATTTCGCACCCGTCACTCACGATTCAGCAGAGGTACAACTGGTAATTTTTTAGTGTCTTTAGTTAGTTGAATAACGTCTTCGAGTCTTAACACAGTATTACCCTAACTGGTAGCTGTCAGGTTTATCTTACCCAACACATGACACTCCTTTTGTAGCGCCTACTTTTTATGACAGTTTTCTGTCCAGGTTACCTAATATTGAATTTTGACAAGATTAATATCTCTTAAAATTAATCTTATCTGTGAGAGTTTGCTGATAATGCGACTATATCCTGATTCCTTATCAAAGCGAAAGTGATATGGAGTGTCTTTATGCTGTAATGATGGCTTGGGTAAAATAATTTGAACTATATGGCTTATTGTTAGAGTAATATTACAAAAACAATGTGTAACTTAATAATAATGTATAATTAGCAATGTTTTAAATACAACTACTACTTAATTAAGGAGTTTATGTCTAATACGTTTATGAAGCAAACACATTGAACTATATAATATACTCGTATTTATATAGTATGGAATACAAGTCATGACTATATTATTAGAACATATATCATAATCAAATAAATTGCCCTATAAAGATATTATGAATTTGCAGCAACAGTGAACTAATTAAGGGTACACCCCTATTGAAAGTGTAAATTGAAACATGTCGAGAGTTAATTGGTTCCTAGTCCGCAAGGGACGCTGCTTTGTCATGAATAATCCTCAATCTTCTGACCACTCTCCTAGAAACCATTATTCTCAAAAGGATATAGAAGTAAGTAACACTAGTAGAAATTAAATAATAATAGTTGGTATAAAATTGATGGTATATGCAAAAAAGGTTATAAAGCGTCAGGCTATATTATGCGATCAACAGAAATTTTTATTGATATGAAGATGCTGAAAGTTCTATATTGCGCCTTTGTACGTATCCATATGGAATATGCATAACAATTATGGAATCATCAGTACTCTACGTATATAAAAAATGTTAGAAAAGATACAAAGGAATTTTATCGGTTTCCTGTGAAATAAATTCAAGTTACCTAACGAGGATTACAATTCTATGTGCTTTCGTCTTCACTTGCTTCTTCTTCATCTGCGATGAGATATATCCCATGCCGTTTATATCTGTAGAGTAGCCAAGGTACTGTGTACTGTTCTCGGCTGCTCTCTAAGCAATAACTCAAAATATCTCACAGGTGTCCTTGCTATAGGGCGATCCATAGCACTACCTATTCTAGCTTGCACAAGATACAAATAAACACCACAGAAATGTATTGCAGTAATAAAAAATACTTTACATCTTTTTTTTTAACTCTTTGCAGCCTTGTTATTTTAAATTCTATATTAATTAATTGTAAGTTGTAGTTAGCCAGTAACAGAAGGCTTAAGGAATTTATTGTAATAATTGTGGTTACAATAAATTTCTACTTTCAGTAGTTATAATTTTGCTTATAATTTTCATAAAATTGTTCTGTTAAACAAATATTTTAACAGCAAATATTTGTATAATAACTACCCACCTGATGAAAATAAATAACACGAGGAGGGGGACATAGATCGAAAGTGATTTATATAAAAATACATATATATACACATATATTTTGCACTATAATAACGGTTTTTTACTCAAACACTTGATTGAAATAAATTTAGTAAAAAATTAAATCACTATACACACATGGATTAGTATTTACCAATGGCTAAATTCAATAATTGTTTCTGTACATAGCCATGTGGTGTACATAGTTCAATATTATGTTGTCATTATCTTCACAGGGTTTTAGACGTTGCAGCTGAAAGTCTGCATGATAGGCCGTAAGGATCAGCCGGTCATTTGCTGAGACTATATATTCTGTGATACTGCATCTTATCCTTTCACTGATATTATTTGTATAATGATAATGTCGACTTAAAGACAATTACATTTCGAATAAAACGGTAACTATTTTTATAATATCATAAACTTAAATTTGGTATATTAGTAATGTATGAAGGTTTAGATCTCCAATAACAATCTCTGCGAATTGAAGACATCCGGGAGAAAGCGGTAAGTAACAGACACCACAACCGATTAATGAGATACCGCTCAGATCAACGTGATCCTTACAAAATAGGCTATTGTCGTTCAGCGCACGTTCAGAGAGACTTCAAATAATTACTTAACAGATTCGGGATGCTTAGAGATTTCAGATACAAGTACGAATATATATTTATTTATTATTATTTATTTATGTATTCTTTATTTGCATAAATAAAACAAACAATACAATGAATTAACGTAGGTATAAATATTTTATGGGCATTATTTGAGTCTTTAGTTTTAACATGTATTTCTTCCACATGTCTAGTAGTATATTTTTTACTTATTGTTTGTTTGGTTTATCCGCTACAGTGCATGTACGTGCATTCCTGGGCGTCTAGTTTATTATTATTTAGTTAATTAAATAACTTAGTCGCACCATTTTAATATTCTGATATATTCATTCAACAAGGCCTTCTCAATTCACTTAAAATTAACCAGTCGTGTAAAAAATATTTTAGTAAATGTATTGAAGATATGAAATAAATTATTACCATCCTACTATCACGTTAATGATCAATTATTTTACGAATGATTAATGATAAGAGTATCAATCTATTCCAAAAATTATACTGTCCCTCATCCATAGGGATTGGGTCTCCAGTCAGCATAACTCATCATACCGTAGACGGCAATATCATACTTCTTTTCCATCGAAGGTGATACTACAACAACCTCATTATACATAGTAGCATGTAGTTTATAAAACCGAAGTTTATAATATTGATTACTTTATAGTATAGTTTCCTTTATTATATTGTTTAGTCCTAAATTCATTGTCATTATCAATAATTATGCAATATAATTATTTTAAAACTGTATTGGTCATAGTTATCCAAAATAAATGTTTTAATAAATAAAATATAAAATAAAAGAACTAACACCAGTTTTCTTTGACCACAATTAAACAACAGCAAAAAAAACTGAAAATTGTAATAATTTGTACTCTTTACTATGTATGTAATGTTACGCAATGCAACAAGCGTAATATGCTTACAATAATTCGTCATCTATGAGGGCTGATAAAGTATCCTAACATTCACTTGCAAGTTATAATATTGTTTTATAGCCCTGAGCCTAATTGAATCCTCAACGTAGACAACATTTTCCTCTGAGTAAACGTAAAGGGTCTTGTGAATATCCAGAAGATAAAAATAAGTCCTTAAGATGTTTATTTTTAAAAATTATCTGGAATATGTTTTTCATATTTATAGTACTATGAGCTTGACATACGCCTTCCTCAATCCCATTATAAGATGTTGCAAAAATATTATACATAGCCTGCAAAACATGCACACTCAAAAACCAACGAATTGTGTGTTGCAAAAATATTTAGCTAACATGTTATTTTAAGCACATCGCTATTTCATCTGTTACTCAGACAAAACAATTATCTTTCGAGTAAAAAAATAACTTATTTCCATTCACTATAATTAGATCCTTTTTTCTTTATATTTACTTCTAAATTAGGAATTCTATTAAAAATTTCAATTTTGATTCAAATTTGAATTTACTTTATTAAATACAGTTAGTTTTATAATATTTTTAATTACTGTCTAATTTTATGTCTGTCTGTAATGTCTTGATTTATTATAACTGCCTGCGCGTACCAAGTGGTGAGTGTAATAATAAATTTCCTTTATTTGATATACACCAGTCCAGACAAATGAATACATAAACACATTGGTTTCATAAAACAAATTACAAATTTATAAATATAGAACAGTCTGATTAGGTTATTTTAAGCGATGTAAAACAATATACAACTACAAGTATTAGAGGTTTAGAAAATAAACCTAATTCATCTTTCCACCGTTTATAATAGACTAGGGTTTTATATAAACTTACAGTGTAAAAAGAATATGTCCGAGTATAACTAACTGTGGGATTCTAAAATTGAGGGGGAGGGTTCCACTTTGTCTATCACCTTTCTTCAATTGGATAGGTTCAGTACTACTGGACTGTTCTCGAACAGACATCGAACTGAACTGTACTAGACTGAAGCACCGCTCAAACTTCGATGGAATCAAAGGCTTTCTCATAGTTCACATACATCACCACCACACTTCTGCTCCACGCTCCGTCCGTGGTGACGGTTGTACAACCGTTTTGTTTTTAACAGCTTTGGGAGAACTTAGAGTTTTGCTTCGGCACCCGTTTTCAAAACCTCTGTTGTTATTCCGTCCTTCCGGTGATTAGCCGTTTTTAAGTTGTCGAGAGCCATCCTTATCATACTTGTCGATAGATGATATATCATAGATCATTTGTACGATGAGTGTTGTTGTACTGTTATGTTGTGTGCAATTAGTCAAGGATCTTGACAGATTTGGAATAAGCTTTTTTGTGAACTGTTTTGTGAAATTGCTTTTATTCATAATGCACAGCACATATAAACATTTTGACATGTACACCACATTTTTCGAGACAAAAGTGTTTTCTCAACCCTCGTTTATATTATTCCATCTGGCTCGTGCTACGCTCCAGATATTTGTATATTTATATTTTAATAATATGTCGTGACAAACCGTCCAAACTTGCCTTCTTGACTGGCATTTTACGAAGTCAAGACTAATTTCTACATTTAAGTTACTAACTACAGCAATACGTAGCGTAATGTTGCTTTTCAAATTATGTAAATATGTAAGGTTTTTTCTCAAACTTCGGATCGCTGGATCCCAAATTCAGAATAGATCCGTAAATATAGCAGAAAGAAAATGGATGCAACGTGGCAGTGAATTATATGTGGTGTTATATTAAAATATAAGTAAGACGACTACCGACGAATTTAAAAAAAAGAAAACTTGAGTGCAGCATTTGAGACGTATACACGAGTTTGTATCGGTCAAACGATTTCAATTGTTATATATTTTTTTATTTATAAGGTGGCAAACGAGAAAGCAGCTCATTCAATGGTAAGTGATTATGAACATTGGCAACACCGGAGGAGTCGCAAATTTGTTTCCGGCCCTTAAGAAACTTAGTGGCTGGAATTAATACAAATAAGTTCTCAGTTCCCATGGTAAATTCGGTAAAAAATACAGAGATATGCAACAACCCTTCGCGGTGCCAGTAAATCAAGCCTGTCGGAAAGTATCTGATCATCAATGATTCGAGATGCTCTCCGTTGTATATAGTCAAATAAAAGAAGCTAGTACTGGGGTGCCTCGGCTCAGAGATAATAATATAATAAGATATAATAGTAAGATTCCATTCCATGTGAGGTCGAACTTGCGCTTTGTAAAGTTGCGCACAGTGGGCCGATAGTTTTTAAAGGCTAATTTGGCCTTACTCTCCAAGTGATCGTGGAACAGAACGTAGCTCGATATGTCATTGCCAAGGATTCCAATATCAGCTGAGGTAGGAAGGGGAGTTTTTTCAAAATAAGGAGATGCGACAAAGAGGAGAGATTCTTTTTAGCAGTAATCTCACAAACTTGAGTCTTCGTAGGGTTAAATTCGACTAGATTTTGTCAGCCCATTTTAATTTTGTCACTGGCATTGGCAATGGCAAGAAATTTTATCTTCTTTCAAGTTCGGCAATGTTGTAGATGATCATGGGTGGCTGTAGTTACTTACCACCAGGTGAGTTTCATGCTCGTTTGTCGACTTTATAGAATAAAAAAAATCATGGATTTTTGGAAATATAATTAATAACAAACTAAATATTGGTACGTAATATAATGGAAAACCATTAATGTACTAAATAAAGTTCATCAGTTTAATTGTTTTATTAACTAAATCAGAGAGCAAAATACACAATTCTCTAAATCTAATTCTGAGTTATAAATTGGAACATGTCCAGGGATATTAGCATCAGGCTCTTCAACTCAACACTTTGAATATAATCATTAGCTTATCTCCTGAAAATCATAAGTAGTAAAATTACATTGGCTGGTCGGAAAATGTAGTGGTTAGAAAACTTGGCTGATTCGACGCGGGTCCTGGCTTTGAGCCGAGGAACAATATTTGTGCATTACAAATTGTTGGGTGTATTGCATGTATGTTCCGTGTCTCTGGAATTACATTACAACTTTATTTTTTTAAGTATATAAATGTATATAATTTAATAATAATATATTATTAGAAATAATATACTTATTAATTAATAAGTATCTGTAGGTAACATACATATAATCTATATATTATATATATACCTAGTCTGGTAGTATAAATTCTGTTACAAATGAAAATGCATTTTATAATGAAGTAATGTAATATTATTAAAATTATACCTACATATTTATTAGTCTCAGCAAAAAATAAAAAAAAATTCTATTCGAAAGGTGGCCCCTTTGGCTTTTACGCAGGCCTTTAATCTGTTTGGCCACAAATCTATGGATTTATGCACTGTTTCCAAGGGAAATTTCGCCACTGCTGGCTCCAAAGATTTTTTAAGAGACTCAATGTCGCCGTGTCGTTTAGAGCAGGCAATGTCCTCTAAACTGACCATAATTTGATATCTAAAGGGTTGCGGTCTGGGCTAGATGAGGGCCAGTCTTCAGCTTTTATAAAGCCCGGAACGTTGGTTTCAAGCTAGACTTGGGTAGTTCGTACCTTGTGCCAGGCGCAGAGTCCTGCTGTAAAGTCCACGGTATATTTTTAAAAAGTGTATTGCTGAGAGGTTTCACAACATGATCCAAGACTGTATCTTGATACACTTTGTTGTAGTTTTCACTCCTTTTTCACAAAAATATAGTTTAGTGGCTCCTTGATAAGACACGTCCCACCAAACCATCACTGACGCAGGATGATGACCACCTTTCCGACCACTTGAACAGCTTCTTTAGAACGGTGTACGTATACTTTATCATTTTGATTGTTGTAGTGATCTTCAATAGTGAAAAATTTTTCATCGGTTCTGTGCCTTTCATCTGCGTATCGCGACTGAAGGCATTTTGATCAATCCACTTTCAGTAATTGTAAAGATTGATTTAGGGCATGTCCTGTATATCGTCGATTAGCACCGAGCTTCAGGTCTTGTTTTATAATACGCGACAGAGTCCTAGCGGGAATCTTCATTTCTCGCGATAAGATTTGCTTTCCTTCCTAATGGCGTTTCGACGAATTCTGGCTTTGGCAGCATTAACAGCATTTGTAGTTCAAACAGCGAGCAGCTACGCCGATCTTTTCCGGTCTTCGACAGAGGAAGTGTTGTTGTATCTGTTGATAGTATGATATACGAACATACGGCTGATACCAAGCTTTTGATGTATCAGCAATATGGCCGACAGCTTCATATCCACTTTGTGCAAGGCGATCACTGCAATCCTATTTTCTTTAACAACCCATTCCATATTGTAATTTGATAATGAACACCAAAAAAATATGTGAAATGGTGCAAAATCGAAAGGAGTTTTTAAAATAATATACGTGCTCTAAATTCAAAATAATTAAAAAGTTGAAAAAAAGAAAACAGAAAACAGTATTTATGACCAGACTAAAGTCTGATAATGTCAACATTATACTTATTATCATAGAGACCACTTTAGATAAATAGATAGGAAATAATCACAATTAGTGACCGCTTCAGCCGCTGATAGCCGCTTAAATGAAGCTGCATGTATGTTTGGGGGAAGAGCATATACCAAGGTCTAATGATCCGGGTGAAAGGTAAAATATATGAATCCAATTTTACAACAAGAAACGAGAAGTGCAATATCAGAAGAGCAGATTTCAGCTGCTATATACGCATGTTTTGTGCTGTAATCGTTGTAGTTTGAAATGCTATCCATCTGGAAATGAAGTAATTTTCTTATATACACATACATACTTTTAAATCGTTCAACATGGGTCTGTGAGGAATACCAGTATATCAATTTTACAGTGCAACTGGGCTTTGTTGTTCGCGAAACAAAGTCTGTCGTGTGATCTTAGTACGATGAGTAATATTGGAGTCTGAGATTCTGTGAGTCGTCACAGTGCACACTTTGGCTTCTACTATTGCTGCAGTGCTGCTACGTACTGGAGTATTAACATTCCTTTTTGGTCATCTGCTTGGGCAATGGTACATATCTATTCGTCTTTGTACTCTATCGTTTATTATAGGATATATACATGTATATTCATCAAAGGATTTGTGGCTAATATTTTAGCATTTTATATCGTAGTTAGCTTTACGTGTCAAACATTGTAAATACTCCTTCTTTGGTAACTCACTTCACTATTACTCACTTTTTAAAAGTATTAATTTTGTTAGCAATTAACTTTATTCAATTTAATTTAAAACAGTCTATATGAACTAAATTGTCGAAGCTTGTTCATTAACGGCGTAATTAGTTGAACCACGATCAATAGCCTCCCTATTATGTATAGGAAGGAAGGGAGTAGACGAGGGTTGACATCAAGTGCATGAGTCATAACCATTTAGAGTTTCGTCACTATTTGTTTGCAGTCTACCATCATAAAACTTTTAATTTGTAAAGGTGTGTTATAGTCACAATACAAAACTAATAGCTAGCCAAAATTTATCACCAGTTTTACACACTAGAGTCAGTTTTCTAAGTATGCAGTTGTTTTTAATCAATTTATATATATAATATTTGTTTTAACCAAATTTAATTCGCAGTCTATAACGTATAAAATATATTTAATTGTTTTTGTTTACCGGAACACAGTACGAGCTTTTTTATAGCTATATTAATAAATATTTCTTAATGGTAATTATATATCCTTATTTTATTAAAAACACATTTACGAATCATCCTTGGTAGGAATCGGTGTTCTTTTGCGAGGTTTGAGGTTTATCCAATCTAATGTCATGGTGAGGTCGATCTAACGTATGACCGCAAATTACAAACTGGCTACAGCTTCGAAGTTTCAAGTCAACTATATACATGCAGCCAAAAATAAATATTTAAAAAAGCTGAGTAGTTCGGGTTAACTATTATATTGGCATGTCAAACGCACTCACTGGTCGTGGTTTATTCAATGTACAGTAGTCTTGTAAATATAAGAAATCATTATTTGAAGTTGATTATGCTTTTGTATTTGGTTAATTCATTTCTTTAAAAACGGACTCAAATAGAGGAGAACTGATTTGAGGTTTGGTACACGAATAATCATACATTGTGGGCCTCAGGATAAATCCTCAGTTTACATGTTTAAAAACTTTACTTGGTATTTAAACCTCCGGGCGTTGGAAAATGAAGTATAATCAATGCAAAGTTACAAAAGTTAATCTCTCAATCGTCATCAAGTTAAACATTTAACCTTCGACCAATTTACAATGTTTCATACAATAATGAAAATTGGATACCTGATATCTGATATCAATAAACTTACATAAGTTAGGAGACGTGGTGTAAAATAGAAGGACACTTGTGACACAGGAGTGTGCGCAACACAGAGTATAGAAAAAATTATAGCTTAATTTTTTTACTACACGTTCAGCTCATTATTTGGCGGTCCGATATAATAGTGAAATTCATTAAACACTAAATTGAAATATTCAACCAAATCTATTAAGTTATTACTTGAAGTTTCACTAAACGTGCGTTGAACGGTAATATGCTATTTTGTAGGGCTTACATGATTTTGAAAGGCTTATCGATTATTGATTAGTCTAGATTCTGTTAATGTTGATGCTGTTAGCCTATGCGGCTCTTACAGCTTCATCGGACACAGGGCTAACGGAACTGAGGTGTCCGTAAGGTGGTTATTAGTTTTCATTATGTATGGTTCTCTTACTTACACAAAGCGCTCATAAACTGAGCGTCTGCTCTGATCTCGTACCTATCTGATGGTGCCACCCAAGTTGTCAGTTCCTTGGCTATCGAAAGATTCTCCCGAGTGGAGAATAGATGGTGATGACTACTAACCGTTACCGTAACTGAGGTTTTGGTATGCGGACCTAGCCTCTGACGGACGCCACCTGTTGTCTGGTTAGTCGGAAGCTGTGGGTGGTAAGATCCGCCCTGACACGCGGGTGTATCAAGTGTTATTATTGATTATGGGGTGTCTGCAATGTTTTATAGTCATCCGCTTTCTGTCATCTATATTATTATAATTGTTATTTAATTCTCTCTTGTATATACAAGTAGTGAAAATAAATACTTTGTTTACTTTAATATCCTTTTAACTTATTTAAAAACAACTGTCCAGATACCAGCACATAAAGTGAATAAGCGAAAAAGTTTATGCAAATGTACTATACTAGAACAGGCACAACTACCTAGTAAATGTGGAAATATATTATGTGTTCTGAGACAGCAAAGTGTAATGAAAATATTCAGTTAACTTGGGAACATCAACATCAACGGAAAATAAAAAGGAAAGATGAAATGATATCAGTTTTCTCATGCATTATATGGGCAACCTTAAAAACCAAGAAACAAGGTAATAAACGTAATATACACCTATATGACTTAAAAATTAATGAGGCCGCGTATAATTAATTTTTTTAAGGTTAATAACACTTCAATATGTATGTGTAGATTAAATTAGACAAAAATATATGTTTTATTTATGTTTTGCAGTATGGTAGTCACAATACTATGATATAAACATATAAATACTTTATCTCAAATCTGGTTTTATTTTATTTTTGATAAAATGTTTAATTACTTCAAATTAATATATTTTAGACTGAATATTGCCCTGTACCAAACACAATTCTATCATTTAATGAAAAAAAAAATACAAATGCTTTTGCACGCCTTAGCGAAGAATAATAAAATACTCCCGCATTCGTTGAGAATGAAATAAATTTCTTTTCTAAAGTCTGTTACTGGTAAAATTTAATAAAGGAAACTGGAATCGATTTGAGAGGACTGACTTATTTAAGACTTTTTTTAAATGTACAATTAATATTATTATTAAAACGTGAAATGTACTTAACGTTCATTTAACGAATTGGACTAAATTAACTTCGCATTCTAGTTTACATGTACCACATATCATCTTTTATCTTGTTATCATTCTATATATTTACTGTTTGTATACAACTGTTATTACCTGTTTCGATTACCAAAACGTGGACTTAGAACTTCTTGCCAGTTCAGTAAATGACTTTAACGATTTATACAAATCTAAAGCAAAACTATGTAGATTTATCAATTTTGTTTCTTGATATTACACGTACTTCCTAGGACTAAACTTTACTTCGAATAGATGGTAGCGCTTTTCTTGAAGACGTAAATACTTATTACTGATAATATTTGGCCCTATAAGTGCTGTAACAGTACAATGATTAATTAATAGATGGCGCTGCCGGTATTATAACAAAAAACAACGAAGCTTAACATGAATTTACTTTTGAATATAGTGGGGTTTAAATATTATAACTAAAAAAGAAATTTAGAACTTTAAACAAAATAAAATTAAAAAAAATTATACAATTTATAAGCTCATGGTATCTATATTTAGTGTTACTATTCATAATTATTAAAAGTAACTAATATAATGTTGTATAACTTAAAAGAATATTTCATATATGATATGGTTTCCTTTCAAGTTATTAAAAAGGGGCACAATAAATGAAAAAATTATTATAAACATTGAAAAGGCGCTCAATCTGCTTAAAATTTATTTATTTAAACTTCATATACAATATGTACAAAGGCGGATTTAATGCCTTAGACATTCTCTACCAGTCAACCTTAGGGCAATGCAGAGATGAAATAAAACTTGTCGTAATATACTATTATATTATATAAACAAACAATATATGCGTAATTATAAAATACATATATAACAAATAAAAATATACATACATATATATGATATGTATATATATATATATGTATATATATATATATATATAAATACATAATCATTTAACCCAGATAAGCCTACTGCCCTATATTTAGGACAGTAGAAATAAAAAAATATCAGAATACCCTCTTTATCTAAGATTATTTAGCGGTAATTGGGTTAATAATCCACTTCCTAAAACAAACAAATCATGATGATGATTTTCTCCTATTTAATTTTGACTGCGATATCTTCTGGTCACTTACAGGTGAACAGGGTTCAACTACGTTGAATAAGATTTAGTGCCGTTAGCACTCAGACAAACACAGATGACATATCATCCCTTTCCTATATTTTATCCTCTTTCTTATTTCTTTATTGTATCCTCCTGCAATATGCCTTATCCAAAGTCGAAATAATACCTTGCGGTGGCAAGGACTGGTTATTTCAGACTCGCACCAAACAAAGCCCCACGCTGATATTCATGGTATACCGCAGTAGTCGTATATTGCACAAATCCAAAATCAAACATTTTGTGATACCTGAATATTGTTTATCATAATAATGGAACCATGGAGCCGCGACGCTGCAGCCAAGTGCATAACTCAGCCGTTTAATGTTATATGAATTAATTGTGATTCTGGGATGGTTGTAGTAGATATAGGACAGCGTTTTAGGACATTATGACACAGTATGACAAGAATGTGTCATAATGTCATTGTTTAATGTTATACTAATAACCAGTAATACCAAAATTATAGTAAGCCTGGGACACGCCCTAAAACTTTATGGCTTTTATTCAAGCAAGATTATTTGTCAGCAGGCGGGCCTTTAAATTTTATTACAAATTTTGAACGTTCAAATAATCGTAACTCGATTATGGCAGGTAATAACATCACGCAACAGTATTTTTTCCCATTTATCTTAATAACTTATTTTTATAACTCAATATCTGGGAAGATGTTACGGTAATAGATTTACACATTAATTATAACTTTTATGAGAGACGCCTTCGCTTATCAAAAAAATATTATTCGACAGGTTTTACACCATCATTTCCCTGACGTTCGTTCGACTGAACAAGATTGAAAATGAAAATCTCAGTAAAAAAAATTTCTTGAAAATTATTTATAAGATTTCAAAAAGATAAAATATTATTCATTGTTAAAGACGTCGACACTTGTCACATTATTTTATTTCGTTAATTAGTTTTCTTTGTATAAAAATACACATACACTCCTCGAAAGGAGTTAAAAGATCTTGAGCTCAAGAATACTGGTATTAAACTCAATAATAATTGCGTTTTACTCAGTATATCGGACTTAAAGTTTTGCAGTAATGCTCTATGAGCAAGCTCGGCTAAGCTTTTTATGAATCGTCGTTTAAAAATTGGCCAGTTTCTTGGGAATGGAGAGACTTGTTCACGTTATTTACGCGCCATTAGCTTAGTTCGCGCTTTTGTGTGAAGTATTTGCTCCTTTAGGTACTCTAAGGCTAATTGTTATGGAGAAGAGTAACGATAGGCTTGGTTAATTAAACATGTATGCGTATATTAGAACTTATAAAATATATTTTAAGTTACGAGAGTTGTATCCGTATCGTAACTAACTTTTTAAAAATGACGGGTATAATAAAATAATAGTTAAACCATTTACTGTCTTCTACCCTTTATGTTATAATCATCCTATGAGTATTTATTATTAATTATAAGATAACCTTCTAAATTATTTTATACTTTATATCGAAGGCTAGTTAATAACGGTAAAATGTTAACTTAAAGCCTTTTATCCCATTGATTAAGTTTGTAATGATAAAGTTTAGCCGTGTTTCACAACGTAACAAGGGAAAACCCGGAAGCTCGTATTTAAATTTATGTTCATATAAGTCAATTCCCTCAGGTACTATAAGTGGTAATTGTTGCTCATATCCTAAAGTATAATTTAAACACACGAGTACACAAAACAATATTTAAACTTATTTTGCATTGGCTACAATTCGGGCTAAAAGGAAAAGTTTAAGAGAAACTGCGTCAACGCAAATGTTGACGCAGAGAACTCTCACCTCAGCGCATTGAATTGATAATGCTGCCACATTCAACTGTGTTGCGTCATTCTGCTCAAACTACTTCTGTGTTATGGTAAATAATTAATTCAGCTTCTGTGCAAATATGAAACTTACCTTTAAAAATGTCGTTCATATAATTATATTATATATTTGATATCTTGAAAGCTTAAAACAAAGAGACCTTAATATTAATGCTACCAATAAGAAAGAATGCTTATATATATATATATATATAAATACATAATTTGCTCCGAACCTTTACTTTAAACACGTAACGATTTGTAGCCGCCCTGACTTCAGGAGGGAGAGCATTCCAGAGAAGAACAGATTGAACAAAGAAGAAGGAGTGGATAAAGTCGGAGTTATGAGAAGGACACAGAAGTAGAAGGTTGTTGGTCGAGCGAAGATTTTTATCGTGGTTAGATCTAAGGTATTGAAAATAAGAAGCGAGATAGGAAGGAGGAGTGGGAGATGTCAGGATAGAATAAAGGGTAGTGAGAGCATATAGACCTCGCCGTAGACGAATGGTCACTTTAATTGAGAACGATAAGTAGACACGTGGTCATACTTTCGAAGTTTATAGACGAATGGAATGCATTTATTTAGAAGACGATCAAGTTTGTTAAGGAGATCTGCATTCAGGTCGTAATAGCACACATCGCCATAGTCAATCAGGGGAAAAATTAAGTCTGTACAATCGTCAGTTTGGTCTGAGACGGGAGAAAGATTCGCAAGGGGTATAGAGCACACATTCAATGTTTAATAAAATCTGACCACAAAATTCACCTGAAGTAAGCTTTGTACTCTAAAGTCATCCACATCTATTTGTCATAAGGAACCAAAATGGAAGGGTGACACCGCATAAGATTCTTTAGCGGTAATTGGATTAATAATCCACTTCCTAAAACAAACAAATCATGATGATGATTTCCTCCTGTTTAATTTTGACTGCGATATCTTCTGGTCAATTACAGGTGAACAGGGTTCAATAACGTTGAATAAGATTTATTGCCGTTAGCAAACACAGATGACATATCATCCCTTTCCTATATTTTATCCTCTTTCTTATTTCTTTATTGTATTCTCCTGCAATATGCCTTATCCAAAGTCGAAATAATGCCTTGCGGTGGCAAGGACTGGTTATTTCAGACTCGCACCAAACAAAGCCCCACGATTATATTCATCGTATACCGCAGTAGTCGTATATTGTACAAATCCAAAATCCAACATTTTGTGATACGTGAATATTGTTTATCATAATAATGGAACCATGGAGCCGCGACGCTGCAGCCAAGTGCATAACTCAGCCCTTTAATGTTATATGAATTAATTGTGATTCTGAGATGGTTGTAGTAGGTATAGGACAGTGTTTTAGGACATTATGACACAGTATGACAAGAATGTGTCATAATGTCATTGTTTAATGTTATACTAATAACTAGTAATACCAAAATTATAGTAAGCCTGGGAAACGCCCTAAAACTTTATGGCTTCTATTCAAGCAAGATTATTTGTCAGCAGGCGGGCCTTTAAATTTTATTACAAATTTTGAACGTTCAAATAATCGTAACTCGATTATGGCAGGTAATAACATCACGCAACAGTATTTTTTCCCATTTATCTTAATAACTTATTTTTATAACTCAATATCTGGGAAGATGTTACGGTAATAGATTTACACATTAATTATAACTTTTATGAGAGACGCCGTCGCTTATCAAAAAAATATTATTCGACAGGTTTTACACCATCATTTCCCTGACGTTCGTTCGACTGAACAAGATTGAAAATGAAAATCTCAGTAAAAAAAAATTCTTGAAAATTATTTATAAGATTTCAAAAAGATAAAATGTTATTCATTGTTAAAGACGTCGACACTTGTCACATTATTTTATTTCGTTAATTAGTTTTCTTTGTATAAAAATACACATACACTCCTCCAAAAGAGTTAAAAGATCTTGAGCTCAAGAATACTGGTATTAAACTAAATAATAATTGCGTTTTACTGAATCGTCGTTTAAAAATTGGCCAGTTTCTTGGGAATGGAGAGACTTCTTCACGTTATTTACGTGCCATTAGCTTAGTTCGCGCTTTTGTGTGAAGTATTTGCTCCTTTAGGTACTCTAAGGCTAATTGTCATGGAGAAGGGTAACGATAGGCTTGGTTAATTAAATATATATGCGTATATTTGAACTTATAAAATATATTTTAAGTTACGAGAGTTGTATCCAACTGAGTAAAAGAAATTTCTTATTCGTAACTAACTTTTTAAAAATGACGGGTATAATAAAATAACAGTTAAACCATTTACTGTCTTCTACCCAATATGTTATTATCATCCTACGAGTATTTATTATTAATTATATTATACTTTATATCAAAGGCTAGTTAATAACGGTAAAATGTTAACTTAAAGCCTTTTATCCCATTGATTAAGTTTGTAATGATAAAGTTTAGCCGTGTTTCACAACGTAACAAGGGAAAACCCGGAAGCTCGTATTTAAATTTATGTTCATATAAGTCAATTCCCTCAGGTACTATAAGTGGTAATTGTTGCTAATATCCTAAAGTATAATTTAAACACACGAGTACACAAAACAATATTTAAACTTATTTTGCATTGGCTACAATTCGGGCTAAAAGGAAAAGTTTAAGAGAAACTGCGTCAACGCAAATGTTGACGCAGAGAACTCTCACCTCAGCGCATTGAATTGATAATGCTGCCACATTCAACTGTGTTGCGTCATTCTGCTCAAACTACTTCTGTGTTATAGTAAATAATTAATTCAGCTTCTGTGCAAATATGAAACTTATCTTTAAAAATGTCCTTCATATAAATATATTATATATTTGATATCTTGAAAGCTTAAAACAAAGAGACCTTAATATTAATGCTACCAATAAGAAAGAATGCTTATATATATATATATATATATATCATAAGAACACAAGAACGCAATTTATTCAAGTGTTTATACCAAATTAATTAAGTAGTGCTTATCAACTGTGTTTTAATTTCCACTCAATAACACCTTTAGATTAAAAATTAGGTATGTTTATTACTTACGGCTGTACGATAGTTTATATATATCACAAAAGCTCAGTTTCCTGAAAATAATTTTATGGATAAATAACATTCAGACCGCATTGATTTCGGTCACGAATGCCTCTATGAAATTTTATAAAACAAATTGAATAAAACCATATATCGAGTTCAGGCTATGAAATTATGAAATAAACTCAATAACAGTGGTGATTACTTAAATGTTTTTAAAGTAATACTATTTGATTTAATCCTTTATTGTTTATGATAATGATGTCGTCGAGCTCGAACTCAATCATGGTGAAATCTTCTGGACAATGATATATGAACTTAGTCTGCATCTTTATTTGTTTTTTATATATTTCTAGGTTAAAATTTTTATATTCTTGTCTTTTCAAGAACGTTTTATATACGTACACATTAGGGCTACTATGTTTCGTCGGGTGATGGAAAACCCTAGATATTATTACTCGTTTTCCGTCTTAGCTTTTAGGAATGACAATGCATCAACCTTATAAATAATGAATATGAAAGAAAGGACGTCATAGACCGCAGAAATCACTAACCAGTGAAATACGAGTATATGCATCGAGTTTATACTTATTGCCTAATATGAGTAGTAGTAAATATAAAAGTGGTGTAAGTAAGTAAACTTTTTTTTAATTCCTGATGTGTTGGGTGCTTTACAGAAGTCAAAATCATCGAATGAGCTTTTTGATGTCCTGATGTCATAGTTATAAATTCTTCCGTCAGCTTATAAATACTTATTTTTGGTCCGATATACTCAAAAACAACCCAAGAGAAAACTATTTATCGCGATCCATTATTACGCGATACTTTAACTGTAATGACGTATGAGCATGCTACATAACTAATTTTAATTATAATTTAAGTAACTGCTGATTATTACTTAGTTTTTATAGCATATAAAGATAATGAATGAACGCTCTTTTCTGTTTTTTAGTAACGATATTATTCATTAAGAAATTTATTAATTACTCATTAAAAAGAAAGTGAATAATTGTTTAATTATTTTCGCAGACGCCTGTTTATAAGAAAATTACACGAATTATACAGTAACAGTTCTAAGTAGAGTTTTCGAACGTTACTATTCTGTTTCTTACATTTACCAGTAGTAAAAAGAAAAACGAAGATCCGATGAAATTTCTACGAGAGTTATAATAAAGCCTTTCTCGTTTTAAGCTCCTTAAAAGTACTTAATATTTTTATTCAGTACAGCAAGTAAAAATATTAGATACATTAAGTTATTAGTACAAAAGGACTTGCGTACTTTAATAATCATATGTATCAAAAATGTGGTAAGATTTTACAAAATATTTCTATCAACAATGGTGTTTCGAATGCCACGATTTTTGAGAATTGAAATGATATCAATATTCATTCATCTAGCGCTCATTAATCTTTTTCAAGATTAAGTAGATCCTTATTTACTTTTTTATTCAAAACCGATAACTAACTTTATTGTCTTGCCTTGTGACCGGTGAGACTGAAACGGAATACATGAATACTTCACTACCAGTTACTATGTAACGGATCTCTACACTTACCAAATGAAGCAGCATAATTATGACACTTTTCTCGCAGGTTGGCTAAGCCTAATATATAAGAAGCTGCAGTGTAGCTTTGCCCCTGTTATTACTTTCCTCTTATCGATGCCAAGCTATATGAGCAGCTACGTTAACACTGGTAATCTCAAGTATTTTGAGTAAACAGTCCGGTTAAATAAGTTCGACCGCATAGGCAGAGTGCGGGAAAATTAGCACACTTTCTCGTTTAATATCACTCAATTCTTAATGGCAAAAGTCTTTATCCTGTGAGTGTTATCAGTGATGATTTGTGGTACTTCACTGCTGACCGTACGAGAAAGCTCCGTAACACAGATTGATCTATGGAGAGGGTCATGCTCGGTGTGTGTCATGTTCTGTGCGTGATAAAAAAATTTAAGGTGGATGTTGTATTCCAAAGATACATTCTGTAGTAGCCAATGTGAACAGACTTCTTTGACAGACGGTTGATTTTTGGTGGCCAAAATATTGGCTTCAACCCAATCACTTAAATCTAATAAAACAATAACAGAAACCAACGAAGCATGTAACATTTACACCGGTAAATATGATTTTAATCAGTGATCAGATGAAACGTTAGGTAAGAGAACACTCATCTAAGGCTCTGTCGTCCTAGAATGTTAATTATCCTTATACCCAAATTACTCAGGCACGAACGCAAACTTGTATTTAAGGTATTAAACAATCGTTAAGTTATATAATTATGGTCTTGATTTGATACATACATTCAAAGTTATTAAAAAAAACTTTTGTCATATCTATGTATATATTTCATATTTTAAATATAATCTTACTCTAAGTTGATAGTTATCGACAAAGAGGTAAAAAAGTGCAATATTTATCAAAATTGGTTCTGTTTCAAAGCGCTTTGAACTCGGTAATAATAATAATAAATGTTTCTACGACTTCATATTTGCCTCTAACTTATATATAAGGTAAATTTGCTTAAGTTTTTGATGCCATGACGTGACGTGATGACACACTACAGTAGCCCATTAAAAGCAGGCCAAGAGAGCAGGGTATCTTTCAAAGACTTCACCCCCCGACACCATAAAATAAGGTATTCGCAGTCACTGGAATAAGCTGACTATAAGAATTCTAGAAAAACATAACATATGTTTGTCTAGAAAGACTGTAAATGTAATGTAAGACGGAAAGATTTTTAGTTTTGAGTAATAGATTTTAATCTTATACCGCTGAAATACTCCCTCTCTTTGAATATATTGAATTTTACTGTGTGTAATAATATAAAGGGCGGCATATGAGGAGTTTACCTGATGGTTAGTGGTGACTACGGCCCATGATATCATATACATACATCCAACCTCAACAAAGATTCAAGATGCAGTTACGTTGTCACCTCTGAGGTGCAGTACGGAATGCCTCATTACCGGTAATTGAATCACTGCATACGTGTAGTTTCATACGAAGCACAGCATCGTTATTCTGTTAGTTGACACAGATATTCTGCGATGGCGAGGCCCTTCGCCGGTCAAACCGGTTACAAATCACAATCCTGAGCCAACTCCATATATCGACTTCCCGCAAACTTGCATAGGTCATCGCTCTATCTAACGGGGGGAGGGGGGTCGTCCTGCACTGCGACTGCCAGTCCAAGGTCCATGCCACTCAAAAATCTTTCTTCCGCATCGGTTATCGGTACTACGAGCTATATGACCAGTCCATTGCCACTTCAGCTTGCTAATCTTTTGAGCTATGTTCCCTCCCTCGTTCTACTGTGTAAGTTTACGTTGGGAATATGCAGAAAAACGCCGACAATAGGCCGCTCTATAACTCGCTAAGTCCATTCTGAGCTAGCATTCTCATACGGCCAGCAGTAGGAACATGTCTTTGTCCCCCCTGAATGGTTGTCGTGGTGGGGGGCTTAGTAACCGTGATTTGGAGTTAGCCACGGTGAAGCTAAGAGGAACCCAAACGACTGCCTTAACGCGTTCTAAGGCCGGCCCAAGAAGGCCGCTCTGGGCGAGCTAGAGTTGAGCTCACCTCGGTTGCGTCTCGGTGGGCTACGGGGAGCGGATGGACGGAGCGAAGCCTTCCCCGCACTATCCACAGCCAAGGTGGCGTCACGGGAATGGGGTGGCGGTGCGGGGACTGTGAACACCGGTACATCTTATCGTCGCCTCCACCCTCCGCATCCGAGATGGAGTCACGGAGCGAGGGTAGTATATCACCCTATCCTCCGTGACTCAGGTGGAGGTCGCACCGCATGATGCGGCCCTGGTGGGGCAGCGGGGTAACGGGAGAGTGGGTCGCCAACCGTTCTCCCTGTTCTTCGCGGCCTAACAGTAGTCGGGAGAATGGGGTGGCGGTGCGGGGTTGATCTATTCCGACACTCCAAATATAGCATAATCGATAGATGCGTTTTTTATTTTATGGAAGTGCATGGGTTTGCATTTGCACATGGTGGTAGAGCCAAGCATCAGCTTTTGTTGGTGCATGCATGGGCTGGGCTGGCTCGGCCGGAGAAGTACCATCGCCTCACAAAATATCGGAGTAAAGTAAACGTTTAATAATATGTAATACTTTTCGTCTGGTGAGCGAGGTAGCCTAAATCACACCCTCTCCCTAAATAACATAGAAGCGGTATTTTTAAAACATCTACCCCAAACTGGTACCAGGACCGCTGGTGTCATTGCCCTTCTGCCCGAGGCAATCAGAGCAAAAAGGCTACGGCAGACCTTGCCACGCTCCGTAGACTGCGTGCATTAAAAGATCCAATCCCACCACGCCGAATGGCTTAGATCACGTACAAGCACACACCAGCGCACCTTCCTCGGCCTCCTCTGTAGGTTTACCGCCAACCATAGTTCGACCGCAGAGGACAGGGAGAGCGGCTAACTGACACTCCTCTTCCCCCGAGGTCCCACCGCGGCCGCATGTACCGCTCGAAGCTTCAATGTTAACTGTATGAACAATCTGATGATATACATCACATGAAATATGAAGCATACGGTAATAATATATTATATAAATATAATTTGATTTCTTTATCATTAGGATTTTGATACATGATACCGATCAATTAAGAATAAACTGGCCGATCATATGACATCTTAACGTTAATGGTATAATTGGAAAATTGTAGTGTCAGGATTACTTAGATTAATTCGTGTTATCGACATATTATTACTATATAAGTACGATAAAGATTGATATTCATGGGTATCACTGCTACGAACATGTTTCGTGTGAACTAAAATGCGTATCAGGCATATTTTTTTTTATCGAGTTATTTAAAATATTTGAAAATAAAACTGCGTTTATGAACAAATAGAAAAAAAATTGCAGCAATATTATGAGTATCGTTAGCACATAGGCTAGTTATATAATTATAGGCGTCTATTTGTATTTAATATTCAGTTTCTGATATTGCATTAGAGTCTTCTACCAATCTAAACACATTACATCAAACAAAGATATATATATATTTACTATAATGTAATAATCGTTCCTAGTTGTTGTTTTATTTTCTTGATAACAAAGAATATATGTTGAGAGCAAATTGTACCTAATTTATTTAAAGTAAAAATACATTACATTATGATGTTTGAACTCACCAACATACTTAATTGCATACCTGCTTATAATCTTTGTAAAGAATTCTAGTTGGTTACTAATAAACATGTAAAGCAAAAACGTGTAAAGTGTTTATTGTGACCCACCGATATCATACAAACCGAAAGCTACCTTAACGTAATCAACAATATAAAAAAGATGTTTTCGTAATAATATCGACTAAAATCTAATAATTATAATAATCTACTCTATTTTTCTATTATATTAATTTGCGCTTCATTTTTAAATTGCTAAAGTATACTTGAGTTAAACAATGTGAATCATATAAACCCCTTTTAACGAGTAATATTGTAAGTGGCTTTCGTCGAATTCGAGTAATTGTATTCGAAGACAAGAAACCATTGATTTTATACAGTGAATTTCACATCACAATTAGTTCATATGTTTTTTTACAAAAGTTCCAAAACTTAATTAATAGGATTCCCTCAGAACCATGTGCTTATATTTAAATAATTTTAATGCACTTACACATTATAAACAGTTACTATAGTAATATCGGAACAACATTACGCGATACCCTTTATTCACTTTAGTAGCAACGTTAAGTCAGCACATTTGTTTCTAAAACAAGAAACAAAAATAAACCCCTATATCTCCATTATATTTTTTTTAGTCTTTAGATATTAAGATGTATTGATCCGTTTTAGTTATATTCCTCTTACACTGAAATTGCTGTTTCTAATGCAGCAGAATATGAAAAAAAAGTTTTTCTATTATTTTCTATTGAATGAACACCCACTACATTGAATAAAACTCATTTTATGGATTTTATTGGGTTTAGTTGAAATTTTATTAGTAGTATTTTTTTAGTTTTTAGTCCTGACGTTTCGAGGGGTACTAGGTTTAGCCATCTTGATGTCTTAATTATGTGCTATAGTCAGTTTATGGTTATTAATTTTTGATGCGATCTACGCAGAATAATTTCACAGTTTCTTGCAGTGGTATGTTTGTTTTGAGATTTAATTTTATTAATCACAGGATCCTAAGCCAGTGTTAGTACCCAGCCATCTTTTTCATTGAAAGTAGGATGTTTTCTTTATATCTTTATGAATCATTCTTAAGAAATCGGTATTGCGAACTTTTGAGGATTATCAAATCTGATACCGACCTAAGGTGTGCTGCACTCTTACACCGTAGATGTTTCAATTCAGTTATATCAGATGAGTTAGCCATGGCTGTGAGGGCTGTACAGCACAAAACCTTGGGAATTGAAAAACTTAAATAACCACTAGTTTAGTTCAAAATACACATATATACAAGGTACATTCAAACTGATATTTTTGTTATTGCTTCCGTCAAGAGGGAATTTTATACAGTACCAACAGGGCACCTTTCGCTTCTTTCAGTCACGTAAAAACACTTGTTACACCGTCAAAACGACAACAGACATCAATCACTTTTGCTTTGCTATGTTTAGATTGCCCAAATTAAGGTCGTTTGTGCGAGCTCCCTCTTGCCTTGAGGAAAAATAATGGCGATAACTCTTCTCAGGCATTCGTCAGAATTATTTCGAGAAAACATATGTAATGCTTTATGAGCAAATGTAATTACTTTTGTAATGTAACCGAGCGAACGACTTATTAATAATTTATATACTCGCACATAAATATTTAAAAACACATTTTACGTAACGATAGCAATAAGGATACAAGGAACACCTACCTATATGAAAATGTGTATTACACTTTAATATTTAATTTGGGCCATTTGGTTTCTCTTTAATTAATCGCTAATTTACTTCCTTCATAAACAATTCCACGTAGAGCTACATAGAAGGAAACATATGTACGTTCGATTCAACATCAAAAAGGAATTCAATTAATTTATATTAATGGTATGATGTATTCCACACTTGATGCTAGTTAATTAAATTTTAACTTATCGGATTGCGTGTCTGTATTTGCTGCATTTACAAGTAGAAAGTTCAATTGAATCACTCAATTGAATTCAATATATAGGCACGTTGAAAATTTGTAATTGACTTTCAATATGCATGATTGGACATTTTATGTAACATATTCAATAATAAACTCTATTATCGTTAATAAACTTAATTATGGAACTGTAAATCTGAAACCTTGTAAACGGTTTTTATTCTTTATTTTGTGTTTATTTCATAAGAGGCAATGTCAATGCGTTTTATATTGAGCTTGGTGACATTTTTCAATAGTAGCCTGCAGCTGCTTTCTAGATGCAGTATGAATAATTCGACTCGACCCAGGAATGTCTACGCCCTCAAAGACGCCCAGCAATTAAATGACCCACATATTACTATATTTACTTTTATGTTATATATATATATATATATATATATATATATATATATATATATATATATATATATATATATATATATATATATATATATATATATATAACATAAAAGTAAATATATATATATATTTTTTTGCATTACTTTTACGTAGGTAGATCGTGTTATAAATATTTTAGATTCTTGTATAAAAAGAAGAATTTTACAATCAGGGGTTAAAGCGAAACGACAAGTTATAACATAGCGGCGTCGCTTTGCCCGTTTCTTCTCCGTCCAGACAAACGTTGACGTACTGATAGAGTTTAAGCACATAACGTTTGACAAAATTAAATTTTATTTTTATTTTTAGGTCTTTTCATTATTTATTTTTATTGTATTGTATTGTATGTTTGTATAATGGATTAATTTAATGGATTAAAAATAAAACCAAAGTACACTTTTTAAATTCCTCAAATTTTATTATAAAGTTATTTCATAACGATTATATCATTAACATACATATTTCTGGGGAATATAATGTATCGTCGAATATATACGACTCAAAACTTTACGTAACATACTATTTTGACAGATAAGTAACATTATTACATAATAATAAAAGTACGTATAAAACCATAATAATTATTTAGTGACCAATAAACATTACATATTAATTACAATGAGACATTTTGATAATTATATGCTGCTCTTTAAATAACTTAAAAGTACAACAGGCAAAATAAGGGATATAATCCTTATTGAAAGTTTTAACTTAACTTTCAAGTAAATTAATTATACAAGATGGTGACATTTTTCTTCACGAGGTATAAGGAATATAAGCACAACATATATTCATCCATGAGTTTAGCAAAATATACTTTTGGCATACCATATTAGAATGAACCATATAGAACCCATCGTTTTCAATAGTAAATTATATAAATAAAACTTTATTTACAGTAAAACTTAGACATTAGCCACTCAAACTTGTACATAAATATTGTAATTAATACTGATGTACTTAATAATAGCTATATACATGGCCTCATCACTCTCCATATACATTCATTATAAACATTGCCTAATTTCGATATCAGAAATGTATTTCAATATTGATTATATGTAAAAACTTGGTATAGTATAAATTGTATTTATCAGTTTACAGTAAACAATCTATGTACACTAATATGTTAACCTAGTTATTATCACGTTACATGTTTATAAATAATAAAATAGTAATAACGGTATTAGGTTGCAGAAATAATTATTTCTTTAAATTTCTCCTCTATCTACGAGTATAAATGAAATTCCAGATATTTGATATACTCGTATTATATTACTAATATTTTAAAAGATTACTTTAAAATTAAACGTTTTAATAAGCAAACGGGTCTCGCTTATTGTTAGGAACTCCTACTATGAATGATGCTTCATGTTATAAAACGTTTTTTTTTTAATTTGAGTTTATTTTGGCATTTATTAGCGTGGAGAGGGCAATAAATTGTTTAAGTAAGAGTAGGAAGGAAGAAGATCATCGTCATAGACAATACTCCAATTAATAAATCGGTTAGTGCAGTTGAGGCTTCATTAGAACTAGTTACAATAATTTTGCCATCATTTGAGTACCATTTATTCGCACGGTCCGGTACCCGGTTGCTTTTCTCGTTATCGTTTTTTTTCAAAATGTCGTCATCGTCGTATATTTCTGTGCCGTAGTCGTCATCTGATGTCGTCCTTTCGTCTGGATATTGATACACATGTCTGTCGTTACCTGGTATTTCTTCGATTCGAAAACAAAAATATATTACTGTTTATACACCCTCTTTAAAGTTTTAAAAAAGAAGAAAAATATATTAAATATTTTAGTTTTTTCTAGTCAGCAGATCTAGTCTAGTGACAGTGATAGAGGTAGTCTGCAGTTTGTTTCTAGCTGCAGAATGAATGGGTCAGCTCAACTAGAGTAACAGACTAAGATACGGTATTTAGTATCCATATCGAAGTTTTCAGACATTTTTCTGACAAGAATTTGAAATATTTTGAATCCTTTGTCTATTTTGTATGATCAAATCATAGTGCCGAAGAGTAAAATTACTATAATAAATATTCCAGTTAAAAAGATATATTCATTAAGCTGCATTACCATATAAACGAATCTTGCTTTCAACATCACCAAGAGAATTCTTTGCTACACAAATGTAGCTACCTAAGTCTTCTCGGCGAATGCTTTTAATCGTCATAGACATTTCAGCCTCAAACATAGACTTTTGTCTTACAGTCATCTCATGATTCTCAGATGGTATTATCAGCTCACCTGCGAAACAATTTATTACTTAAAACATTTCTTTTCAAATTCAATATTAGAATTTCATCTTTCTTGCGCAAAGTTTTATGAAAAATGTTAAAACTTGCTGCAGACACCTAGGAGTTTTATGGCTGTGTTATAATTTGTTTGGTTTCTTATTAGGGCTGCCACATAATAGTAAATAATTCCTTGTTAATGGTAAAATATTATAACTTAATTATTTTTTAAATGTTGATCAGATCATTATTATATAATTATAATGTCTGATCCATATAAAATAGTAATAATATAGTGTACGTGAATAAGCTCGATAAAGTGATTATATCTGATTTCTTAAAAATAACGTTTCTCTTTTTCTTGGTATCTTTACTAAAATTGGCTATGGTTCTCTAATATCTTATAGAATCTTAACGCTAAATTTATCTTTAGAAATTACCTGGATCTTTTACCCAATAATTGATAGATTTGGGAGAAGATTCGACGTAACATTCAAGGGTGACGTCAGTACCGAGTGGCGCGCCGACAAGTTGGTTAGGCACTTGGATTACGGGATGAACTGTGAATTGAAACATAATTATAAAAACTTCACTCCAATCATATTGTAATTGATAATGTTTCACAATAAACTTTAAAACAACAATAATTTGGAAATTTACCCTAAAATACGAGCACAAATTTTGTAAAGCTTAACTTACAATTATTCGACCCTAATTAAATACAAATTACACTGGAAACAGTTTATTTCTCCGATTTCAAATTACAAATAACATTGGATATTTATAAATGCAAACAATTTATAAGTAATATGAACCTTTTTATTGAAGTAAAAGTGAAACAAAAACTTACAATGTACGCTTACATGGATCCTTTTACTAACTGTAGGCGGGATTCCATTACTCGCAATACACAAATATGTTCCCATTTCAGACCGCGAAATCTTCGTCAACTTTAATACTTCGCCTTGATACGACAATACTGCAAAAATTTTGAATTTATTTTTGAGAAATGGAATAAAAATTGTGATACATTTTTGTGACAGAAACGTCAGTTAAAAAACAAATAGAATATAACAGTTATATATGGTTATATTTGCGTGAGTATAGATAGATGTCTTAACATAACGCTGCCTAAACTTATTTGATGTAATAATTTACTTTTCATTTATTATTTAGTTGTTTTTCTAAATAAATAATTTGAGCCAATATCAAAATTCGGTGTCAATAAGTTTTTTTTCAGCGACCTATTCAAGGAGGTCCAGCATAAGTACAATGAGCCTAGAAGTCTATTCAATGCAAAACTCTACTAATTACGACAAACTTTAAACAATACTGGACGCAAAACTCATTCCGAGAATAGTCGCCGCGCAGCTCATTGTAGCCTCACAAATGCGGTCACACAGACGCTCGTATTATTATACATATTCAGAAAAACAATGCCGTCCTTGCACTATTCAAATAAACTAAGACAAATGAAATATTTTTCCTGCAGCTAGCCAAGTTAAGTGAAATTTTGGGGTCAACTTCTTGTTCTAGCAGTACAATATTGCTTGCGAGAACGAACTTGACGTTTTACAATTGAAACGCAGTACTTATAACAATATTTCATGGAACCATATTACAAAGGAATATAGTATTTGCCATTGTATTTTACATGTTGTTTTTAAAATTGATGGAAACCTGTCAGCACAAAAGAACATGAGCTTTCAATCACTATTATTCCGTGGTCGCGTGTCTGAGTGTTGATGTTATCAGTTGCGTTGTAGGTTTGTTTGAGGGGAATCAGATTAGTTTCCGACAACTGTAATTTGTAAAACAATACTCCAATGTAATTTTACGTAAACCATTTATGACCAAACAAACGCAGGTAAATTACACACAAGTGGTTTAAACAATGTGTTTGCAATATTGCAACTATTAAGGTTAGGTTAGGATCAATTAGCCATTTCGAAATTTTATATTCTATCCTCCATAATTTATAAAGATTTTTCTTCTTCTTTGGGAATTTTTCAAACTATCTAAATAAAAAAATCGAGGAAACATATTAATTTTGGAATAAAAATAATAAAAACACCTAAGCATTTTGGTAACAAGGAAAATGGATATTGCATAAAAGAAATACCTCCATTTTTATTCATATATATATGAATGCTCGATTGCTGAAATTGGATGCTCAGATTAGCAGAGCGGTCTTATGCTGCGGTATCAGTTTGGTATTATGTGAGAGCGTGGTTGCTCTCCAGTCGAGTCGTCACATCACTGCTTCAAGAAATAAGCTGCAGCGTTGCTCTACCACTAATTATAGGATATTTGATGTTTTTGATAGAATTATTGTTGTTGTGTATATGTTGACTTGAAGGTAAAGAAGGGGTACACATTTCACCTCATTGTAAATGATTCCTGCGGCCTATAACACCTATATTACTTATCGACGGGGAATCATAATGCGGATACGTTGTCACCCCTGATGACAAAAGTGGAATGCCTCAATGGCAGAAATAATGGTCTCCGTATCCCTACGATCACCAGACGTATAGAGTTATACTGCTATTTTACGATAGCATTAGAATATATGACAGCTGTGTTTATCTGGTCGAGTAGACCCACTTATGCCGCAGTTAGTACCTAATTGTAGCGTGGTTATACCATTGCAACGATACTGGATTTCCTTTATATGGACAAATTGAAAATATGAAAAGGAAACTTCCTTACTTACTAAAGTTGTTAGTTTTTTTTGTCACAATTTTTTTTTATATAATATTTCAAAAAATACAAACGTGCCCCGAAAATGGTGTACTTCTAAAAATTCTTATAATTAAGAATCAGCTGGTTAGCTCTCGGAAAATATTATAGTGTTTTTAAACAACGTTATACGAACTACATTCGAAATCAAGAGATTTTTGTGGCAGATTCTTGAACATTGTCGCATCGCAAGAAATCAAGAAACAAATATGTTGTCATGTTCAAGACTAGAATAACGATCAGATATCACTTGTACGTGTGTATCGTGTGTGTCATAAGTTTCCTTCACTTATTTCTAACGATTTAAGTTGTTTTTGTCATTTCTTTGAAAACAAGCTACGTTTTATTCACGCTACAGAATAGCTTTTCATATTAAAAGAATGATATATATTAGGTTTTAGCTATGAAATTACCGTTCTTCAGTATTAGCCATTTCAAACCAATAAAAAGTTTTGATTGGCTGTGAATTCTAAATTCAAATTAATTCAGTTTCTTTTAACAAAGTCTTTTGTTTATTGATTAGTTTTGTATTTTCATTACGTTTAAAATTTTTCGTCATGATGGATACTTTAAAAATTCGTGTAATTATGGAATATGAGTTCCGTCGTGGCATCAATGCGGCACTAACGGCAAGTAACATAAACAACGTTTACGGGGAGTACTTTATAAACGAACGCACAACCCGTTATTGGTTTACCCGGTTCCGTTCTGGAAATGTTGATTTGAAAAATGAACCTCGTGGTCATCCAGACACTTTGGGCAACAATGATGAATTAAAGGCGTTTGTGGAAGCTGATGATACTCAACCTACAGCCGAGCTAGCAGCAGCTTTTGATGTAAACATCAAAACAATATTGTATCATTTGCGACAAATTGGCAAGGTAAAAAAGCTTGATAGATCGGTGCCCCACGAACTGACCGATCGCCAGCGCAAAGTACGCGTTGAGACCTGCCTCGCGCTGCTGTGCTGCGTGCGACTGGCACAGAAATAAGAGAATTTTGAACCGAATTGGTACTTGTGACGAAAAGTGGATTCTTTTTGACAATCGAAAGCGCTCAGCAATTTGGTTAGATGCTGGTTCAGCACCAAAGCAATGCCCTAAACGAAAAATTACCTCTAGAAAGTTGATGGTCACTGTTGTTGATGTTCTAGTGCCGGTGTGATTCATCACTGTTTTTTACCAAACGGCATGAGTATTACTGCAGATGTGTACTGTGAAGAACTGAAGACAATGATGGAGAAGCTCGCACATCTGCAACCAGCTTTGGTCAATCGGTCGTCCCCGCTGCTCCTACACGACAACGCGCGATCCCATACTGCACAACAGACAGTCTCCAAGCTGCAAGAGTTGGGGTTGGAAGACCTCCCTCATCCACCGTACTCACCAGACCTTGCATCTACTGACTATTATTTTTTCCAAAATTTGGACAACTTTTTAGCGGGAAAAAACATTTAATTCCCGAGAGGCAGTACAAAATGCCTTTGAAGAGTTTGTTGCCTCCCGTCCAGCTGATTTTTACAAGAAGGGCATCAATAAACTACCACTGTGTTAGCAAAGATGCATCTATTACGTGGGTGATTTCTTTGAATAACAGAAATAAAAAAAAAAACTTTAACTTATTTCATACAAAACGGAAATTTCATAGGTAAAGACCTATTAGATATTAGTTACATACAAGCGTTGTAAAAACTTATATCTGATAAGTGAACTCAAGTGGATGCATATCCAAACATAAGTAGTTTATAATAATACCTTTAATTTTCGACCCATTTTGATCTCTTACTACAATTTCCTGTCCATCTTCACGCTTCCACATGACACGTGGTGATGGAATTCCTCGTGCTTTACAGGACACTCGCGCTGTACCTCCTTCTGGAACCATGGTGTCACCTGATGTGTCCTCAGGTATAAAATCAGGGGGAATTACGACTTCTAAAAATCCCATCTGTAAAGGCATATTGTTCCTTATAGTTAAAGATATCTTAATCTCTAAAGATATATTACATGAGACACGATCTTGATGTAACAAACATATTATTACCAAATCAAACTAATTTTTCTTGAAGTAAAATAAACCAACAATGAATTAGGAAATTACAACAATTTTATTCCGAGTAAAAAAGTCATTGTTTTGAGGGTATTTGAAAAAAAATATAACTCGCTATCAAAAAAGGTGCAACGAAGTTAGTTCGATACTATGTTTTTATCGTTTGTATTGTATGATGCTTTCTGTGTACCTATAAGAAAGAAAAAATAATTATTGTTAAAAGTTTAAATTTTCTTAAAGATCGAGCGCAACTGCGGAATGCTGGAGGAAGGGCACATTGATATGACTATCACCACGTTAATATGCTGGTAATATGTTAATATTATGTTATATATAAACATATTAACAGCAATTATATGTTAACATTAGTGTGTTTTTGAATGTTAATAAAACTTTAACTTATTTCATACAAAACGGAAATTTCATAGGTAAAGACCTATTAGATATTAGTTACATACAAGCGTTGTAAAAACTTATATCTGATAAGTGAACTCAAGTGGATGCATATCCAAACATAAGTAGTTTATAATAATACCTTTAATTTTCGACCCATTTTGATCTCTTACTACAATTTCCTGTCCATCTTCACGCTTCCACATGACACGTGGTGATGGAATTCCTCGTGCTTTACAGGACACTCGTGCTGTACCTCCTTCTGGAACCATGGTGTCACCTGATGTGTCCTCAGGTATAAAATCAGGGGGAATTACGACTTCTAAAAATCCCATCTGTAAAGGCATATTGTTCCTTATAGTTAAAGATATCTTTATCTCTAAAGATATATTACATGAGACACGATCTTGATGTAACAAACATATTATTACCAAATCAAACTAATTTTTCTTGAAGTAAAATAAACCAACAATGAATTAGGAAATTACAACAATTTTATTCCGAGTAAAAAAGTCATTGTTTTGAGGGTATTTGAAAAAAAATATAACTCGCTATCAAAAAAAGTGCAACGAAGTTAGTTCGATACTATGTTTTTATCGTTTGTATTGTATGATGCTTTCTGTGTACCTATAAGAAAGAAAAAATAATTATTATTAAAAGTTTAAATTTTCTTACAGATCGAGCGCAACTGCGGAGTGCTGGAGGAAGGGCACATTGATATGACTATCACCACGTTAATATGCTGGTAATATGTTAATATTATGTTATATATAAACATATTAACAGCAATTATATGTTAACATTAGTGTGTTTTTGAATGTTAATAAAACTTTAACTTCTTTCATATCTTAAAGTAATTTATCTATAACTGAGTACGTTATACAAAATAGTTTTCATGCCGTGGTTTCTTCGTTATGTGTATAATTTAATGTCATTGCGCATCTTAGTCTGATATTTTGTAAGTATTGAATTAAAGTTGTATACATAAAAGTGTATAAAGTGTATTAAATAATTGCCGCATAAGACGGTTCCCAAAGACTGCCACGAAGCACGACCCTAAGCCAATTGCTTCATCGGCTTCTCGCTAACCGGCATAGGTTGTCACTCCTTCTAGGTCCTGATCATCCTACACTGCGTTGTAAATGCTAGGTTTTCGCGCTTAAATATTTTGGTATTGTTTGATGTGTAATTAAGATGCCTTACCCAAAAATATTAATTAATTTAGAGAATTTCGAATTTTCTACATTAATTTAATTAAAATAAATGGAATAGATAATGGAGTAGATACGCTATTATTATGATTATTATTAAAAATAGTATACCATTAATTAGTCCATTGCTGAACACACTACTCCACATAGTTGATATCTACTGTACACAAAATTCTATTGTAAACAAAACTGTTTAACTTGCAGATAGTGCACTGTACATTTAGAATGTTTATTTTTACCAATAAGCATCTATTGATTATTAATATTTATTGAGTTATACTATTTATTAATAAATATGTATATAATCCCGGCATAAAATTAAAAAAAAACAAAAACATTATTCGATGTTCTCGTGATTTTTGTTTTATTATACTAACTTGACTTTTCATCGGATCTGTATTAATCTGACACATATATTGGCCGCGGTCCTCTTCTTGCACGTTTTTGATGTGGAGGTACCAGGTGAAGTGGTCGCTGTGTGACACGGATACCCGGTGGTTGTGCGTGATCACGTGCTCGTGGATCGCTTGAATCGCTTTTGTATCCGCCTTCACCCAACCCACCTGTCATGGCGAACAAAGAGTGTTATAAATATTCGGCGCTTATAACGAACTACAGTATTGTTGTCTGTAACATAAAAGCTTCCACCAATAAAACTACAAATTTCATTATTTTTTATACAAAAATTGTTAAGTAACAATCTTTTCTTGTCGTATTATGAAATAAAGGTATTAATCGGCGTTCAGAGCCATTCAAAATATACATGTTATAAGTAGTTAATCTGAAGAATTCTGTATATATTTAAATACAGAACAATTAAATAAAATATATAATAGTTTTTAAACATAAATCGAACAATTAACATATGTATTTAATTCAAATGCTTACAAACTAATAGAATATTTATTTTTTTAGTAATTACAAAATACTCACCCGATAATTGCCTAAATTTACGACAATACACTTGAAGGTCGCGTCACGGCCTATGGGAATCGTCAAGTTGGTGATAGGCTCCCCAAACTCAGGTACGTCTACACCTGTTAACATACAAATTTTTAAATTTACATGAATCATATTTGAGATTTTTTTTTATTACATTGAGAGTAACAAACGAGCACACAGTTCACCTGATGGTAAGTGATTCCTGCGGCCTATGACATCTACATTCATCAGAAACTAACTGCAGTGTAGCTCTACCACTGGAAAAATTATGGATTACAGATGGCCTGCTCATGACCATAAAATTATAGACAAGCAGTAGTAGTAAAGTGCTCTCTGTTCTTACAAAAGCCCTTGCGTTGTCATTTTCTGTTACTCTACATCATTTATTTATATTCAGTTTATTTATTAATCTATTTGCTTTTATTGCAAAAATTAAACTACCTCCTAATTATTTTTTTTCTTTTACTGTATTTTTTAAACATATTTATACTTAGTAATTTTAGTTTCTTTTTTCATATTTATATTTTATTCCGCGTTTGCAAAGAAGCCGTAATGTTTCAAGACTCTGTGCCTAACTTTGGGATATATATATAGATTTATATTGAATGTTTATTGTCTTTCGCAGATAAAATTCTTGAAAAGTTCAAAGTAATTACAGATTTAATAAAATAGACGTACCAATATAATAATGTCTATACAATGGACGCCTCTTCTGCACATTGATAGAGCTTGGAATATTTTTTTATCAGATCATCGAAGTTGAAAATATCATATTATTTTATTGATTTTTGATCTTAAGAAAAAATATAGGTTGAAACATTTGTTACCACAAATGAATACGAATATAATTTATGATTTATTTTTAATATATAGAAATAAGAGTAGCTTTTATTTCAAGAAATAAGTATGTATATTGTAGTCACAACTTACGGAGCTTGCATAAATATGACAAATGCCTAGCGGGATTTCTAGTATATCACCATATATAAATTGTTCATATGTAGTTACACAAAACTGGGTCAAACATATAACATACCCTTACCAATAATCTAAAAACAATAATTTGTAGTGCACAAAGTTTTGTGCACAATGCTCCCAAAAATATTGGGTACAAAATATTTGCTTAGAATTACACTCAGGATTAGCGACACAACCACCACGGTACCTAGACAAATACACAACGCGACCTAAACACTACTGTATGTTAGTATACTGTCATACCATAATCATTTTTGTCAAGCAGATATCCTTAATAACTCGGAGACAATTGTTTCCCTTGTATTTAAAGAGATCATGTAAATAATATAATATATGTAAGAAAACCGTAAAGGTTACATATGTAGAGAAACTGTCAAGGTTACATATATTATTACAATAGCTAGCACTTAAGTATAAACTTCTGAAGACAATTTGTTTTACGAATAGAATTGATACGGTAACGTACAGAGTTTTTTTTATGACATATTGTCTCTAAGTTTTAGAAATATTATTATAATTTCTTTCTTTTCATACGATTTAAAAATAATATTTCCAAAATGTGTAGGTAGTTGAAAAAGGTTTTTTATCTGATTGATTTTTAGCTTAGGGTGAGAAGGCAAGTACTAGTAAATATTTAGTGGTTCTATGAATGACTACGGAACTATAATTTGTACATTGTAATATGTTTCTGGTCCATTCTGGTAATAATCGTATGATGTTCTTATGTCTTTTGTTTCAAAGCTATGAAGGTAATTTTTATTTTAAGTTTAAGGACATAATTTATTATATATAGCAATTGCAAAATATGGTTGTTAATATTAATATTAACTCATATATATATATATATATATATATATATATATATATATATATATATATATATATATATATATATATATATATATATATATATATATAAATAAGATATTTTTTGTAACAACTCAAGTACATTCTTTACTAGTTACATAAGTAAAGTTTAAATCACGTACTTTGAAATGTAAGCATAAGTATACAATACTATTTGTCTATAGTATAACAATAAAGCATTAAAAAATATTATGTGTATAAGATATATAATAATATATAATACTATAGCATAGCTTCGAAGACTAATGAGCCGGAAGGTTCCAGAGACATCCATTAGTTTGTGGGACGTATACTTGTGGGCTTATCGGGAATGTCGACAGAAAGTTCTCGTGGCCCTGTTGTCATTGGTATTCAAGATACCGTCACTCGCAGTTGCACTTTGTTAGAAATACCTTGCAGCACAAGGTGTCAACTACTTGCAAGTTGCTTACTAACCGCGGTTTAACTTAAGAAACTCGAAGTAACATAAATAACTACAGTGATAATAGATTTTTGTTAAAGTCGTGCAAAAACAACAAGGTTTACAAATTCATTTAAAGTGTAGGAATCGGGAGACTCTGATACTGCGAGCGAGAAAATCCAGCTTTGGGTTTCAGTCCCAAGGTTAATAACGAATGTCTTATTTATTACATTGAGAGTTGGAGAAACAAACGAGCACACAGTTCACCCGTTGGTGATTCCTGCGGCCTATGACATCTACATTCATCCTTGACAAGGAATCATAATGCCGATGCGTTGTCACCCTTGAGGACTGAGATGGAATGCCTCGTCACCAGTAATAAAGGTCTCCAGATTCCGGTTCATCTTTAATCTTTGTTAATTATAAATGTAGGTGTTTATAGGCTACAATTACCACTTACTATTAGGTATTATTATTAGGTGATCTGTATGCTAGTTTGTCATCCTTATTTTCATTAGAAGAAGTATTTGCTCTTGCCACTTTTATTTTGTTTAATTTGAGAACCTTACAGGGTTCGCCTCAAGATATTTAAATGGAATTAATTTATAATATACGAATAAACAAACGAAAAATTATATGTTGTAGTAAAAAAAAACTTATTATTTTTCATATAAATTATTTAAAGTGCGTTAATTATTATAGTTCTCTAGATAAAGGGAGAACAGATACGTATATACGCATCTGTTCGTACGCATACGTAAACTATAATAATTCCATATAATGATATTTTTTATTTTAAAATAAAAATATTATAGTTATATTTAATCAGTAAAACATTGGCCAACTGTACCTCAGGTAAAATGAATTTCTCTGTATTATTAATTAAGTTTCCCGATTTACACCATTCAAAACAATGTTTAGAACATTAAATATAAAATTAAATATTATGTGCAATACTACGAAATTATTTAAGAATATTCTCAACATTAAAGTATTTTTAAAATAACAAAAGCATTTATGTCGAAGACAACATTACTGAAAAGTCGCGTTGGAGGCAGTAAAAACTGCCATTTTGCAACTACAACGTCCACAATATAGTCACAGGCTGGGACGCAGTAAAATGTTTACAAAATATCCTCCTTTTGTTGTAGGTATCTCGCTGAATATTGTTTTTGTATTACTACTTTAACCAACCTATTTCTTTAAAAAAAACTTAAAGATCTGGGTACGTTTTTTAATTAAAAATTATTAATATATCAGTGTCGGTAATAAGGCTGTACTTATCACGAAGATATGGAGGTTTGCAGCCTGATGAGTTTGCAGATGAGATAGATCAGGTGGTGCCTTCCATACGGACGTTATAGCATGTGACAAAGTGTTTATCCCTCTGTCCTCGACCGGGAGGCAGTATGGAAAAAGAAGGAGTTCCATGGGCGGTACCACAAGGCTCTTCACGAGCCGTAGACGTAGTTGCCTCCCTTCACTGGTTACGCTTCGGTGACATTTTTGGGGAAACCGAGGGTTTTGTCACAGGATCACGTTACTAAGGCCAAAAACTATCGCAGATACATCCTGAGGGGCGGCACCGTCGACATTTATCGAGATTACCATCGCCCTGGTGAGTCCCTTAGGCATGTTATCTCCAGTTGTTTGGTGGTTTCTCTGAGTCTGCATCTGCACAGACACAACCTAGTGGCCAGGATTCTCCAACTGGATCTCGCTTTGAAATATGCTCTTTTGGATCGGAAATTGCCTAATTATAAGTACGCCTCGGAAGCCATAATTGAAATTAAACGCGCCAGGCTCTATTGGGACCGGCCCAGTCAAGCATATTTTTGATGGACATCGCCATCCCTCGTGAAAGCAGAAACAGACAAAAAGTCAAAATATCTGGACCTGGCACACGAGGTGACCGACATGTGGTGGTATGCTGACCGAAATTATTCCTATATATCCTTATTCGTATCTGCAAACTGTTTAATTCAAACCAGGCTCTCGAATCACCTGAGGCGGTTTTGGACTCTGGGATGGGCAGCTCCGAACTCAAATGCAGAAGGCGGTGTTCCTCTACACCGCTCGTATAGTCCGCAGGTTTCTCTCCCTTCCGCCCTAACCATCGATCGTTTGTATTCCCGTCTGGTTGGTCTTTGTATATCATGTATTATATTTTATTGTATATTTGTTTTATTATATGCTTATAGTATTTTATTTATTTATTATATTGATTGACCAGCCATGCGAAGAATTAGAATAATAGAATAATAATGGTAAATATTTGATTTATTTTTATTTATATTCTTAATCATTTACTAGCTCCATTCTAGCAAAATTAGTTTTTGTATGGAATTTGTAAAATTAACATAGTTTATATCATTTACAAGACATGTGCATGTTGAAACTTTATGGAGGTTATGTGTAAATGTACTAGTTAGCCGTAGTCATTACTTACAATTAGATTTGATTTGTGCTTGTTTGTAATCACTAATAACATATCTTATCTTGTCTTAGTTTTGGGGGCCGGGATTGAGCTAGTTGATCTACAGGATTAACATAATCAGTTTATTTATTTCTCCTAATTGTTATTGCCCGTAATATTCTGCTTTTGTATAGCCTATCCCCTGAAGTTGCAACTTGCTCCTAGCAAGTGCGTTGAACTCACTAATATCTACATAATCGATTATCTATAACACTAAATTTCTATCTAAAACCCAAATATAAATTATTAATAAATATATTTATTATATTATAGTTCCACACGAAATGCATAGAAAAATGAACATATCTGTTAATATTTCAGCCAATGCTACATACGCAAGCCACAGTCAATGTATCAATAAATTTCTTTTCAGTACTGTGTCAAAGTTGTTTATGCCCACACACACACAAACATTGTAATATCTTTGTACAAACGCTGATTTGAATAGAAAAATCCATTAGCACAAATTTGAAAGTTATCACATTTAAAACTATTTCTAAATAACTTTTCAATGATAAAGTTGGTCTTTCAAAACAAAAAGATAGCTAATGTTTATTCTCGTGGGCTAATATTAATTGAACGTAATAAAAATAATATAACAGACAAAGTGGCTTTAAATAGTTTTATATTCAAAAAGTTATTCCGGTGATGGCTGCGTCCGATGGAGCATAACGAAACTTTAGTATTGGTTGCTGTATAATAGTCATTATGCCGGTTGATAGTGTTGTTTAATATATAAAACAAAAGATAATAAACAAAGAAAAGTAAATTACTAGGCATGATAGCACAATAAAAAGCTTACGGCTATTTTGCAGTAGAAAACAAATATGTCGCCTAATTTAAGTCATTAAGTATTCTGTGACATTAAGTAAATATATAATAATAAAGTGTTCTGCATATATGTCTACTATTCTTTTGTCCCACCTTTTAGACTGTTTGACCTTTTAGATGTAAATACAGAACAATAAAATAAAATATATAAGAGTTTTTACACATAAATCGAACAGTTGATATATGTATTTAATTCAAATGCTTACAAACTAATAGAATATTTATTTTTTTACAACAACATACTTTAAGTAGAGAGTGAACAAAAGCTTTCTTCCAAACTGAGGGATATTGACCAGAATCAAGGGAAAAATTAATGATATGGGTTATTTTAAATCACATTAATCTAAAATAGTAATAACCATAAACCTGCTTAAGTCATCACAACCCACTGCCTTGGACTTTAATGTTTTTCTTATTGTAATAAGGTTTTATTCTGTAAATGTTTAATAACCCATATTTTTTTAAATGATTAGCACAGAGATTATTGAAGTAAATATACATCAATTCATTTCACACTAGTTCGCTGGCGTAACTGGCTGGATTTGATAGATATGGCCATATTACTTGCACTAGTAAAGTACTTGCTCATGAATCCCATATGAAAATTTGTTACAGTATTGATTACTTTATTATTGACATAATTTTTTTTTTTTGAAATTGAATTCTATTTATGTATTTGAATGATTGAAATCGAAATTCAAATTATCATTTAATCACATTGGTTAGGTTAGGTTGGATGCGGACTGAGTGCAAAACCACAGAAACTAAATGAATTTATAAAATCTATACATGTCTATGTCTATTCTTACTATACTGCAAAACTATAATTCAATATAAATTTTTAAAATGATTATATTTTACATGTACACAGTTTTAGCATTACTCATAAAGCGTAAGGCTTTTCGATCGTGATGTATGAAATGCGCAATTCTTTAGAAAATATGCTTATTTTAAATATAGTTACTGCAGTTTGGTAAGCGATGATTTTTGTTGAAGTACTTTCGAGAGGTTCCAGGTACTTTTATACCAATTTTCACCCAAATCGTTTGAGTATTTATGCTAAAAGTACAACAAACACACGCCCCATAAAATTTAAAGTGCATCACTTTGGTATTTTTAATTATATATTAGTACGAATGGTATTAGTATAACAATATACAATCGTATTATAAAAATAAAACAATTTCGATAAAAATAAAAATATTATTAAAAAAATGATATATAACATGAGCTTTCTATACAAAACAGATTTATATACCTTTTTATGGATTTGGGTGAACAATTCATTTTATTTCAAATCATTTATGGACCAAGGCGTAAATAATATACCGATCATAAATCTACCATTGACTCAAAAATAATAATATTTTGACTGGTGTTGACCATCTAATATATGCAACACAATATTTTTACTAAACTTTTGTGTTATTTACAAAAATATGATTTTAGAACCACTACGGTTACGCTTGGTTGAAAGTACCATTTCCTTTATTAAGCTTTTGAAACCTTTAGTCGTGCTCTTTCACCGTACATTTATTATACAAGCGTCAATAGCCTAATGGTTTTGTGTACGGTCTGTGAAACTTAGTCGTAGGTTCGAATCCACCATTCGACTATTGTCGTGAAACATCTCCAACACAAGCATTTTCAGCTTTGTTGGAGTGGTAACCGGAATATTAGTATTGAAACTGAAAAAAATACATTTACCCATTTAGTACTCCGTTAATAACACATGGTCGATGTTATACAGGGCAACGAATAACATAATTAAGCTATATTTTATTCTAATACGAGGGGTGGTAAGCGAATGGTAACCTGATGGTGAGTAGTCTATAACAACTACATTTATCCTAGATAATGCAAATGCTTTGTCACCCATGAATATTAAGACGGAATGCCTCCTCACCAGTAATACAGGTCACCAGATACCAGGCGAAACACATCAGAGTTATACTGTTGTTTATGGTGGTATTCTTCATAGCCCTCATGGGCGTGGCGAGCCATCCATGCCGAAGCTAGAAACAGACGGCAACGTGACCCTACTACTGAAGTACGCTAGCACCCAAGGTACTTGAGCAGCAACACATTGACGCTGTAAGTATTAATCATCTATGTAACATAACACAGTTAGACACAACAACATTTGATAGAAAGTATTATTGTATTCCGCATATGAAATTTTATATTATGAACTAAATTTAATACTTTTCTATACATGAATATATTTTATTGTTGCGCCAAAGTTTATTTACACCCGAAACGGTTTTCTATTTAAGGGATACAATGTCACACATTTCATGTCCAAATTTTCAACTTCGCAATTTCAACGTGATACGTTCATAAATTCAATGAAATTACCCATCTTTCTGCGCTTCAAAGAGGCCATATATTTCCCGGTGGAGACAGCGCCTTGCAATGTCGACCATCACTGGAATGATAAATCAGTATGGTATGCAATTCTGAATAAAAAAGCTTGCGTTCATGAATTTCATTATTCCTCGTTTTAATTTACTCACTGACTAGCATGAGATTAAAAGCGTGAACCCCTGTTAATTAATTTATTTTCGTACAAGGTCCCGAAAATTAAGAGATAAATTGTTATTCTATACGTTTACTTTCTTACAGGTAAATAAGTTAATAAATACAATAAGGTAATTAGGGATCTGACGTCCTGCTCTCTAGAAAAATACCTTTTATATTGAATTATCGTTAATGAACATATTCAAGCTTCATATTTATATTCCAATATTTTTTACGAGTACTAGTCGTAGAGAAAATACAAGGAACGTTGTGGTTTTTTGAAAATAAGCTTAATTTGATAACAAATAACTACATGATAAATAATATTTATTCAATATTAGAGCACCGTTCCCAACGACTAAATGGACCGACAAACTGCGCAAATTTGTCACGTGGATTAGAAAAATCGTGCTTTTGCCTACGAGGAAGTCTGTGGGACAAGCCTGCATTATTAGGACTGTACATAGATTAAAATAGTGATAATCATTATGGCTTTATAGTTTAATAGCTGTATTTACTATTTCATACTTTAGTATATATCCTCAACGCGCACGAAACGCACTTTAACATTGATATATTTTAATTGTCAACTAATTAAAAAAAAAAGAATGTTTTTCATTGAAAACCACATTCAAATTGGTTCAGGTATTTTGGAAATTTATTTATTTCAACAAAGTTCAAAGCATTTTAGATTAATATTACATAATCTTTCTTAGCATAAATAGATGTTAATTCATTAATGAACCTATATTACACAAATAGAAATTAAGTAAGAGCCTCAGTCTTTCCCATTATAGTTCATTTAAAATTATATTTCAGTAGATGCCTATACTAGACCTGGTGCGTTTATATGGTACCACAATATTTACAAGATTATGAACTGAGATATTCAAGCACACTTATAGCACACTTCTCACAAGTGTAATATAGAACTTTCAAGCACGAAATATTAGCGTGATTTGCTTTCGCTGATGACGAACCCTAGAGGTCTATAAGTTTTATTGGTTGTAAAGTGATTATGAATATGAAATATCAAGAAAAATGTCTAGGTTTCGTACATGTTTTATTATAGTGATTGTAGCGTTGTTTATCTTAAGAACAAGAAAAGTTAAAGTTGTTTATATAAAAGGACTTTTGCGTCTATAAAAGCTTATAAATATTACGCTATATATAATATATAATAATATATATAACATTAACTGAAATCCTGTTGGAGTCAAAACATATAGCTAAGAGATCTAAATCCTACTAAAGGCGACGGCAATCTGATAAACCATTAACCATTACTATAAACCGAGCATGCTTGAAGCTTACACCTTAGAGATATGCTACATAAAGGCCCTAAAAAAGAGCCTGAAGGAACTCCTAAAGTCACTGGAAAACATTTTGATTTAAACTAGTTGTCTATCTCAACTTAGCCAAGAGAAGCCTCTCTTATGATTCCAACGAACATAGATTTTTATCGACAGCCGTAAGAAGTTCGTTAACAAAAATGTCCATCTTTTCTCCACCAACTTCGATGATTCCTGTGGTACGCGCTCGACATTTGCGTGCTTTAAATATAAGCATATCCTTGTTACTGCGATTTATTAACCGCACAACTCTCGGCTGTGAGTAACCTGCCCCGCGGTGTCGTGATTGCGCTCTGTGAGCAAACTCGATGGCTTCCTCTGATAGTTAGAAGCTTATATGGCGTGGAATACTTCGCTTGATTTGCACTGGATGCCCGACTTCCTTTTTACTTTCATATTACTTATTACTAGAACATATCACTTTCACATTTTGAAAGTGATGTGTTCTAATATCTAATATTAAGGGAAGCAGCAGGAATAACAAATTATTATTGCGTTGTATAATTGTATTACTAATTAAAATAAAATACATATCAGTTTATTTTGTAAAATTTTAAGGATTAATTTATAATAAGCGTGACACATAAGAATGTGACACAAAAAATATATTTTCTAGAACGCTATAAGAGAATAAGCTTCTTTTCTTCAGCGTTGGACTACCACAATCATGGTGATGATAATAATATCACAATAGAGCCTTCATTTGATGGATGACAATACCAATTAAAGTTAAAGGGTGGTTTTTAACGGGGCGTTAAAAACATGTAGACTATCGACAACTTTAAACATTTTGTTCCCAACCTCAACAGTTATTGTGTTCCTGTTAGAAGCACTTCGTGAAATTATCGTAGCGAATACTCCTGCTATCTTATTTATTTATTATAGTTTATCTTATCTCATGTAAATACTTATATTTATGATATCATATAGTTATTTTCCCTCACTTTCCAGTTTTCCTTATACTGCATTCTATAATCTTAAATTTCGATTTTCGAATTTTAATAAATTATAACAACAAAAACTAAATTACCACCAACTAAAACTGTCTCGAAAGATTGGCATTAACTATTGGCAGGTTAGAATTAAAGAAAATCGATCGGGATGGGGAGGTATCGGATCTAAGATTCTACTTATAAAATAAAATCGGAGTAAGGAAATAGGAGCCGGCGGCAACTAGGCGGAATAGTTTCTCCTCCGTATCCCCTAACTTGGAAGCCTAGCCATACAATACCTGCCCGGACTACGCTTGCGGCTGTGTTTTGATAGATCATGTTTTCAAGGCAGTTCTCCTGGACTCCCAAGGGGCTTATGTTGCACTAAACGACAGCTTGCCCCGATACCGAAAGAACTTAATATTAATATTAGTGTGTGTTTTGTTTATGAAAATTATACAGACACGTAAGTAATGATCGTAATGTGTGTATTCGTAGTCTTTTTTGTAGGCAAGACATGTATTATTGTTTTGCTACAAATAAATGTCGTGTTCGTTGTACGATATAACCCGTTACATTAAACACTGTTTAGATCTCTTTTCGTCCTAGTGGTATAGTTCTGCAGCTTGAAGCCGAACCAAACAGAAGGTTGTTGAATGGCAATTAAAATCATATAAATAATATTCAAATAAATAGAAAACAGTTTAGCAATGGCAGATATTTTTCGGAATACAACATCAATATTACATTGTGTCACTAAAAATTTACATAATTGAATTACCGACAGTTATTTACATAAGTTTTAACAATAACTTTAATGTATTTTAACAAAAATTGTATTGTGGCCTACAATTTTTAATTTCATTATATAATATTTTTTTTAAACCATTCATATTTTTAAATTTTTCGGAGCTTATCATTTTATGAAACTCTAAAGAAAGTATTTGTATTAAAATAGGGAATTTTGAAATATTACAGTTAGATTTCCAGGTTCTCCATGAATTTACCAAACTCTCCCTTTGCAAGGTGTAGATTATTTTGAAACGTATCCACTATTAGCATAATTTGATTAATTTACCCTTGTTTGTTGCGATTTTTCCATTAGAACCGGTTTTTGGAATATACATATATAACAAATGTATACGATACTTTATTTAAGAACAATATCAAATTGCCTTGAAGATATTACTTTTTTTTTATTCCTGTAACCTTCAGATTGATATTGTTCTTAAATAAGCATGAGCATGATTAATAGACCTAAAAGATTAGGTATTTTCCATTATAAGTTAAGCATTTATCTTTCTAGCAAATTTTTGCACGTACATGTGTAACTTGTTGTAGATACAGTTTACTGATTTGTTTGTTTAATTTAAATGGAAACTAAATGAAGGTTCCAACTGGTCATTTGTCATTAGCTGGCCAGGCGGCACGGTACTGTTTCGACGAAGTGAATTCCGGCTGAAAGCAGCTTTTATTAATATTTCCAGCGCGAATGCAGGCTTTATTAGTAAACACCCGTCATGTGGCTGATAAATTATTAATGTGGTTGCAGCAGAGCTTGCGTTTTGTGATCTGTTTTTTTATGGACATTAAAGGGCATTAAGCAAAGAAGCTTCTGCTATTTAGAATCAAAGTTAAGTTTATTTATAAAAAACTATTTTTAATAAATAAATAACAAGTATTTACTAATAAGTTAAGGTTTGAGATAAAATTTAACATGATATACTTAGCTAGATAAATAATTAGATAGATTGATATTTACATATACATATTCATAGTTAACTAGACTTAAGAACTTTGTTATAAAAATAATAATATAATAAAAATAATAAATCATATATTTGAGATTAAAATTACATAAGATACAATTTAATTATAATAAAATCCTTATGCAAATTAGTCATCTCTAAAGTAGATTAAAGTCAACAGATTAAAATTAATTACAATAAAATATGCTTACAATTGATAATTATTTCCCAATAATATAATAATAACCCTTTGTTATTCGGAAAATAATGGATTTATTTTTAGTATAAATCTATAATTGACATATAAGAAATATCGACTAGATTTAGCCACAAGTTCAAGTTCCAACTGGCTTGTATCAATGAGTTACTGTTTTCTCAATTCGCTATATTTAAAAGAATTACGCGGTGTGTGTCCGTATGCCTAGTATGTAGGGACAGGCCTACCCTCTGTCACATTTGATAATTTTTTTTCAGGCTTATGGCGACGTTTAGCCCGAGGGCTCTTACAGTTTCACCGGATTGAGAAGTGACCAGCGCTTATGGCGCTCTGTCAAGACCTCTATATACTTCTACGTAAACAGCTCAAGGGCTCCCGAAAGGGAGCCTTGGCTTGGACCATTACCCTGTTTCGCGAGAGCGTTTGGCTCGAGGGTGCCCGAGAGGACCGAACCTCGGCTCGGTCAGTTGCTTCTGACAGAGGATTATCTAAATTAATATCGCTACTATTCCATTAGCTATCTATACCACCACTTCGGAATGCGTGGGCGCTGGAGAAAAAGTGGTGCAAGAAATTCCAGTGACACTTTTATCTGTATGGACTAGAGAGGCCAGTGACATGGCGGTATCGCGAATAACCTTGTTTGCGACGTAGGCGAGGGCCTACGGCGGGGTCGATATGAGGGTGCAATGTACCTACATGTGTTGTATTTTATAAAGGGCTTGGGCCCTGGTGGTCGCATCGTCGGGGTCTACTTCGGACGCAGGTGAATATTCGATTCGCGATGGGATTGTAAGTGGCGACACTTACAATCAAGAGTGTGTGACGGCAGAGTTGAAATATCGGCGGTAGCCTGCTTCAGGTACTAAGCTATGGTCGGCAGCTCAAGATCTATGTGTAGATTTTCGTTACGCAAGAACAACGGCAAACCGGTGGCCTTGCGCATGAAACTATTTTGTATTACCTGAAGTCGGCGAATGTGACGCGGGGAGGCATGCGCAAAGGCGGGGCTTGCGTATGTCATTATGGGTCGGATGCACGTTTTGTATAGTGTAATTTTATTACGTAGGGACATTTTGCCATTTTATTGAGTAAAGGGTGCAAACGACCTAGGACTAATACTGTTCGATTCCGTACGCAGTATATATATTGATATGCGGACCGAAGGTGAGTCTTTCATCTAATGTGACACCTAAGTATTTGACTGTCTTTTCCCAGGGGATTGGACGATCAAATAACTCTATAGTTAGGAGATACGGCGTTTTGTTGCGCCGAGAGAAGTACGTGGCTGCACTTTTCGTGGGGTTAACCTTGATCCTCAATTTCTGTAACCCTTTCGTTCGTTTCCCTAAAGTGTTGGGTACAGATTGGAGGCGTTTACAAAGAGCATTTGGTTGGCAAGAAAATCCAGACGCGAAGTAGCCGGTGTCATCGGCAAAAAAAGCTAGCTCTACACCGCGAGTGCGTGGTATGTCGTTGGTGCAGAGTATGTATAAAATAGGACCTAGGATGGAGCCTTCTGGTACTCCGGCACAAATGCGGTGAGCCTGTTCCGAGGCTGTTCCCTCGACGCGGTAACGAAAGGTTCGATTTCTGAGAAAGTCTCGTATGATAAGAACGAGTCCGTCTGGCACACCGAGCTCATATAGTTTATATATGACCCGTTGTGCCAGACCTCGTCGAAAGCTTTCGCCACGTCAAGGAAAAGTGCCCAAGTTTGGTAGCGCTGAAGAAATTTACTAAGAAATAATAAATTAATCATAAGTAGGCTTATGGGCCACGTCTGATAAGTTGCCCTTGGTTTCTTTGCTTCTCCGATTGGCTTAAGAACGTGGGAGTTAATATTTGTAATTAATATAAATATTTCTGTACACACAATGTACATATAATAAAATCGTAGTCATTTTGCGTCTTTGTCTGTGCGCGTTAATTTTTACAGTGACGGAAGCAATATGGACGTGGTTATCAGTGATACATTGTAAAAACCTTTATCATCATCATTTAAGAAATAAAAATATATGTCCATTTTGATTTACTTCATAACAGATAACTAAGAATATTTAGTCAATTATATTTGAAACTACTTTACTTTCAAAGTCGCTGCCAGAATGTAAAATTAATAATGCAATATATTGTAACTTTGTACAATTTGGTTTATGTATAATTTTTTTGGAAAAATCTATGAACTATAAAAAAGGTAAAAGAACATGCGTCTTATAGTTATTTACAACATAGGGAAGTAGTCAGGTACCAGCAGAATATCAGTGTTGGCCTAGGTCAACAAAATGCTGAGCTGGAATCTTATTGATCCAGCATCGTCGTTATGGTTTTTGGTACGAGTATGTTATGTATCTAATACATGAATATTTTTTTTTATACTTATTTCATTTAATTTTCTGTTTTACTGAATAACATATTTTATTTTGTTATCTTTATATGTACATTTTTTTGATATGTTTTTCATGTTTGTATTTATATTGTTTAATTCTTCTTTTTATAATTTTTGTATTATTAGTGCTGGATCGATTAAATGAGTTATTATTACTATATAGGTGGTATTCGTAGTTGCGCGAATGAAATCGCTGTCATAACTAGTAATATATAAATTAAATATAACCTTTTAAAAGACAGAGTTTTAAAGTCAAACTGTATAGAAACATAATTTGGTTAATATACGAGAACTCAATTTTATCACAGAAAAGGTGCAAATTGAAATATAGTACATACATGAACATGTATTTAGACATCCACTAGCTGATTAGTGATTTTTTAGTATATCTAATTGTGATGGAAAGAAGCTGTCAAAACCAACAGTAAGATTCTTGCTTTCAACACATTCTCTCTCTTTTTCTCTACTTTAGCGGTAATACTGAATATAGAGACGGCCTACGATTAATTTTGAGACAAACCACTTTATTTGAAGCGTCCTTCCGTGCTTTCCGTGAAATGATGCACTTGGTTTACCAGATTTCTCAGATTAATCACCTTCTTCACCGTTTCTCATGCATATCAATGACATACTGCAAACTAGTAATTTTCATCAGTGTGCTGATGACAGCACTGGACCATTATATATGGTCAGTCCTTGATAGCACCGCGACGAACTCCGAGATTTTTTAAAACAAAGTCCCGAATTGGAGCCTTCTTATTTTAGTTGAAATGCAACGAGAATGCTAAGAAGACACCAACTCATTGTTATTTTTCATTGTATTTCCTTATCTTACGAAGCTGCCAAAGGAATCCTTGGGATAATATATCAAGCGTCGTCCAGTCGTACGGTTACGTGGATGGGAAGATCAAACTGAATTCTATATCTCAGTATAGATAGTAGAAGTATCGTAAAGTAAAGTAAAAATGTACAAGGCGCAAGTTTGGTCCTGACCGCATCCAACGAAGAGTTGGAAAGATAGATGTCCAAATTCTTTGAACTTGCGAAGATAACGTGTCTTAGTATGTCTTATCGCATTTAACACGGGAGTTATTTGTATATATATATATATATATATATATATATATATATATATATATATGCTTAGATTATATACATATACATATATATGCTTAGATTATATACATGCTCACTGGTTGGCAGCCTCCACTGTGCCATGTTTATTACCACGCAGAAAATTCCTCGTCACGTGTATTGAGTAAGACTGAGAAAATACAAAAAATAAGCTTACGCCATTCTCAAACAACGTATTTGCAACACCTATGAATAGCAGTAACTATTTACCACCAAGTAAGTTAACTTCTCGTTTTCAGGATCTTCTATGAAAAAATCTATTTTGATAAAATCGATACTTTTATATTATATAACATCTTTTACGTGCTCTATTATATGTCTCACAAATAGGCTTTTGTGGGGATTCCTATTTTTATTAAATACTTATCTTATGGATTATATTAAAAACAGTAATAAGTATGTTACATACAATATTTATTACATTTTTTATAGTTGTAACTGTGGTACCAACCGGGGCTAGAATGATAGTGAGTTTAGCAATTGAGGGTCTAACTCCTATCTGATTTAAAAATAAAATTTTCTATTTTTAGGATTTTTACATATAAAAATCACTTAGTAATATTCGTGCTCAGTGTATGGCAATAGATTTTTTTAAATATATGAATCTTACTAAGTCCATTATTATATGTGGTTCTTAATTCTCTGTCTGAAATCGTAGAGACAAGAAAAGTTAATTTTTTTTAGGCGCGTTACATCTTATTTGAGTCACTTGAACAAATTTGCAATTTATTAAATACTGAAAAGTGCTACGAACATGGACATTAACTGATCACACTTATATCATGGAGCTTTGTAACCTATGAAGTGGACGCTCGTCGACAAACAGGCATCAAGTTCACCCGATGATGAAAGGTAACCGCAGTCAATGACACCTACCTCAATAATCAACAAAGATTAAAAATTCACTTGCGTTGAGATAAATCTGCCATTAGAGAACAGAAAAATTATTTCTGTAATTCAACTTTACCATCATATGACGAGATCCTGCGACGGCCGAGACGGATATATATATCAAATATCTGGACCTGGCGAACGGAATGACCGACTGTGTTTTGAGAATCAAAATTATTCGTAGTGTCTGCAAACTGGTTAATCACCACCTCGAATCTGATTGTGAAAATGTGATATTATTTGTTGTTTTATAATAAAATAAGAATTGATATAAAAATAATAAAATTTCAATATTTATATTTCTTTGTTTCAGACGGTCGTTAAATATGTAATTTGAAATAACCATGCCATTAGTTTTTTTTATAAAAAAAATATCTTTGAATTCAGACCCATATAATTTATAATCGAGCTACGTATTGTAACTGTAGCGTTCTTTTATAGCATTTTATCTCGAATATTGGGAAAAGGGTCAACTTCGCAATAATCTATTCTCCATTCCTTTCGTAGGTCATCATGGGAACCTTACTAAGTCCTTTGTAATCCGACCGTAGATACAGAAAAGTATCTCATAAGATTGAAATACGAATCGCCAATGTATATCAAAATGTCATATAATATAATATACTTATATGGTATCCTGAAAAGAGGTAAAATCGTAATATTTATGCATAAAAATGTATATATTATATTTATTCCGTCAATATCGACATATTTATACGTCATTGACAATGCACAGCTTTTCATGGATTTATCCTACTCCTTAAAAATATAAATGCAGAACTTATGTTTAGACACAAACTATTATTAATGTGATAAATTTTCTTTGATTATTTACTATAGCAATTTCAAACTATGTTAATTATTACCGACGTATATTTCAAATTTAAGTTTTTATGCTTCAGCAACGAATGCGAAAATTTATTTCAAAAAAGATTCAAACATTTTAGACTTCATTAAAAATTTTTGTCCCAACTTTACGAACTGAACAAAAACTTTTCCTTTTCATATTTTCATAATTATTTCCAAATTTAAAACATTGAAGCGCCATATGATATGAAGTCTAACAAACTACTCTACGGATGTCCAATTTTACTAAATGATTTAAAATAATACTCAGGTAAATAGGGGACGTTAAGGATATCAGTGCTTTACTCCCACATTAAACTTTAGACGCACAATCCCAAATAAAGTAAGGGTCACGTACAAGTGAGTGATATCACGTCTACGGCTCATCAGCGGGTGCACGTGACGACTTTAGCACAAACAGATTTTGCAACACGACCATTAAATCTGGAGCCCCACTACGCTACTTCGAAGGCTACTGTTACAACGATAAGAAAGGAATATACAAGGAGACCTTATAAAAGTGGCGACGTTAATAATACGCAAAAGAGCAGCACGTTGCCGTAGCGCTACAAAGTTTTCTTTCTCCTAACTTTATTACCCCATTAGAGATCGCGTGACGAAGAATCGCACTTCTTCTTGTAATATAATTTATTTTGACTAGTCTATTAGACAAAGCACTTTCCTCGTCTTTTATGTTTAATTTTGTCTGCTTTTGTTGTTGATTTGGATGTCATAACTATAATAATAATTTATTTTTTTCAACAGCACCGTTTTTATTTGTCTTTTTTAATACATATATATATATATATATATATATATATATATATATATATATATATATATATATATATATCCCACTTGAAAGTAACCAGTACACCATTTTTTATTTTGGTTATAACAGAGAAATAAAATTTTATAAGCTTATTTTTCGAAGTGAGCACCAACCTAAATGCTAAATGGGTAGTAAATGTAATCATATTGCTATATTCAATATAAAAATAATTTAGCAAAGACTCGTCTTTAGTAGTCTATTAAAACGCTGTGAAGTTGCACTTACGACCTAGACCTAGCGTATAATTTTTTACGACGGCCCCGCCTAGTGTGTACCATATACCAAGGAACAATATTCGTATATCAAAAACTTTTGGTTTCAGGTCCCAGAGCGTTGTGTTAATGTCCCGTGTCCTTGAACCTGCACCTGAATATTCCTCTTACGTATTGAAATAGATATAAGGACGGTGAGAGTGCCTCTGCTTCTGGTTACAGTATAATTTAATATTGTGCATAATTCCAGAATTACACCAGTGTAACACATATAATAATCAGAAAATATCACCGTGTTTGAAATCGTATTGGAGCGCGTCATATTTCATAAATCATTAAATACGAAACCACTTACTGTAAAAATCTCGGCACAAAGTAAAAATATTAAAATATAGAGAGAGACAGAAGAAGAACATTGAAATTTACTCAGGTTTTCTGCGTGAAATAATGATGATTACTCGCTGAGATAAATCTAATAAGGTATTTCGTTTTTTTATACAAAGGCGAAAACAATAGTAGAAGTTTGCCACAGGTAAAGTAATATTGAAATAAAAGAAAATAGAAAGGTACGTTTATTACGAAAAATGTGATGTAAACCGGATGACCTTATCTGATTACGTAATAATAAGAACCGTTCATGGAACTTTTAGAATATTATTATTTTATATTATTATTATTTACTATATACCATTTCAATAAATGATTTTAAATGTCATCACTAATGATATCAGAAAGCTATTTATTACATCTATAATAATATACGTGTTCCAAATTCAAAATAATTAAAAAGTTAAAAAAAAAAGTTTTTATGTAACAGTATTATGGCCAAACTAGTTATATAATACAATACAGTGAGTGTTGCAACACAAGCAAAATTTGTAATATACTAAACATTCGACGTATTCAGCAAAGGTTCTGTACACTATTCGTATATTTCCGGTGACTAATTGCCTCGATGGCGTTAAAACCGGAAACTGAAGAGATTGCTATGAAATAGCAAGCATTTTCATTTCTCCTTTTCCAAGACGAGAGTCCGATCAATTAAGATAGATATAATACATAAGTTTGTTTTGATTAATTCAAACATGGAAAATCTATTAAAATTTGTGTCGCTTTAAGATTTCGTATTACTAAAATAAATTAAGTGGTTTTACACAAAGCTTTTTTAGACAAAGCTAAGACGTGATCACTAGATGCAGTTATTTTAAAAAGTTTTGACTGTCATAACGTTTTATAACGTCACACAAAGTTTCAAAAGACAATTAAATTTTTATTTTAATCGAATTCACTTGAATTGAATTGAAATTCACTCACTTTTTAAACATTGTCGAAATAATTATGATACTCAAGCTATGTTATTAAATAACTGATTATACGCTAGAAGATGTCGACGAATACAAAAAATGTAGGCATTGACTAAAACTTACAGGTCAGTCAACCATTGCAGGAGGAGTTTGATGCCACATGATTTCTATTTATTCATTTAAGGATTGTTTAAGGGAAATAACACAATTAACTTAATTTGCATTTACATAACGATCCATAGATAACAACATTCATTCCCTAAATTTGTCAAGATGAAGGGACTTTGTCACTCCTGTGGACTAAGATGATCTTCGGATTATGTCGCTCTCCAAAATACAGCAGATAAAAGTTGATCCCTTCCTAGTTGAGTTAAGCCTTTATACTGCACTTTCACATCTGTTGGATTACATATTCTTTTATTAGAAAAATATATTAAATACTTTCTAATTGATGTATACATCACTCATAGTTAACGTAATAAGTGAGAAGAGAAAAACACAGCTTAAGCAACGTAACTTTTATTTTTGCGAGGTTCTATCGACTTGTAACAATGTGAATGACGCTGGCTTCAAAGAAGAAAGCGGCAATGATTGATGAGAAAATTAATTAATACGCCACTTCCTCCCCCAGCTACGAAAAAACAAAACGACTGTCGGGATAGAGATTTATGCCAATTTATAGTGAAGCGTTGAAATAAGCGAATAATAAGTTCAAGCGACTAGTTAGGGAACATTACCTAATGCCGAAGCAGTAACTAATTATTGTTTTTTACCTTTGATGTTCCGTTTATATATACTATGTATATATATGTATGTAAAATACAGATAACTTTAATTAATATGTATATTATTTCAATTAATATATTATTTATTACATTTATCTATATTGTATCATCATGATATGAATAGAGAATGCCTTTTGGCATTGAGTCCGTCTTTTTGTACAATGGTTGTACTTGTGCATTTAAAGAATATTAACTAAAAAAAATACTTGAGTGTAAAATGCTGAAAAATATTTTTATTTAGAGGTAACAAAATCTATTGAGCTTTAAATTAAACATAAAAAGTAATCATGCAAAGCAAATAAAATTAATCTCCTGTAAAAGATAAGTTTTAACGATTTACACGGAGGTAATGAAACAAATACAATTGTAGAATGTAAGACAAAAATGTATAAAAAAGAAATGCTGCCGATCTTGAAAATGTTAATATTCTAATTCAAATCTTCAAGAAGAAAAACTGGGGGAATTAAACAAGGCCACAGTGCTATTACTATCCGGCGAACGCCATATTTCTCTACCCTTTTTCCCCTGTTACCAAAGTTTTAATTAGTGCCAGAGGACATTATCCAGGCTCTTCTTACTTCTGTCTCGCCTATTCGATCCTCCTTACTTTAATATCAAATTTTGCTTTTTATGTTCAATATTCAAATAGTAGTTGATTTAATTCACAAAAATCTTTCTACGTTACCTTTTATCGTTTTATTCAATTTTTATCTTGATACTAACATAAATTAACAACAAGGATTATTTATTATATAGATATTCAACAGTTCAAGTTTTTGCCTATGATTCACAAGACACAAATTTCAAAAGATTGTAATTTATAATTACAATGACAACCTATTATATATATATATAATAAATATATATATATATATATATATATATATATATATATATATATATATATATATATATATATATGTATCATATATGCATTAGAATTACTGCGTTATATGTCATGGAAGTCCAAGATAGCGATTTCATGAGAATATATAATAAATTATTATATAGTATAATGAGTAGTATGAGGTTAGCAGTATCTAAGCTCTCGAGAAAGCGAACTGAAACAAGAAATATTTTTAAGACCTGTGAAGTCCGTCAATCCGCAGTTTAGCCATGAGGATATGTTCCAACAACCTCTCTAGGGAGGATGCAGCAGTGCAATTTATATGTTAGGTTCTTACACATTAGAATAGCAGGATTATACGGAAAAGTAAAAAACGATTTCTTTATGACATTATATATTTAATCAATCGAAGTATGTACTATTATTATCATGCACTTTCACCATTTTATAGGTAGTTCATTGATTCCATTGCTCAAAAACTTTTGGGAGCGAGAATCAATAAAATCTTTGAAAGTAATTTTCGTTGAAGCGTTTGAACCAAAACCGTACCGTGCTTTCTTTTACAGTAGTTCCCCATACACATCATTATTCCTTCCAGCTGTTTCTGCAGTACTGGTGCCACGATGTAACTCATATTCGTAACTAACGCGATATATCAATTTTTCCAATTTGTTAACAGAAGGATGCCAAAGAAAAAGACAAATAACGCGAAAACGAATGAATCACTAAATTCAAAACACAAATACACAAACCTAAATTTAAAATACATTTGAATTTTGAATTCCTAATCAAGCGCCAGAAAGTGACCAGTTCAAGAAAACACCAATTTCATTTATAAAGACTAAGATATATATGCTGGAACTTTATTATTTATTATATATTTATACATTACTTATAAAGTATAGTACATTGATTTGCCGATTACAAATTAAGTAAACCGGAGCCGGTCCTGTATATATATAATTCCCATTGACCACTCTAACTAAGTTTTATTGTTAGTGCTAGTTTATAGTAATATATTAACACATTATACAGTTATAAATGTTAATTGGAAGACTGATAAAAACGAGGCGTTCAAACTACGTCATCTGTCGGCGGGAGTGAGGGGCTCACAAGTCAGAGGCTGAAGATGCGTCCCCGTTTCGCTTAATCCTCGGCTGTGTTGGATGAATGGACATAATTTTCTGTACTTGACACTGTGTCTAGCTCTGTCATTGTGGTGCTCAACTACTCGTACTTCCTGTTTTGTTCGTTTTGTGAGTGCTACGATTTTATATTCGCTTTTGATTCTCTTTAAAAAATATTTTTAGTATATTCTGTATATTACAAAATACAAGTGCTGTATTAAACTTTATTTTGTTTCAAAAGAGAGATTTGGAGGGAACTGTTGTTAATATGATTGTTAATATTATACATACATTTGAAATATATACATATATGTATAATAGTATAAATGACATTTATTTATTTATTTATTTGTTTAACAGCAACTAAAGCGATATGAACATCGGAGGATTCAGATAAAGAAGAAGACTTAAGATGAGATGGACAGAAACAAAACATCTTTTTTTATTGTATTGAGGGCGACAAACGAATACACAGCTCACCTGATGGTGGGTGATTCCTGCTGCCCATGCACCCACATTCATCATCGAAAATAATCATTATTCAGATGGCTTGTCTTTAGGAGTATGATAGCATGCGTCGTAAATAGTAATAATGGTCTCTGGATCCCTGCCCTCACCATCAGATCGAAACAGCAGTATTGCTGTTATTTTATACTGGTATTCTATGAGGCAGTGGTTTTTCCCCGGATGAGCTCATCCATACCGTAGCTAGAAACTAATTGCAGCGTGGCCCTACCATTCTGTACTGTAGCTGAAATACGGATACGAATAGCTGATTTGGGATTAAACCTCCATTTCTTTTACCATTTGATAGACCACTGAGATATCTCGCAGTAACCGAAAATGCAAAGACAATTAAGTAAATTATGTTTCTAATCATAAATACCATTTTTTACTTTTTTCTTTGCTTTGCGTTTATTATTTTTTTAAAGATTTCGTAACAAAAACACAAGTAATCTAAAACAGTATATGATCCTGCAATAATCACTCAATCGTGTTAAATTTAAAGGAAGTTATAACAAAATAAACTTTAAACGCAGTTATATATTTTTTATTTAAAATTTGTAGCGATCTAACTGTAGTGACCATTTACGTTTCGCTTTTTTAATCTCACTTTTTCTTCTTACGTGCCTTGAATATAGAAAAAAATAGCTGGGAATTTTCTTAAGTACAAAAAAAGTGAAATTAAACACCGTTTCTTATCCAGCTAAAATTGAGTCCGATATAAAATTTTGTACAGTTATTGCTTTCTTATTTACATTTTAACGGATAACAGACTAATTTTTAAATTACTAAGATACTTTTTTGCATACTGTGGATGAATCTAACGAACTAAAATGTCACATGTTAATTTAAAACTTTATTTAAAATAAAGTGGATAATTTGGATAGAAATACATATAAGATATAAAAATAGCTTGTAAAAATTTCATGAATGAAAGCTAATCGTAGGCATATAAATTATATAGCACCGCTATTGTTTTTATTCATGGCAAATTGGCTTATGAAAGCGAATTAAATTTGCAAGAGATTCAATTTACATAACGAACGATTTGTACCTCATAAAGATTATTAAACCTTCTGTTTCTCATTTTATTTGCTCGTTTTTGTTCCTTAGTAAATTGGCCTCTTTGGGTTAACCCTATTTTAAATCCTCTATTTTCAGCCACCAGGCCGCGCTAAAATGACAAAGCTCTTAATGACATTGTTTGATTTAAGACAAATAAATGGATCTATTCAGAATTATATAAGTTATATATAAGTAAGTTCGGAAGAAAATACCATTAGTTACGATAATGATGAAAATGTCCAACAGCGATGTGCGTACAAACGGATACTGATGAGGAATTTGAACGTTATCTCACCAGTAGTGTTAACAAATAGAAAGTTATATATTTAAATAACGCAATACAAAAGTTATCAAAATACTGAGGATAATATTAATCTATTATAATCTTTCATGTGTATATAATTTCATCAAGGAAATGCTAGAAAATTTTGCGACTGATTTTTTATCTATTTATTTAGATTAAAAATAGTTAACAATTCAATCTTTTTGAAGAGAATACCCAATTTAATCTAATTATATACGCTGGCAGAAACACAGTAGTGTTTTTAATCAGTTTGATTTTTAAAACACTGGTAATGTAATACTATATAACACTTATTGTGCATTGAGCATTCAATGTAACCATAAATATTTAGAATAGACGAAGTACATTCCTTGTAATAAACCACTGTAACCGATTATTGTAAGTATTCACGCCTGAAAAACTAGATTTTTATTACTTTATTTCTTAGTTTATGAAAAGTTAAACGTCCAGAACGTAGAAGAACGAGAAAAATAGGCACACAGTTTACCAGATGGTAAGTGATTTTTGCTGTCCGGTGCCTACACTCATCTTCGATAAGGAATCATAAAGCAGAATTTGTCACCTATTAGGACTGAGATGGAATGCCTTGTCATAAGCTAATAATGCTTGTAATGCTCTTGATTCACAATTCAATACACAGCAGGGATATTTACGCTAGTATTTTGTGAGGACTCAATCACGCTGCAGCCAAAAACAAACTGCAGTGTGGCTCTACCACTGAAAAAAATGTTTTACCTTGAAAACTTTATATGCAAAATTTTAAATTCGTCTAAAGAGTTTGCTATTAATTAATACATTTTCATTCAGATCGTTATCCCCTTAAAATGGCATGGAATATACTAGCCATGGAGTCTTCGATTTCCAACGCTCATATAGAATGGTACTCTGCTATTCTGTAAACGTGGTCTTTCATCATTCAATCTGATCCATTTTCTTCCTACTGCGTCACTTAAATGTCTTCAACAATTTAATAGGCTATATTAACAAAAGATATTACACAATAAGCTAGCTCGTTTTGTAATAAATGTAAATTACCTACATTAAATTAAGACAAGAATGGCACACCCGCAAGAGCTTCTATTTCTGTTGCCTGCAATTACAAGTTTTAATTATTGTCACTGAAGCTTTCCAGTTGTTAGTGATATCCGACTACAGATACGAGATCGTGATACACAATACTCATAGATGCATTTATAGGTTATTAGATAAATAAAAATGTACATTATTTTAAATGTAAGTTTTAAATTCATTATTATTAAATTTTTTAGTGAATTTGCCTTCTCAAAAAAGTGGCACCAAAAGGGCCACGGCATATACACAATGTATTCCTCATCAAAAGCGCCTGAGATAGGTAGAGTTTTCTTAATCCTTGTCAGTTATTTAACGATGTTCATCACCTGCCAGTGAAGCCCTGTTTTATGGATAGTTATAATAAGTATATTCTACGTTAATGCTTGAAAAGTTTATATTGCACCGTTGAAGATTACTTAAAATTCAATACTTAAAATCTTTAACCAACTTTGATAATAAAACAGTTAAACCGGATTTTAAATTAACGTTAATTATGCTTATGGAATTAACCTGTCTTACTCGTACCCGTAGCAAGCACTTTTTCTTGTACTGCAATTTTAATCAAAGCTGCAAAGCAGAGGAAGTTACGCAATAAATTTGAAACTCAATACATTCAGATTAGATTAGTTAGATTACCAGTAACTGAGTGACGTGTACAATGATCACATGGGTTTATATTTTATTTATAATTATTAGTTATTAATCGTATATTAATCGATTTATACCTCACTATATTTTTTTCTGGAAAGCTCTTTATTATGTTTATATTTATATATACTGCTGAACATAGACCTTCCCCGTCGATTGCCATGAAGCACGATCGTACCTACATTTTGTTTAATGTAAGCGCTGTTAGTCTATGGGGCTCGTACAGCTTTATCAAACTCTGTGCTCACGGATCACGGGAGCCGGTAAGATTGTTATATGGAATTTCTTACGTTACTATAAAGTAATATTTTTTAAAACAATTTCTGTCCGTACCTTTTCCTTGCCACCATAGATTTGAGCCATCTGAGTATTCTTCGGAGTGGAAAATGAGCGCTGAGCCTAAATGCTTTTTAAATGTTGTGGTGTGGCGTGGCGCCACTTCTTCACCGGAGCCTACGCATTCCGGTGGTACAGTTAGCTAATAATAATGTTGATATTAATTGAGACAGATAGAGTCACACGCTCTCGTGAAACAGGGTAACGGTCCAAGCCGAGGCTACCTCTCGGAAGACCTTGTACTGGTTATCCACTATTAGAGGAGTTGACTGACCCCCATAAAGTTCGGTCACCCCTCGACCTGGTGAAACTGTAGAAGCCCTCGAGCTAATAGCGTACATCAGGTCGAAAAAAAAGTGGTGTGTGTTGCAGTGCTCGGTGCATTCGGACTTGTACTCAGAGCTCCTAAAAAGTTGGGGTCGTCGAGAACATGACGTGGTTGATGATGATGATATTAATTTATCTCTAATGGGAAAGGCAAAGGACTTTAGTCCATACAGCCAGGTCTTGTTCGTATGATGGTTGGTCTGAAACTCGAACATGACGTGGTCTACGACTCCTATTTAGCCTTTTTTTTAATTATTCCGGTATAATGGAAAGATGTAAGTTATCATGCAGATCGATATGGCACTCAAGTCCGGTTGCTAGATGAAGGTATTAGACAGAGCTTGTTCCTTAGGGACATTTTGCTATTCGCACAGATGAGCGGGTAGAGTTTGCTCGTTACGAAGGCGGCCTTGTCTATCGCATTCTTTATGTGCGAGGCAAAAGTAGAAGTAAGTCAAGGGTGAACTAAGTAATTTACCAATTTAACCCATGGAATGTGGGGGGGGGTCGCAGATGGTGATCTGTCTGTCTGTGAGTAGGTACTAGTCTAGAGAGAGATTTGGACGTGCCTTTCGAAAACTATTCTCGATTCTCGAACGGATTGGAATCTTAGCTAGAAGCCTTTGTGCTTGTTCGTAAAGTAAAAGTTGGTGTCATTCGCAAAAGTGCATACTGACTTTCGGGTCTATAGGAATGTCACTTATGTACAGTGAGGGGAGCATTGGCGGGAGGGCAGGAGCGCGCTGAGCGGATGGCTTAGAGCGCGTACCGTCAACTCGATAACGAAAAGTGGTATTGAACAAGAAGTCTCGAATAATATGCACGATAGACTCGTGTGGTATAATGAGATGAGTGCCGTTTATGAATTAAACCTTTGTAAATGGCTTTGCGACATCGAAGAATAGTGCTGCAGTACCTAAGTGTTTTCACAGGGTTAAACCTGCGTGAATGTGTTCCGTTAAGCGGTAGGCCTATTGGATAATTTAGGAACACACATGACTGCATGTTCGTAAATCCAGACTACTCATCGGGAAGTAAACTATAAGCTAGGACATGCTTCTCGAATCTCCCAAGGAAAATCCTAATTAATTGCTAATTTGTCGATAACTGCCGAGAAGGATGCGCGGTTTACCTGGTTCAGGTATGACTATTACCACTTCTTTCACCTGGAAAGGTCTGAGAATGGGCAGAGAAGCACGATAAAGATTTCTACCAAAAGGCAGATAATTATAGCGAAAGCGCTTTGAGTATTCTATTGTCAATCTCGTCAGGACCTGTAGCGTTCTGCGATCTTTTTGAGGTTCTTAATAATGTTTGTGACCTCGTCTACGTTCATCGAATAGCTGTTTACTCGCTGCTGGAGGGCGAGTGACGGAGTGCATTTGGCCAAAGATTTATTTATTTGAGATCTTACCCAGAATAACGTATAAGAAGAAATATATAACAATAGTCAAATTCAAAAACATTGCAGTACTTTAAAAATATGAACTGTCTTCTAATGCAAGTTATCATGATAGTGAAATTAGATATGGTATTTAAAATTTAACATTAAAATAAAGTTACTTATGGTTTTTTTTTCAATTCGTACAATTATCAATAATTTCGGTTAGTTTATACCTATTGACCGCGCAGACCGTCATGACAAATTTTAGCCGTATTAGTATATGTATGTACTTTTGTATTCTGTAGTATATGTATTATATGAACTTTATCTTTGGTAAAGGCAAGGTTAGGTCAACGCTCTTTTATGGTACGAATCATGTCCTTTGTTGTACGTGCCAATCAATGACAGTTTTCGTTTAGCTTTTAAAAAACTTTCGAACTCAGGAACTAGATAATAATTCATACTACATGAAACTCGTGGCTTTAAAAATATAAAAAGAAAAAATTAACGTTGAATTTATCGTTTAGGCTTTAATGAAAACAACTCTTTATTAAAAAAATAATTTTAAAATAGTTTTTCCATAAAACTACTAACGCAAAGTAATAATAACAACCTATATATAAATCTCTAAGGTTTAGAATAAAGTCCACAAGACGTCTTCACTGCCGCAAATGATCAACAATTAATATTGCAGACAGAAAAGTACGTATTCATTCTGATATAACCTTTGATATACTAATGTTCCTAGTAATGTATTTTTTATATTATTAGTGGATGAAAAACGAACACGAGCCTGATGTAAAGCGATTTCGGGTCAAGACATCATTCCTGATAAGGTCATGATCATAAGTCCTCGTTGTCACTAATTATGACGTATGGTTTCTTTACGATATAATATTAACGCTTATATTCGGTGAAAACCTGGTTCCTGGTCGAATCCATGTAGTCAGACTGCGGTTAGTTTATAGCTACGAGTTGGTTCTCTCTTTCAAATTAAATCAAATGTTATTTTAATTAATCTGATCTAGTAGTTTTTTATGAAGATTGTAAAATTTTCAAAACACTGGTCGTATTTAAAGTAGTCGCCTTTGGTAGGATCGTATGACACCGAAGAGATGAGAGAGAGAAGTGAAGTTCTTGTGCATCGTTTTAGCGGAGTAACTTTATCCCTGTGTTATTTTTTTTACGAAATAGTATTAAACAGAAAAAGTGTTTGGTGATAGACCAACATTTCACCTAATGGTAAATGGTGCCTGTGGCATGAGAACTGTGACTTTCTGACTTACGGCTCTAATTACTTAACTTATTACATAATATGGGTCTAGTTGATATTGATAACTCTATTGAAATTCCTTTAAAATTTTAAATATTTCCTTTTATATATTGATTGGCTTGATATTATAAATAATTGACATAATTTAAAAGTTGTAACATACAATTAATAATTTCTTTAGTTATTTAATAATAAATTACTTTTGCGTAATTCAATAGTAAGAAATCGAGATTAAATTAAACAAGTAAAGAGTATTTTGTGCTATAATATAGCTAACTGATATTTAAGTACATATGTACATAAAATATTAACATAATAGATTAAATATTATAACATTTTCAATGCACAAACTTTCCTCCCTTTAAATTATTAAACCTGTGTTTTTAACACCGTCCACGGAAAACAAATAATTATCTTAAATTTTTATATGAACAATGATATTTTAATGTAGGTATCATCCACAGTAATGTTTATTTGCTGTATTAATAAATTGTGTCATTAGTCATAATAATAGAATTGAGGAGGCCTGGGTTAAATTACCAGCCGATATTCAGTGTCTAGTTGCACTCAGACCCGTGGGTACTAATAGGTTTGATGCAGTGTGAGAGACACTGTACATTATATATTGCATTTGCATACTCGTATTATATCGTTCGTTCCGAACCAGAAGATATCTCAATGGACGACATGAGCTAGTAGGTATACATATAACAATAATGATCAAATATCTTGTTAGAAACCATGGTATGTTAATTTATGCGAGGTTAAATAAAATATAACATATAGAAAGTATACATTATTATTATAAATATATAAGACAACTAAAATATTAGAGCATTAAATTTAATATATAAAAAGGGTCGTCAAATTCACCCGGCGGAATACGCGCGTCATCGGTTTGAACGAATTCGTTGTAAATAAAACGCATATATTTTGCCTAGCAATAATCGTCCGCGTTATAGTTACGTTGCAGTCGTCCACTGCTTTTGTTACGCGCGTCCTATACGTCAATAAAATACTCAACAATAAACACTGCGAAACGTTGTCTATAATATGATATACTTATATTTATTTATTATTTATTTTAAACTTCATGCACAAAGTAAATTACATAGGCGGACTTAATGCTAAAAGCATTTTCTACCAGTCGACCTGAGGGTGGTATTGAGAAGCAAGGGTAGGTTACTTATACTATTTACTAAAAATAGAGAAATTATGGATAAAGTATTTTTATTATTATAATTTAGAGGACATTATTAAACGAAGAAATAAAATATAAAACTTTTACCTGATATAGTGACAGCGATAATTTTAACTAAATCGCATGACAAACTCCTCAATATATAGTATATTAATAAAATTTATGTAAAATCTGTGTTCTAAAATCAAGACTCGAATCAAATCTTTGCCATGTTTAGTGACCAAAAACTAAATGTTTCAAAATTACCTTTGAAAGTGTAAAAATGGCAATTAACTCTTTCCTTCCTGTATCCGACAATCTATTACCCGGCTTGTTGATATGCTCAAAGAAGTGATTGGATCCAGCGCAAAGGACTTTGTGTTTATATTTTTCAAAGCACGGTTACAACAAACGGTGTCAAACATATTTTCAAAGTTTAGCTTAAACCAGTCGTCTAAATGTTGCTACTTATTCCACAATATTTAAAGATTTCAATGAGATATAGTTTTTATTATTTTTCTTTATAATATTAATAAAAAAAAGCCTGTCTATTTCGGCCTTCAATTAGATTATAATTCTTGGACCAAATCTAATATAGGTAGAAAATTATATAAAATATAGACATACAAAAACAGCGTTATATGCAATAATTTGTGCAAAAATATATCAGGTTTTTGAGTAACAAACAGACCTCAACGCTCCACCTCACAAACAGACCTCAACCTTCTAAACGTCATGACTTTATGGTTCCAACAATTCGCCAAAATATCATTAATATATGGAGATGGTGCAGTTTCATAACAATTTCATAGTAAAATCTACTTTTTTTGCAATTTTTAAAGTTTAGTCGCGTGTATCCATAATGGTATTTTCTACAAGAAATAACAATTTAATTGTAACTTGATGAATGTTTTTGGAAATACAATGAATTTGCAAGGTGCACAAAACTAAATATTTTTATAGAATAAAAGAACTTAAATAAACCAAGTTTGTATTTTAATTTCTGACATCGTTAAAATTACTCGGACGGACGGAGCTCGTGTGTCATCGATTTACGCTAATTGAACGTAACTTTTCACGCGTGGACATTGCCTACCGATAAACATTCACATTTCATTTGTGTTCATCCAAAATATACGCGGAATGTATTATTTTCCCTTATGGGGAGAAAATAAGAGTGAATAAACTTTACTTTTGTATTATGTACATTGAAACACAATATTATAGCGCTAGTCTGATCGGAACGCTGATTTTTAACGATTACCTTCCTTTTATTTATAAGAATTACAAAAAATATGAAACGAAATAGTAAACTGAAATGTTGCTTCTGCGAGGGCATGGTCTTCCTTCTCCAATCGAACCGATCCATTCAAATTGAAGGTAGGTATTGCAGAATGGCTATACTAATGTAAAATTGTAAGTCTTGGCATAACTTCAATTTTCATTGCTGGTTCGTTGGATAATTTTAGGTGAAAATGCAGAAGGTTTTAGTTACAGAACAGCTTTTCTGCTGTATTCACAGACCATTCATATGATTTGTAAAAATTTTTCTTCGACATTAGAAATAAAAGCTTTTATTATTAGATCGGACTTTTTTTGTTATAGGATTAATAAACTCAACTTTTTTGGGCAAATATTTAGGTTTAATCACTAATGTAAGAAAGAGTGTGCATTAATAATGATGTCATAAATACATTATTAATAGTAAGACTCAATAATAAGATTATTTGATTTGCCTCCTTAGTCTTTTTACAGTGAATTCATTATAATTTTTAAAGTACATGACAAAATATAATCTTGTATAGTATTAAAGAAATGTATCACGGTTCTTTAGCATAATGTCCGGATACTTAATTTTTATTTCGTGTACTCGAGTAACCTGACTTTGATCCCTGATACGAACAATAAAAAACTGTTGATTTCAGCTATGTGAAAGATATAATACAAAAAATTATTAATTAATAATAAATATAAATAAAAAATAATTAATTAGATAGCGGTTAGTTCAGTTCCGAAAGAAATAAGTTTCTTTCCCTAATTATAAATCACATTTAGAGCATTAAATTACTAATATTATATTACATAAATCTTACATTTAATACTTCAAAACAGATAAATTCAAATGACTTTTTTTTAAATTTTAAAACAAGTATTAAATACTGTAATTTTGGGTAAAAAATTTAACAACCCGGAATTTCACAACCTCATTACAAGGTGTCGTATATTTTTCTCAGCTGTCACACCCAGCGTCTAAACAGGAATTTTACCAACACAATGATAGCGTGAGTACTAAGGTGATAATACCCCAGCATTTTTTGTTTCTTTTGTAAAATATGTTAAGAAATATTTTTTACGTATCAACTAAATTGAAAAATTTAAAGAGAGTCTAGAGCTACTTAAAGTTACTGTTAAACTACATTATTATCTTAAACTACATGAAATCTCTCTAATTTTAAACAATCGATACCTTCCGATATAGCATTGCCATTATTAGATTATTACATGTCTTCAATAGATCGCCGTAAAGCATTAAATTGCCACAGACAACATAATTCCGATTGCGATCTATAATGAAATTTGATTTTGATTTTAATGATATTCTAGGTCTGAAGGTAGAGAAAGGGCATTCACATAGCTTATATAGTCGATAACCATCGTGATAAAAATGGTTGTGAAGCGATATACTAAAACTAACAAAAGCATTACCAGCACTCCCCACGCAGAATCGAAGATGAGATTTCGTCCTATTTACTAATACAAGGCGCACATGCATTTTATATCATATACGACTATATATTATATTTTTTATAGATATGGTTTTTCTGTTATCAAAATAAAATATTATTTCCAAAATAAATATAGAATGTTCGATAACAAATGAAAAAACTTTTAATAAATAAAGGGCCAAAAAACGTCTCGTTATTGTGCTAAAGGGACAGACAGTTTTTGTTACTAATCAAATCGCAACTTTTAACGATTCGCAGCTGCTTGTAGTCCAAACAATTATAATACGGTGTAAGAACTGAAATAATTTATATTCTAATCGATAGGACCCATAACAATGTATCGTGTTTCTTATTATAAGAAATACTCGTAGTAAGGCTTAATTTTAAAACCCGTTAAGATCAATATAGCTTTAGGTCGTAAACTTATGAACTAAAAAATTTAATTGAAAATTGTGTTTACAACGTATGGCGTGAGATTACCATTCAATTGCTTATACACATTTTATGTACAGCATTTAGGTTTTTTCCATACTAAATATTAATTAAACATGAATATGCTAATTTACAAAGGGGATCTGAAATAGACGTTTTTAATATGGTCCATTGTACTAAAACACTATTTGTAGAACTTAAATTAATTAAACAAAAAATCTAACCTTAATGAATATAACCAATTAATCGACGCCATTTCCCTGCATTACACAGAGACGGCCAATGAGCTAGATTTGTCTCACGTCCGCAACTGAGCACCCAAGTGGATGAAAGTGTTATTTAACAAACCAGCCTAAATTTTATTATTATAAAGTTTAATTGTTAATTTTAATCTTTTTTCAAAAGATAATTATACCAAGTTGAAACAAACATCTAAAGCCTGCTCAGATATTATTAATTATTTTCAAAGACTAGTTAAATTGTTTACCAAGTCATTTTAGCTATACCGCTTATTTGAAATTGATTAGTTTGACATTTTTGGTGGCATTAGTCTACGTGTGTTGTCAGCCTACGTGAGAATCAATCAAATATCGATGTGTTGAAGTGTGATAAGCAATTGCGTCGCTCTTCTAGATACAAACAGAATGGTATACTATCTCATATGACATGATACTATGGAAGTAAAATAAAACAGGTGCATAACTTTGGTCCATCTTATGTACAGCGTAAAAAATATACATAAACATATCAAGTAAATACATAAGCTTTACTATCATTTAAGCTATTAAATATTTATCCCATCCAAGAGTATGGGTTACTTCCCGTACCCGTTCATGCACATGGAGGAAATATTTTGTTTTTATTACTTAGATTATTTTTATTACTCAGAAGATCAAATTTTATATTTTTGTTTATCTATCGAAACTATTAATAACAAAATTAATTTACTTTTAGTATCACAAAAAATATTGAATAGAAATTGATTAATTATTGGAATTTTTTGCTTTCAAAGGCATTCAAATAAGTTACGGCATTCCCGCCTCTTATAAAAAATACTATTTTTAATAATGTTTTATTATTTCTTAATCAAGTTTTGTTTTGTTAATAATAAAAATGTTTCAATAAGATGTTTCAGTAACAGGGTTCGAATCGTAGTTGGATTTTATCAACAAGATTCAGTTTTGCAGGTTGCATACAAAATATTATTCATTTATATTTGAAACTGAAAGATGTGTGGCAGATGTACACGCAGTTCACCTGATGATAAGTGATGATAAAGGCCCATTTACATCCATTCTCAATAAAGATTCAAGAGACGTACATGTGGAAGAACTGTAAGAACTGTGAATGTGACGGATGATGCTATGACTGGGATGAAATGCCTCATTACTCTTGATTGGGTCCCCGGGCACACTAAACGGAGCACAGTAACGTTACGTTGCTATTTCACGCTGGTATTCTGTTAGGATGTGGGCTTCCTCGGTCGAGCTCCAAAATAATATCTTTGTTGTTAAGATAAAATTATGAATATTACCGCGCCCATACGCCTACCACTCATACACATGTCATAAATTAATCCCTTTTTAGTTAACAGATTATGTATATCAATTATTCCTCATCGTCAGTTAACTTCTGGCATATCCCATATTGGGCAAAGGCCTATTCATTCGTTGGTCATAATACCCTCTTCATACGCACCCGCCTAGTAATTTATTTTTTAACTTCTAAGGACCTTACGGAGTATGATCAGGAACACATCTTGGCTGGACCCATGTTGGCCGGATCCTAAACCATGACCCTCATAGACCAGCCAAAGTTCTGTCTCAGAAGTTCTGTCAAAGAAGTCCTCTTTAAAGGCAAATACGACCTGTAGCTCAAATTTCTAACTACAGAGTTTTCAGTTCCAAGGTTTATCTGATCATGTTGACGCTGAAGGCTGGAAATATTTATCTAGATAAACTTATTATGATGCCTGTTTCAAATTACGCAGAACACACAAAACTATTATCCGGTCAACGTTTTAAAGTCAATTTATGCCACTTTTCGATCAGGAGATAATTAGGCAGTGGACATTAAAGTACATTAAACTAATCTCCAGTTTTCAGTAAGAAACTAGACAAACATATAGACGAATTTTACTAAACAGACTTAATTTACATTTCTAAATTTGCTCCCTTTTAGTAGAAGACGTAAATAGTAATGTAAAATTTCATTAAAAATTGTTATGTCAATATATTATATATCAATTCATTCACTTCAAACTAAGTAGGTTTTATCTAGCTAATTAGAACTTTTATTTTATAGAATATTAAAACAATTCATTCAATTTATCCTACAAGTTTTCTACTTAATTAAGTAACAAAAAGCTTCCCATTTGTTTATACTTTTATTTCTTAACCTATTCAATTTTTCCCACATAAGAGACATTGATCTGAAAACATCTCCTGGGTTTCGGAAGTGTGGAAAAAAAGACGTACAGTAGATTATAGAACATTTAGAATCATCAATATTGTATCACTTAAATTAAGTTAATGGATGATCTGTCGGCAGTCAGTGCACTTGGTAGACAGGTGCTGGGCACTTCAAAGGGTGGCCGCATCATCGACCAGGAGACGTGGTGGTGAAATTACTCGGTTCAGGAGGCAGTCCGGGAGAAGAAGACATTCTTTAAGAAATGGCAAGAAACTGACTCTCCGGAAGACCATGACGCTTATACAGCTGCCAAGAGTGCCACTAAGCGAGCCGTTGCCAAAGCTTGGCAAGATCAATTGTCACCTTTGTATGTCAGTTAAGAGACAAAAGAAAACCATCTTTCGTTTGGCAAAGGCTTGATAGAAAGTAACGCAAGATGTAACCAAATGTCTCTGCGTAAAAGACTCAGATGGTACGTTTGTCTTCGATACTGTCAAAGTGAAGGAGAGGTGGCGTAGTAACTTCAACGAGTTGCTCAACACGCAACACATGGATGTTTCGCCCTCGGAACTGCATCCTAACCTTGGACTTGTTGCCCTCATATCACCTGACGAGGTATAAAAGTGTCATCGGAACATGCAAAATTGAAAAGCTGTGGGCCCTGAAGACTTACCGATTGAACCGTGGAAATCGTGTGTGACTATACTTAAAGAACTTTTTAATCACATACTCACCAGCCGCAAGATGCCCGACTCTTGGAGATCGAGCATCATCACTCCAATTTACAAAGGCAAAGGTAGTGTACAGGACTGCGAAAGCTACCATGGTATTAAGGTCATGCGTCATACCATGAAACTCTTCGAGCGCGTGATCGGCTTAAGGCCCCGCCAAGAGTGCAATGTCTTGGAGTGTCAGTATGGGTTTCGTCGTGGTATATGGCTTTTCTTGAACTGCAAAAAGCTTTTGACAGCGTACCGTGCCACAAGCCTATATTTACACTATTCGAGACATGTACCACAATTTGGTGTCTGTGGTCAGGACTGCCGTTGGCGACTCTTGTCCATTCCCGATCACGGTTGGTGTTCATCAGGGCTCGGCTCTGAGTCCCTTCTTGTTCAGCGTAGTGCTAGATGTAGTGCTGGCGAATGCCCAAGAACCATTTCCGTGGCTGATGATGTATGCCGATGACATTGCGCTGACAGATGAGGACAAGAAGAAACTGGAGCAAAAGGTGAACCAATGGAATGGTACCCCAGAGATTTAACGGTAGTTTGAAATTAAACGTTGTGAAAACTGAGTACTTGGCGTGTAGTAGCACAGACTTCGATTCCATAAAAGTAGGTAACGAATGCGTCGCAAGGACCAGCAATTTTAAATACCTAGGATCTGTGCTACATGAGTCCGGTTCAATAGATACGTCCAGGCCCGGATAAGCGCGAATGGCATCATGGCGTGAAGTAACCGGTGTTCTCTGCCATCGCACAATACCGGTGAAGCTTAAGGGCCACGCGTGCAAATGCATCATCCGACCAGTCTTATTGTATGGTGGCGAAGCGTGGCCAGTCCTAGGAAATCATGTCCAGCAGCTACATGTTGCGGAGATTAAGATGCTGCGATGGATGTGGGGCGTTACGCGATTAGATCGTATAAGAAACGAACGCATCCGTGGCAGCCTTGGAGTCCGTGATATAGCAGATAAGCTGCAGGAAAGTCGTGTCCGATGGTATGGCCACATAAGCCGCAGAGCTTCAGACTACGTCGGAAATAGATGCCTAGACCTCGTTGTACAAAGTCAAGTCAAGATCCCGCGGTAGGCCCAAGAAACGCTGGCTGAACGTTGTGAAAGCGGACATGGTGGAGAACAATCTCACGAAAGAGGATGCCGGGCAAAGTGGTGGAGACTCAGTCGGAAAGCGGACCCTGGTAGTAGGCCGGGAAATCGCTAGGCAGAAGAATTTCAAAATTTGCATATAGCTATTTTAAAATATTACACATATAACAACAGCACGTTCATATATTCTTTGTGCAATTCAATTCCAATAAATTTTAAATTTTCGCAATTATATCCTTAAATGCTTGCAATTTGAGAACACAAAAAAAACAACTACTATACGGACTCTCGCTTTTAAAAATAACCATTTAATAAAAACGAGAGCAAATAACATTCAACTATGCCAACCCATATTGACAATATCGACGAGTCTGGCGTTCTGGTTACAGGGATTAATTCTTTTTTTAATATTATTATTATTTTATGAAACATGAGTCAGGTGATTCATTGGTTGTTTTTAATTTACGGTAGCAAGATTCCAACCCTCGGCGACGTAATATATGAAATTGTTAGTTGTGTAATATAAATAAGAGTGCTGATTTACTAGTACTAACTAGATGTTCAAGTGGTAATGGAAACATCGTGAATGATTTTTTTTATGTTATAAATTACTAATTAATCAAGTAAAACTTTATATCATTTCATAATTTTAAGTTGACTAAAATACTGTTACTCTGTGAATCTTTCTAAGAAATAAAATATGAAATATTTTGTGTTTCTGTTAAAAGAGATTATTATAACACAATATTAATTATTTATTTGTTTTTCAATGTTCAATATATTCATGTTACATAACTGCTTACAATGAGGATGAACCTCTAATATTGTTAAAAGAAAAAACCTGTAGACCGACGATTTTTGAGGTAAATTTTCCCTTAATACAAATATAAGTGTAAATAGCTGTTTTTGTCATTTGGCAGTTATCACCTGCTGCCAGCCTGTATGTAAGACTAAGCTGAGCTTGGGGCGCGTTATTTCATAAAGTAAATATTTATGAGGGAAAGGAGTTTTTCTCGCGCGTCCTCCGGTAAGCCTCCTGATCCGAAAAGACATAAACCTCTAGGGATCCAGTTCTCAGTTCACAAAGGCAACATTTGGTACTTTTTTTGGGACAAAATAAGTGTATTTTTTTCTCTACGTTACTGATACTTTAAAACTTTAAGATAAAAACAGTGTAACAATTTTGTACAAAATATTGTTACGTATTGTTAACTGATAAATTGTAGAAGCCTTTTTTCAATTTTCCTTCACATACCGTCATTTTCTGTAGGCTGCAACATGTTTTCAGAGCCGTTTCAGGATATTAAAAATTACTATTTCTTGTCAACCAATTTTCTGTCCGTTTCAGGGATAATTCAGGGAGCATTCCAGAAAGTGTGTGAGAACGACAGCTTATATATGTGGAATGAGACAAATATATTCAATCATGTCTCTGGAACATTCCAGAAGAGGTATGTATAAGTAGGATAGTTATGTGCGTGAAAGAGAGAGACTATTGTATTTGATCATGCCTCCAGAATGTTTTAGAAATGCCTAAGAAGCATAGCTACACGCGCGGTAGAAAGAGATGATCATGTTCGACTACGATCCGGAACGTTCCCAGCGATGTGTACAAGGAACGGCTGAACGTTAAGGATGGAGGCAGCCATATTCAACTGAAACATTCCCGAGCTTTATAGAGCGAATTACCGTGCTTATATAAGCGGGTCGGGTCGCGGCTGCAGGACAGTTCGATCGAGATAAGAAGCTATACACATGGGAGAGAATTCAAAGCAAAAAATGAGAGAATTATCTTAGGTTTTTTATATTAAATGGACATTATAAAACGAGCACACAGTTTACCTGCTGTCAAGTGATTCCTGCGGCCCATGACATCTTCATTAATCCTTGACAATAAATCATAATGCAGATGCGTTGCAACCCTTGAGGACTGAGATGGAAAGACTCGGCTAATAAAAGTCTCCGGATTCCTACACTATATAATTATACCACTATATAATACCCCCAGAAAAAACAAAGCAGCTTTATGCTGTTATTTCACGATAGTATTCTGTGAAAACGTGGTCCTACTCTGGTCGAGTTGACCCATTCATTCTGCTGCTAGAAATAAACTGAAGTGTAGCTCTACCGCTGTTGAATAGTGTTACAATGATTCCTTTTTAGTTCTTATAATATTACTATTAAGTTAAAGGCTATTTTCTATACAAAGCTTTTTTATATAGAAAAAAAGGAGCAAACGAGCGGCGGGAACACTGAGGTGCTCATCGACGCGAATGGACAACCGCAACACCAGAGGAGAGGAACTGCAGATGTGTTGCCGGCCTTTAAGAAAGGAATAGGCTCGCTTCTTGAAGGACCCTAAGTCGTACTGGTTTGGAAAAACCGCCGAGGACACACCGTTCCACAAGGCAGCTGTGCGGGGCAGAAAATTCCGCGAGAAGAGCACAGTAGAGGAATGCCAGTCATCCACGTGGTGAGGATCCATCCATCTGGTGGTCTGTCGTGTCGTTCGATGACTCGCAACAGTATTAACTATTAATTGGAGTTGAAGTATTATAAAAATAATAATCATACGAGACGATATTGATGATGGTGATGAAACTTAATATATAAAATACTACGTTTAATTCGTAATTCGTTCTACAATGCGGAAGGACCAAAGTCAGGCTTGATTTAAGAAAGATATAAGAAAAGAGAAAGACAGGTAAAAAGGAGCGGGCGTGAGCAAGTTTTATGTAAATTTTTCGCGAATTTCTTTTAACTTACCAAGTCTCTCTAATATTGTTAGTACCAAACAATAACTTCTGTGGAGAGGCTATTTTTCAAATTAAATAATATGAAAGTTTTATTTAAGCCTTGTTATGTTTGTCTCAAAATAATTTAATATAATAAAACTCTTTGTTACATGTAGACGCTAGTTATTGTTATTGATTACGAGAAGTTTTATTTAAAAAGGATGAGTTTCACCTGGACAATTTTGACCGCGGTGATATCTTTTGGTTATTATCAGATGACATAAACTATACATTGCACAGAATATATTATAGTGCCGTATGCGCATTTAGAGTAGACTTGTCATCCCCTTACCTGTTCCTGTTTTTACATATTCAATTAAACCTGTGGAATGTTTAGATGAAGTAGCACGGACACAAGCCATGAAAAACACACACACACTTTTGGGTGATGGTGTATAGTGATGCACAGATACTGATCCTCCGCTGGGAGTTTAACCCAGGGCACAAATATTATGCGACGGCCTGACCGTTGATTAACAGCTGCCAATCATCGGTATGGCCGTTGTATTTTAAGATATTATAACATACAAATCTGTCATAGTAGTTGAATAAGAGTAATAATAAATAACATTTATTTATAATGGTTAAAAAATACAACGAAACAATACTAGTATAGAGTATAGTCAAAATAGAAATAATGCAATAAGAGGGACATAATTACGTCACGTACCGTGTTTACCACTGTTTACAACCACGAGGGCAGTGCTAAGTACCAAGAGGTGCACCAGCATGCTCCCTCGTCCGGCGCCGTCGTCGGGCGCACATCGAGCCACAATCGTAGAATCCGCCACCGCTGGAACATAAAGCTTACTTTAATATTGATGACGTAGATTAACTTATTATAGGTCATAGTTAATATTTCAGTAGTTCCATAAAATCTCCTTGTACCTGTATATTCTTTATGGAAGTTTTTTCACATAGCAGTAGAGGTGCTATATAAATTTAATAAATTGTTCGACAAAGACTTTTATAAAAGGTAAATAGTATAAACGAGAGAGTATATACCATTGTACTACATTATCACCAGTATTTTATGTAAGTTTTGATTTAAATTGTCACCTATGTGTAATATGTTCAATACATTGGAAATAATTCTATTATGTTTAGTATATTACGTGACATAGTATATTACGTGACATAGTTAAATACTAAACATTATGCAAAATTAGTACTAACATATACTATATATTTTTTTATATAGGTTTACAAATTACACCTTCTAAACACTCTTTTTTTTATTTGATTACTAGACAATAGCAACTAAATAGTAAGCACCCTTACTAATGAAATTAAATAGAATTCTATTGATTTCTGCATATATATTTTTATATAATCTGATCTGATAGGCCACAGCATACGTAGCCGACCCTATGTCCGACATGAAATCAAGGCTTCGAGATGGTGCGCACCCATACACGTAAAAGAGATGGAAAGATCCAGCTTCAATCCATCAACAAGGTGGGGTTCGCAGTGGGCCTACACTGTCTGTACTGCGGTAGCGTGCGCAAGCGTTCCTGTAGTCCCGACCCAGGGTGTCGAGAGAAAACCGTGAGGTGTTCTCCGTTAGCAGTTCATTACCCTTCCGCTGCCGCAGCGCCAGAGGGACACAAAAGAAGGTTAACTGCGTGCTCGTTTAATAATATAGTATAACATAGTAGTCAGTAGTCACAGGTTGTTCGTATTAAAATTCGAGAAAAGAGGTGACGAGAAATCCTAACGAAATTTTTAAAAAGCTTCTCAGCCCATTTGAATTCTCCTATACGCATCTTTCTCGAAGTTGTTTCTACCTGATATTAACAACAGCCCGAGGTAGATATAATGCCGATTTAAAACTGGCATGAATAGTAAATTTTGCATAGCTTCTTAACTAACTTACTCGTATGTAGGTATGAAGCTACTGTTACGATACATTATTATCCAAATGTTATCTTATAAACAGGTAAAAGTTCACTGTGAGGTTTAATTGTATATACTCGTTGATGTAGAAATTTGATTCATTAAGTCTCATGAGAGTACTGCGAATTAAAAGCTATTTACTACGAATGATTTATTTAAAATAAATGGCTTAAATTCATCATAGGATTACAACGATACGAAGTACTCCGACGGATTAAGCTATTGTACATTATTTTAAGGTCAAATTGAAGATATATTAAAGACTTTAGTAATTGCGTAATATAGAGATTTATATGCATCATAAGCATTCTGGTCCCTTTAAACTCAAATAATGCGTGCGTTGTGTTAGTATTTCGGACCTAAACCTTACAAACCAATAGACAAGTTCTAAGCTTTTCACTAATGTATTCTGTGCTTTGAAACGAAACTGTCGTTTTATTAACAATAAATTTTTGAAATTTGAAGGTAATTTAAATATAATCCTTAACTCTCAATTCTCACAACTCTCCTTTAAAGATAGCGGATAACAGTATCCAAGCAAAACTCGAAACAAGGATCTATCAGAGTTCGCTGGGAAATAAAACATAATTCAGCCGAGAAAACCGGGAGCGGTTTGAATAACAACTCTTTAATTGAAAGTTTAGCAATTTGCTCTACCCTCCCAAATGGACCCGACGGCGTACGGGGCAACTCTCATCCACCGCGTTTCAAAATTGAACGTAGGCAGATGCTCTTAATTACCAGGCCAGATGCTAGCCACCCGCCTCTCCCCGCCTCTTATACTGAGATGAACCTACACCTTGGAGGCCGACAATATTTTCAAGCTAAGATGTTCTTAATTGACTTTTTTAAAATCCACATTTACCACTGCTGCTGCTAACAGTGAATTAAAAGATAAATTAATAACTTGAAAATAGAGGGGCTACACACTTAAGATATCTTCATAAGAGGTCTAGGAATAATACTACGTGTACATGAAGAGTTAAATAAATTAATTAAGCTATTAAAAAGGAATATTATTTGTTTGATTTTTTATTTTAATCTTCGAGTAAATTCTATATTGATCTAAAAATAAATAAACTTATGCGTTAATTTGATAATAACTAAATCGTATAAATAGGAACGCACAAATCCTTTCTAATAAATACCACAACACCTCAGCAGCAGGCTGGACACGCCAACGCGATGGAAAGCGGTCCGAATTATGTCACGTAAACATGTCACCGTTGAAATATTCACCAACATCGAATATAATTTTCCCTTACAATTCCGTCCCCGTAAATCTTTTTTTGGTATTTAATTTATTTTGCATAGGTAAGCATCTAATTTTTTTTATTTAATAAACGGCTTTCGTCTACTTTTTAATGAATAATATTGTGTTATGTTACTTATTTGGTATCTAAGGGTCCCATAAACTACATAATATTTTATAACACGCTAAATAAAATACGGCCTATTTTCTTGATATAAGTCTTATCTATTATTCGTTATTATCGATATTGATTACACTATAATAAAAATAAAACGCAGAAATCATCTGTAGATTTAAAACCGTTTAAAACATAAGTTATTTATTGATAAAAAAAAATTTAACTTTTTACCCTTGACATATTATGTAAATATTTCTTGTAAGTAAGTAAATAACGGTCGTAAGTCTACAGGTAAAACATATTCAATATTCTTCATAACGTTACACTAAGTACCCTTCAGTTTGAGATATGAGACGTATTCAAATGGAGAGATAGCTCAATATAAAAACGTCGTTATGGCGGACTGGAGCAACTCAAGGGCGACCTTCGAGCTACGTGTGGTGTGACACGAGTGAATCAAACTTCCCTTTTTATTTATTTAACTGCAAAGCTGGTCGCATTTAATTTCCTTGCCCTTCTTGATCTGTTTTTGATAGCGGAAGGGAGCAGCTTTCAGATAAATGATATCTAAAAACATTTCACTCGAAGCTGCAAAGTGATTTTAGTTTTAGATTTGCAACTATGTTTCAAAGCTCGGTCCGTTTTAATGCACCATTGTAAGGGATGTAATGAAATGGGTTTTCGTCTGTTAGGGTCCTTAAGTGGATTAAATATTATTGCACCAGCAGGGATAAGAGTACGTTTATAGCGATTTCAAATTCATCTCGGTCTATAATATTATTATATTTGTATAAAACATTATTGAAGGTTTATTATTCATGATAGCCATTAAGCTATATTAATAACATTATTTAAAGTATCTGTAAGTGTATTATCAACATGAAATATTTATGGTGAGATTTAAAGAATTTTGCATAAAATACGGTGATAACAACAGAAATTTGTGCGGTAATTCAATGTCAAATACATAAAAGTAAACCTATATGGTGGGTATATTATAACGAAAATTAGAAAATTTAGGTATTTAAAAGGTTGAAGAAATCAGAGAACTGAAATAAATTCAGACACGAAAAGCAAATAATGCATATCTGTTGTATTATACCATTATTTAAAAGTATGCCGTATCATAGAACGGCATAAGATCACTAGGCTATTGTGAACGTTGTGGAGGTTAATGCACTCTAAATGCAATGTAGACTAATGCAAATAAAAGAACTAAGGCCAATGCTTTACAACAAAGCGATTCCTAAGACTTAAAACATAACGAACAATTGCAATGATCAACTCATGAGAGGAATTCGTGCCAACAGCGAAATGTGTTAATGCTTAGTTCTAATCAAACACTCGTTAGCGGCGGCCTCAGCAGTCGATTACGACTATTAGGGGATACAATGGGAACTACACTTCCTCACGATAAGGCAAGAAACAGCGGATTGGCAGATTGCACTACCAAATTTACAGCTAGCAACCAACGTTTTGATAGATCTTGCGATGAATTTAACTAAACGCCCAATTAAATATATTTGCGGTAGATGTATATTAAAGTCTAGTATGTAGTATTTTGGAACGTAAAATTTCATTATAAAATTCAGAGAAATCTTTATTTTTGAACTTGTATTCCCCGTATATTCGAAGACTATTTCGCTACAAGTGCAAGCCTGTTTTCTTATCTTAAGATAATATAAAAAACATACATGAAGGACTTTTTTAAAAAACTAAGTAAATAACTTACAAGCAATATTTTATTACAATAATTTAAAAGCCAGCCAATATAAATTATTTCTTTACGTGTACATTTTGTAAGTTACCTAAAAGTAAAATCTAGTAGTACTGAAGAAGCGAAATTAATATAAAAAAATCATTCAATTGTTTTTGTCGTTAGAAATACTGAATTGCGAAATCTCAAAGCTGCACACAATTAGGCCACGTCAGGGCGACTACATTAACAGTGATAGCTACATGTGTTTCGTCATCAACAATTAATCTTCATTAATGGTTGCGCTATGTGTGGCTCACCCCAAAGTCATGAGATAACGTTGATCCATGTCCCGTTGTTCTCGGTTGATCACTTCATTAGTGCTTTCAATATATTTATATATTTATTGCCTGTTATGAATTATCATCTTTTAATGCCTTGAATATTCGATACAAATCTATAAAATTATAAATACGTTATGCTGATGTGCATTTTTGAAAGTACCGTTTATTTAATCCATACTTAAGTTTTTATGGGATAATCATTAACATCACTTCGAAATGTGATGTTAATAATGACTAAAACCATGTGCTAATGAGATCCATGATGATATAGACCTTGGGAGGATTTCAATAACAACCCGAAGCTGACGTTCTTTAGCAGAGGTGTAAGTATGCAGGACCATATCTTAAAAGAAGAAGTGGAGCGCTATGTGATAGGCAGGTGGCTCAAGCTGAAGCTTGGTTCTAAACACGGTAGGGATATAATCATACTTATATTTTGCGATAGTTCAATACAATGCAGTGCCATATGTTTTATGTCCGAATAAATGCAAGTGGTGGCGTTTGTAGGGCTTTAGGATAGAAGGGGTTTGTTTTAAGGTATCGGAAAGTAAATATGGAGCAGTCACTGAAGGCACGAAAAGTAACTGAAGGGCATTCAAGAGCTGCCTATTTCGTGCTGCCTAATGTGTGTGGAGGGAAGTGTCCGGGAAGCAGTAGGGGCTTCTGGAGGAAGAAAGCACCAGGTATCATATAAAACTCAATAAAAACTAATTTATTTCAAGTCCCTTAAAAGGTTGTGTGCTATGTTCTATCCACCTCTCTAATATTAGTGAATTAAATCACAAACTTTATTTTTATTTAAGTTATAAATACACACTTTAGCAACAACAAGTAGATATAATGTTAATTCATTGAAACGTTTTGACCTATAACTTAACATGTTCTTGTCATCTTAGATAAAATTAATGTTTCAGCATGAATCTATTATACTAGCGAGTATATATTCCTAAGTGGCAATATTCTGCACGCAGCTCTTGAATAGCCAATATACATAATTCTAGAGTAATTCACAGCTACAAAAAAAAAGCGCCATAATTTTAAGAGATCTATAATGAATGCGAAATTAATGCAAAGTAGCCAGCTATAAATCCTCTGAGCTTTTGAGCAATAAAACAAAAAATGGTATTAGCAGTTTGATAAAACAAAAAGTTTGTTCGACAAGCATCCCAGAGGACATCAGCCCAAGCAGAGTTTATACAAAACAAAATTCAACTAGCGTTTTATATTTTACGCATATCTCTTGTTTTTATATTGTTTTATTATGGTTAATTATACTTTATAGAACTTTTAATTTGAATTCATATTTATTCAATAGAATAAATACTAATATTTCTCTAACCATTTAAATATTTAATGAATTTAGATATATATTATATTTATATGTGAAAACATGTTACTAGCATATTTATAGTATGTATACCTACCTATAGATGTATCTATACCTATAAACCTAAGTTATTTTGTATTTTGCTGTATGTTTTCCAAATAAAATAAAATAAAAATAAAATAAAATAAATTTTACGTGAATATAGAATAATAAAATTAGTTTTAGATTGCCACGTTTTTAAATTGTTCTAGTCAAAACTGGCATATTACGATTACCTGAATACCTTTGATTATTTGCAAAACTTATCAGTATATATATACAGTTATTTAAACTGCTCTTAGAGCAGACAGTTCAGGGTCGTAAAATATAGTATTTTCTAACAAAGCAGAAATAAATAGCTTAAGTATAGCCTAAATTACATGTCACCCCTCGAAATTTGACGACGAAGGCATACTGTTGGTAAATGGTAGTTATTGCTTATGCGTCAAAAACGATTTCCTTAAAAATGTATGATGACTAAGTTTCGTATATATTGGAAAATTGTTTCTTTTCTTTACTTTTATTAAAAAATCAATAAAGGAAAGTATCTATATATGCTTTTACGTTTATAATTCGTTTTAACTTCTGAAAATTTTATATAGTTTCTTTTTTGTTGTTTTTATGTTGTAATAGTAACACTTTATAAACGGAAATACGATCATAATTTTATTTACTTGTGAATAGCCATTATTTCAACGTTTAGCGATTATTAGATAACATTATTACTTTTTATTGTTTTTAATTACAGTAGACAACAAATACTTTATGCAACTGTTTCTAGATTCTGTTGATGTTGGAGTTGTGAGCCAGTGCGGCTTTTACTGCTTCATCGTACTCTGGGCTTGCGGATTGGAATCCGCGAGCTAGTAGTTTTATTGAGGATAACTAACTGTTTCATAGCTATTAAATAGTTTTTAAAGTATTTTATTGTTTAATTTAAGGCAATAAAACAAAAAAAAAAATTACAAAAAATAAATAAAAAATATAAATAAAAAATATTCCATAAAATCACAAAATTAAAATGAATGTATTTTATTTATTTGTATTTTATTATATTTTTAGTCAATATTTTAAATGACGTTTTCAATCTCACCCTAAAGGCTTTTACATATAATGTTACCCACACACTTGTTTATAATAAGCACCGCAGTATTATAGGGCCATTTGCCCTGCCATAAACATGAATGGCGCCAAAACGTCTCTCTTATCTTGGGCATTTCTCAGAGGGACGGAAGCAAAGCGCCAAAGGCACTGCGTCTTTCTTCGAGTATGATCCTAAAGGTTCTCAAAATAAGAGCCTTTGAGATCTCTTTGAGAAAGTACTACTTTGTGAGAGCAAATGGATTGTGAAGAAGAAACTCACAACCGATTCAGATATTGATTTTTATTTTGCCGATAGCTTTTGCCTCTTTCAGAAAAACCTCAATCGGTTTAGTCTTATAATCTATTAATTGTTAGTACATTGATAACAATTAAAGTTGTTTATTGTAGAGTTAAGGCTACGACAAATATTGTTTAATTTTAACAAAAAAAATATATATATCATATTTGAAATCACGTTGTCCTTATGTATAAAAAAGTCAAGGAAACCAACTTGAATTCATTCAATATAATAAAATAACCACTTGGAAAGAAATCACATAAGTTATTACGTTCTGGGACACCAATAATAAAAAGATAATAAGATAGGAAACGACTTGTGCTCATAAAGTTACATATTCATGAAAGTAAACTCTATACGGATAAGTCTCATAATTTGTCATCAATATCAATCAAGAGAAGTTATTTAGTTACTTATAATTATTAAGCAGATAATGCAGTTATAATATACGCTGAGCTTAATGTTGATGCCGCATTTAATTATGTACCCTTAATAGTCTTAATTATTGCCGGCAAAATGCTTCAAGGATTATTACAGTTAAGAAATTTAATGCGATTAACACTTTTTCGTCCAACAAGCTGAATTAAAAATTGCTTTGCGATATTTGTACTTGTCTTTAGAGATATGTTTTATGAAGATAAATGTTTAATTGCTTAAATTTATAACCATAATTTACTTTAAGTACTATATATTTTTTAATTCTATAATCCAAGAAGTTTGTTAAGGCAAATAAAATGTCACTTTAATCAAATTCATCGAGTTGATCTAATTATGGATTACAAAGGTAGACATAGAATACTAGAAATTATTTATTTTTAACCCCAGAGTTTAAGATTATTTAATTTTATATCAAGGTATTTAAACATGGAAACTATGATCTGGATTTAAAAGACATTTTTTTTTATTACATCGTTAGTTACAAACGAGCACACAGTTCACTTGGTGTTATGTGATTCCTGCGGCCCACGACATCTACATTCATCCATGACAAGGAACCATAATGCAGATGCTTTGTCACCCTTGAGGACTGAGATGGAATGTCTCATCACCAGTCATAAAGATCTCCGGATCCCTACACTCACCAGACGAAACACAGCAGCATTATGCTGTTATTTCACGCTAGTATTCTGTGAGGTAGTGGTCCTACCCAGGTCGAGCTGACCCATACATTCTGCACTTAGAAACAAACTGTAGTGTAGCTCTACCACTGTAAAAAAACATAATTCAAAGTTGAAAATTGTTTAATCGATGTTTTTGTATCTAAATTATTCTAAGTTATCTAAACTATAAATTGTCTGTAATTAGCTACGACAATGATTTATTTATACAATACAATAAATTGTCATTCCCATCTGTGCCAATTATTATTCCTCTGATAGAACGAACACATAGCCACGAACTATTCCTGGAGATATCATATTGACTCGTAGACCATATATTGACTTCCCACAAAGGCGCATTCTTCTCTCCCTTCTAAGTCTTTTAGAATAACACATATACAATTGAAAGACCTGATATTATATTTATGATATATTTATTATTTTACTCGTACATCATCATGAAGATGGTCACGTCCATGTCTTAATTCTCCGAAATAAGAACACTTAGAGCTGCGACATGGGCAACTCTCTAGTTGATTTTTTAGGATTCGAGCTGTCCAATCCTAAAAAAATATTGAGCAAAAATTTTAAAGGAATTAAATTCATTGTAAAAGTTACATACTATTTTCTAAAGGACGACCCAATTAAAAACAGGTTATTATGTGTTCAGTATTATATATGTGTCAATATTAAGAGTTTGGTAAAATCGGTTTCTACCGAACATAGAATATTTTATTTATGCGATTAAGGATGACAGACATCCTCAACGAAGATTCAAGATGCAGATGTATTGTAACCCAACTGGTAGCAGTCGATTGACTGCAGTTATTCTAATAAATAGGACACGTGGTAGGATAAAGGTCCTTAACGTAATTATAGCACTAAACAATTTTTTTTAAAGAAAATATTGATACAATTTTAGTAACACTTAAAAAAAATCACATCTCATTTATTTAAAAGACCTGAAAAACGGATAACGTTCCAATTAAATATCACTAGAAAATACCACCCGAAACATTACGGGGTAAATGTAATAATGATTCTTAGTCATACACGGTAAGAAGGTGGTACAGGTGGTTGGTTTCTTTTAGTACTACAATATTACAGTAGAGGGCACACGGATGTAGCGAATATTTTAGATAATGGTTCAATGATAGTCATAGTTCATCATTTAAGTATTGTTAATGAAATGTTTCATTCGATAATTTAAAATGAAGCCGTGTGCCCAACAATAAAAATATTCGTAAGTGCAATGGAATATTGGTAATAATATAATAATAATAATAGACGGCATGCCTGACGGACGTAGTTTAAGGTGGTTGTCAACCTACCGGTTGTTAATTAGCTTCTATTTTTATAAAATTGTGGCAAACGAGCCAGCAGCTTACCTGACTTAATCATCGCTGCCCATGAACGTCCACAACACCAGAGGAGTCCCAGATGCGCTGCGAGCTTTGAAGAAAGGCAGGCTCTTTTCTTGAAGGTCCCTAAGTCGTATCGGTTCGAAAATACCGTTGGTGACAGCTGATTTCACGAAGTAGTTGTGTGTAGCAGAAAACTTCACGTAAAACGTAGTGGGGGATTGTCAACCAACGAGATAATGAGAAGGAAATGTTAAATACCGTCGTTAACTACGATGTTTAAACTCCACGACTAGAATGAATCCGAATAACTTCACGAAATACTCCCCTTGGTAAATTAGGTAAAAAAATGCATAGGGATGCAACATCTCTTCACAATGCCAGGAATCAATCCAATCAGAAAGTCGGAAAGACACGAAATACTGTCTTAATCTACTGTCAAAATTAGGAGTTGCGACAAAGTAGTTCTTTTTTATTACAAATAAAACAATATAAAAAGGTTATAATATTTCATATCGTTAACTTTTAGTAGCATTTTAAATCTTTTCTTCTGAAATTTAACTGTTAGAAATGCTTCGTAAGGGGTATAGCACTTGGCTTAAATTTTATGATTTTGAGGACTATAATCTACTACTTATTTCAAATCCACTTATCTAAATGTGTTCAAGCTGTGAAAACTTTACAACATTTACAAGAGTAAATACCATCAGTAAAAATTGTATGGTCAGTCAACGGCTAGTCATATTTTTATATATATTTTTATGTCACAACTCACCTAAATCTAAATCAATAGGAAAGATATTGTATAAAATATATTATCAACTTGTTTTTGATATTTACAAAATAGATTGTTATTGCGTTCTTGTAAAAATATTTTATCATATCAATAACACAAATCTATGGCTTTGAAAAAACCATCAGTGTTTTGTTATCCCGTGAGCACTATAAGTTAACTTTACAGACAAATATAGTATGACTTACAGAATGTCAGTCTCACACATTGATACTTAAGCCTCTTAAGTAAACTAAAGAGAAATAAGCCTTTCTCCGAAATCGGTAACGAAACGTGAAATATGTTGGAAAATTTGACCATAATGACCACGTATATTTATCGCCACTGCTGCTCAACTATGGACGGGGATACTTCGTACATATTTCTAAAAGGCTTCAACAAGTCCTTTCAACTATGAAAAGGCATATGTAATAACACCGTCTCATCCAAAGTAGTTATCGCTATGGTCTAAAAATGGACCAAATATCAACTTATTAGGTTCGTGTAATATTGTTGCGTTAGCGGATATATTTGTATGTATATATATATATGTGTGTGTAGGTGTAAAATTACGAAATGGGGTGAGATTGTTTGTGAACAAACAGCGAGTGTCCGCTTATTAGATGGGCCTACTGTAATAAAAACATCGCCTTATTACAGTCCGGGGATTCCGACTCTAGGTACAAATTTAAATTCAAACATAAAACGATTTGTTTTTGTTGATGCGATGAAAATAAAATTTGATTTAACAACGTGACTTTTATGCATAATGTGACCGTTAAGTTCCATAATAAACATCTATATAAAGTGCAATAAAATATCCTCCACAAGTCTCCTTTACTCAATATGCGATCTCGATACAAATATGGTAATGTCAAAAACATTTTATGAATTGTAAAAAATGCGGGCAATGAAGATCACGTTATTTCTATTTTAATAATAACTGCATTATATAACCTTAATCTTTTATTAGTAATACAAAATAAATTTAAGATGCAGTATTGTCCTCATTTAGATTAATTATCTAGTATTTAAAAAAAATTAAGAATGGATAGATTGCAAATTTTTGTAAAACTTATTTTAAATCCAAGAAAATTCATCACTCAGTCTATAATTTTTTTCAGAATTTTTATAATACTACTTATACATTAGACTCTTGAAAAGTTATACCATAACTTTAAAACTAAATTTTACATTACAGATATTTATAGCAAATTAAACAAAGAACAGACAAAAAGAGTACAAAACATTGATTCGACATCACTAATAAAATTCAATGTTACTTATATTTTCAATGGGTAATATTCATCGCGCTGCTTCGAGCTTGTTAAAACGTATAACGAAAATTTGCTCTCGACCCCAAGGCTTATAAATATTAATATTTCCTATCTCAGCTGTTAATTACCCAGACAACTACGGATGAACCCCACCCTGTATTCATTAGGGCAAACCTAATTAGTACAGACAAACCCGGACAAGTTGAGAGAGGGCAGATTCTTTGTCAAGTATTGAATTATCTTGTGTGCTTTCTTTCATGGAAGATAAAACGTATTTATTAAAATAAATATACACCTCATGACTTTTAAATAAACTTCTATGAAAGAAAAATTGGTTTCAAATTTCTAAAAACTGTTTTAAGATTCGATGGACAAACTTTTCGCTAAAATTTAAACAGAAGACTACTTCTAAGTGAGTAAAACGTACATATATACATTTTTAAACAATCTTCATATATAATTTATAATGATTAAAGAGCACAGGGTTTTTTTTCGGATTTTCACCGGATCTTAAGTGATTACCACAACACAGTGGCCCATAAACACATATGTACGTCATCTTCAAGTATAAGTACCATGAAAAGTGTTCTGTGACCCTTATGGACCAATATATATAATGTATAATACATTTATATCGAGATTGACAGAAAGATGAAACTGTGAAACAGAGTAAAAGAAAGAAATTTCTACAATGAGAAATCTTTGAATATGTGGCGACGAAATGATTGCGACGGTACGAAATCAAGACCAAGTAGTTAACATTAACGTGTTGCTTAAAAAGAGATGATCCGTAGGTATTACCTTCAGTAGTTGTTATTGAACTTTTGACCTTCCTCACTTGAAATTTTAAACTCAAAAGTATATTTTTATACTCTAACTTGAATTAGTTTTAAATTAGTTTGTTATTTTTGAGACATTTTTGCAAGTAAATACATTGATAATTTCTTTCAATACCGCATGGAACTAAATGTGTTTTACTAAATTTATCTGACATTAGGGTTAAAAGCTTTCCCTTTTATCTGTAACATCTGGAGAGTTTGTATTTGAGGGTTGACGACAACCTCTATAATGACTCAGCTGACTCTAATCGTCGTCTGCATTTCTGGGAAATCTCCAGCGGATGCTAGCTAGAAACTAAAATGCAATACAGTTATTTTAAACAAAACTTAGACAAGTTTAAGTTGATCAAATTTAGATACAATTGAAGTTTTAATTTAAAAAAAAAAAAGGAACAACGACCTGTTTAGATCAGTAAAAACATTTAAATGCGAATATTCCACGTAAACAAATCAGACATCAAAAAAACGAACGTAAATCGAATGTCGTAAAACGCGTTTACCTTTGTAGTATAATGCTTTATACAAATATTCAAACATGTCTATGTAATACGAGACCTGTCGGTAGAATTTCGAATTGCAACCCTTAACAAATCTGTGAGTCTCCCCGGCGCATTATGTTGTTACAAAATGTGGTTCCATTTAAGTGATCGGCTCGTTGGGGCAAATATATATAGTATGTACGTATATGATTGTGTGTGAGATTTTGACATAATAGGAAAGTTTTTGTAAGAGTATATTGACTGTAGTTTCTATTTTAATTTATAAGGAAATAAATTTGATTAACTGTTTTTTAGTGTGAATTTGCATTTTTATTGAGTTATAATGTGTACCAATGTGGATCGAAGTTATTTTAATGAACAAGTTGTTGTTGCTTCTCCGTCTCCGGAAAGAATATGAAAATTGTAATTTTTAATGTTACATTTTATAATCCTGTTTTTTATAAAATAAAAATCATCTTTAAAACAAAGAAAATCTTTGATGCTGGCTGACTCTGGATAGGTTTATATTAATTTAATCTCCAATAAGTAATTTATTCGTAGTTCTAGTTGCATCAATTATATATTATTAAAAAATGTTATACTATCAAAATAGATATAATTAAAAGTATGGCTGTTATTATTTTGCTTAGTAATATTAATTAACTTAAACCAGGTAGAGAAACAGTAAAAACAACTTGATTATTTAAAAAAAACATCGTCTTCGCTGTCATCTGACTAGGTCTGTTTTTTAAATCCCATTGGTTACTGATGTTGGCACTTTCATTCATGTCACTTTCGTATATAGGTAGGAACTATGATAATATTAGTTTCTCCCATATTGAGAGCACTTATTGTCATATAGCAAAGATGTACAAATATAAACGAAGTCTAAACTACAACGCAAAAAATATATTGTATAATTGTGGCATTGGATACAGTATTAAATAAAGTATTACACTGTGAATTAAAGAAGACATGAAAGGATTATCAAGTTAAAAGAAATTTATACGTATCCTAAGATGTGTTAATGGGTGGCGATGCGACACATTAGTTAAGAACATGTAAGACTGACATTCTAGAATAAGTTTTTTTATTTTCAAATGAAAAAATTATAAAAGCATATTATTCATTATAAATAGGTTTTAATAGTAAAATAATATGAGTATGAATTCCACTATCACTATTAACTTTAGATAATATGAATGTCCACATTTCTTACTAAAGTATGTAGGCAACTTTTAATGTCATCAATTGTTGTATTGTTGCATGTAACATTTTTGTTTGATTTTATATCTAATTTTCTTCTATTTGATTACCCTCGAATTTGATATTCTCATTCGATTGTTAACAAAATTACTTCACCATTAACAACGTTAGCACAAAACAATAAACTGTTTATGGTGTGTGACGGAGACAAATTAACGAGTGCACGTGCTATGAAGTGGCGCCGCAAGTAAAATGAGTTAGGGGTGCACGTCATGTGAACTTTTGGCGGATTTATTTATTCTGGGGAAGACCCTGGCGAAGCTTAATGGCGCCTTAAGCGGTAATGTGTGGTCATAAATTAAACGATAATAAGTTGAGACAACAACGAAGCCGTTAATGACAGCATGCTCTCCGATAGCGCTCGGCAATGTGGCGCGGCTGTGTACCATGACAGGATACTTTAAGAGTGTTAGCGAAAATAACATTATTAAATTATATTATTTTTCATGTCATATCGCCTTTTAAAGGGATTTATTCTTTGATTATTCAAAACCGGGCTGTACATATGTAATTAATAAAGTCATAAATACCACATTGTTTGATAGTGTATATTTTAGTAAGGTACTTTTGAATTTAACTTTGTATCAAAAGTAGTAAAATAAGTAAAAGAATTTTTTTTTATGAAAGTAATAGTAAACAAACAGGCGTACGTTAAGGATATGCAATTTTTGTAGACATACATTATTTAATAGGAAGCAAGATGTTGGTACTATGTCACTCTTGGTAATTAAGGTGTAATCGCTGTCCGTATAACAAATTTTAAAAAATAGTTCTATGGTCGAGGGTTCTTCTTAAATTTCATGGTATGCCAGCAAACCGAGAGCTAATCGATCCCAGTGCCGACACCTATGTATTCATTAATTGCAATTTAAAGTGTTGGTTTAATACGTGCTGTGCCCTGCAGGAAAATATTCCAAAGTACTATGCATATCTGTCAAATAATATATTAATTATTAGCCTTATTAGGTCCCATTTATAACTAAACTCAGAGCTGTATGTTGTGCCTTTTTTATTCATCCATTTCTTCCGCTAATGGCACATTCTCTCCAACAAATTTCATATCTTTTGCCATACACGCTTTTTATCTTTTCATAGGTCATCCTCTGCTGGAGGTGGCGCTAGAGGAATGTACTGTGAGAGGTTCATTCATATTCATTACTCCTCAAGTAATATGACTTTCATCCCTCCTCATTACATGGCCAAATCATGCCAGACTGTGACTTTGCGAATTGCCCGTCAAAGGCGGAACTTTCGAACTTCGTCTCATGTATTTTATTCTTCATTATATCCATTCTACTTGCTCCAAACAGTATTTTAAAATATTTGGTACCCATATCATTAGTTTACATATGATCATATATTATGATCATATCTCATATATCATATCAAGCAATTAATATATTTAATAAGCGACCATATATAACAAATTTTGTCATTTCAAATAATAAAATTATCCTCATCAGTCATAATTTGGTTAACTCAGCCTGATTTAAAGGCCACGAGGACTAATATATACCAAGTAACCGCTAATTTGAGTGTATCTTATCTGTCATAAGAGAATAGGCCACCTAGTACATAAGAAGTGACAATATCGAGCAAATATTATTATCTCCTGAGCGTAATGTATACTTAAATGCAAAACAAAAATTTAAGAACAATACATTGATAACTATAATTGTTAACATTGGCAACATGTAATGTTTACATAATAAACATTACATAATGAATAATTCTTCATTTTAAGGAACGAATTTTTAAGTTTCAATCTGCCTTCTACCATTGTGCATCTGCAAGCATGGTGATTAAGATACATCTGTTAAAGCTTGAAGATTTTTTTATGCCGTAGTAAACAACAGCTCGCATCTTCTGTCGTCAGGGGGTCAATCACAGCACCAGCCTTTCTATAAACTTTGTTGAGAATTAATGCAAAGGTGTTAATGGGTCGCGGTTATCATAAACCACCACTTAGTTACCATCAGGTGATATGATTCTTCCTATAATTATCACCTATTGGATCATAATCATTTTAAAGTAATTTAAGATATTAAAATATTATATGTTGAATATATAATAAATGTCAATTGGTGCACTCTTTCCTACATAATGCTAGGAAATAGCGTACCGATTAGTGACAAGCACTATTAAATCAGACTACGTTATACAGTTCAGTTCTTCATTATTACATTTACACAATTAAAAATTCGTACTGTCAAATCTGAAAGTATACCAAGTAATTACGGTAAAGGTGTATAAAGCAAGCTGGAATCCTTGCCGTGTTCAATATTATAATAACACGATCGTTCTTTACAGAGTTGCTATTATTTCCGACATCACAATATAGTGAAGAAACTGCTTTGAACTGTTTATCGTCTTTGATTCTCATTAAAAAGAAATCCACAAAAGTGAAAACTTTGTGATTTTCCTGTAATATTAACTTATAGTGATTATTTATTGTAATGGCACGGTTAAAAAAGCTACTTATAAGTTTTATATCAATTCGAAACTTTGCATCTACACATATCCTGAAAGTTTAAATAGGCTTTTTGTAAAATTTATATACTCTAACGTATCAGTATTTGCAATACTTTGAAAATTTCAAATTTTTTATTACTATATTCATAGTGTGATTCTTCTTTATGCAACAAGAAGCTTTAATATTATTGTAATTTTCCTTTACCGTGGACTGGAATACGACCACTGAATACCAGAATACGCTTAATTACAGTAAGAAACCAAATAAGGAAGATAAGAAAAAAAGTAAATGACTTTAGACTAAAAAGGATTTAATAAATTCAATCTTTATTAGCCAAGTACACTTGTAACAACGTTTTTAGCAGGGAAGATGAATGAGGTTTTATATAACAGAATAGATAACGTTATTGTACACATAACAGCAAATAAAAAATAAGACCCAAATTAAAAAAATTGAAATGCCCAAAACGATGGAATTAAATGGATGAACGGATTACAACAGAACACAAATCTGACAAACAAAATATTTACATATATATATATATATATATATATATATATATATATATATATATATATATATATATATATATATATATATATATATATTTATATGTATATATATATGAATATAATAAAGAAGAAAACTAAATGAAATCAAAGGTTTTTGATACGAAACTGTGTGGGTGTAGGCGATATGGGTTACAATGATAGGCCTCATTTACCTATTATATATTGACTTTATTTATAATTTTAGGGTGACAAGCGAGGATATAGTTCGTCTAGTGTTAAATGATATCTCCGGGTGATGACACCTATATCGTCCTCAATAAAAATTCAAGATACACATGCATTGGGAACTCATTCACATTGCAGCTAGGATGTAATGGCAACATGGCACATACCACTAATTACTTTACACTTTAAGTGTAAAGATGTTATTAATAATCGTCGTTATATATGAAATATTGGCCTGTTATTATAAAAGACTTACATTTGTCTAATTGAACTTTTAATTGCTTCGTGTTCTCGTGCTTCTCTTTATTAATTTTTATAATCATAATATTATTTAACTCAAACGAAGAACGTTCTACGATTTAATATAAATTATTCTCCATTACTTTATATCTTAGTAAATAAATATTTATACACAATTGGTAAGTAATTACTTAACAAGGAGCGGGTTGAAGGGGAAGTTTCGGGACAGCCGTGAATACCGCCAAAACCTTAATAGATGTAACTTATCCCGACGGAAATAAAATGAATTGATTAAGGGGTTTAATTTTAATTAATTATCTAAATCTTGACACAAACAACATTTTAAGTATAATGTTAATTAATATAATTGGTAAGAGTTATACTAATTTAATCTGAATTTCTTACTTTATAATAATTTTTGTAGTAGCCCCACATACTAACCGATAAATAATAAAAAAAGCTATAGTTTCTGAAAACAATATTTATTTTTGGAGAATCTATTTATTTCGCTGACCCACTGATTCCAGTTTTAGCATTATATCAAAGATATTTATTAATCACACAGCTTGTAAAATCATTAGTACTATACCGTACCCAATTCCGAGGGTATTTTGTAAAGTATCGCTACGAGTAGTTACTTGATGATGATACTGAAAAATAGCAATAATATTAAAAGTATTTTTGCTTTGTTATATTTTTATGCTATTCTTATACTTAAAATTAAATATTTAAAAAGGAAAAGCTTAAACATATGAATGTTAAACCGCACATAACTATTTATTACCTTAGATAGTCACAAAACTCAAATGGAAAATTATTTTTTATAAAATTATTTTCCATTTGAGTTTTGTGACTATCAAATATAATTTTTTAATTTTTAAAGTATTTTATTTTATTGTATTAAGGGTATTTTTATTATCAATACTATATAAATAAATATATATATATATATATATATATATATATATATATATATATATATATATATATATATTGTTTCCTGATATGTTTATAAAGTTTTATTGGAATAAAAATGTACTATATTGCATCCGTTAATTTAAATTATCCTTTACTCTTGTCCGAATAAGACCTCTAATATATGCAGACATTGTATAAATATCTTATTTACGTAATGTCTGCAGCTCTTAATTTACCATAAAATAGGCTTGATTATTTCATTCTATTAGAATTAATTTAACCTTCAGTTTAAGTTTTTGCAGGTTGATTGTTAAACGATAGCTTATTATTATCGTTTTTGTATCAGTGGTAAACCACTGCATTTCTAGAATCAGAAGTAAGGAAATATATGTGAGGACAACAAAACAATTTTAGAAAAACATATTTCATGTATATATTTATTATATTATTTTTCATCGATTATATTTATTATCTTAAGTATTTTCCTTATTGCTTTTAATTAATGTAAAACGAACCATATTAGATGTGGTTAGCACTAGATACGTGATAATTAAGTATTTATTACATATACTATTATATACTAGTTTTCTACATGTATGTTATTTTAAGAAGAGTCAAACAGCTATAACATGGTCCCAACTTTTTTTATTTTAATTAACATTAATATTTTATATACTTGTACTCATAGGAAAACACGATATAAAGTACGTATTTATGCAGAAACTCCGAAACGATCTTCACCATCAGAACTAATTATTTTGCCTTTCATCTGGTAACGTAAAGCGATTTCAACAAAAGCCGAAGGTATAAAGAGAAAACAAAGCAGTCTAAAAGAAAATTGGGAGGGTCAAACGAAGACATCATTGGCGTAATTTTCTTTGTTGCGCTAAATAAGAGCTTGTTAATACATTAAACTGGAGATTTAAATCTGAAATTCAGGTTAAATCAAAATATATATAAAGTTAATAGAATTTATCATGAAGAAAATTAAAATTCTTATAAATTAATTATAGTTAATTGTGGTTGTAATTGAAATTGATTTAATGCTGTAATATTAAAACACAATAAAATAATTTTGAAGTACTAAATTCAAAAACAAAGTATGTGTAATTTAAATTACCTTATGTTTTATGTAAGATAAAATTTTTCAGAAAATATTATTTAAATTAATAAATAATTAAAAAATATTTAACGGAGAAATTAAAAAAACAAGAATTTATACTATTAACCAGATGTGTTTACTTACCCTTATCTTAAAAGTTTTCAAAGTGTTTCTAAATGTTCCATCGTTGGTGAACACTGGGCTTAATTACAATATAAACTAACTCATTTGTACTTATTCCATAATTTAGCTTAATGTAATTCAAAAGTACTTTTTTTTAGAAGGACACTTCACTAGAAACAAGAAGTTTACGGGATATGTCGAATTCCCGTGCTACGCGGCTATACAACGTCTACGTCGTAGAGCGTCCGCTCGGAACCGCGGGGCGAGTCGCACTGAGCTCGGAGGCTCTTGACAAGACAATCTTTGCCTGTACACAGTGACTCTCAGCAAATAACAGCAACTTGTGAGCTTTTACGTAGATAACGGCCCCGTAACTGGAGCTACTTTTTTGTAACAACTTGGGTTACCTAACTGTTGACTGTGTTATTGCAATTAAAATGCCTTTTTGACACGTCATAATAATTTAAAAAATACTTTTTTTAAGATATCTATATTAAATAATAATAATATCAACTTTAATATTATCAAAAGTAAATTTAAATTTAATTGATAAAGCTTTTTTTAAATGCATTAAGCCACATTTGACTCTCACCACTGACTCCTAACTCATTCCAATCATTGATATTTGAATCCAAATCCACATGCTTAGAACATATAAACGAATTAGTTACAAATATTAAGACTATTTATACGGTTTTATTTTAAAAATTATTCTAAACTTTATGTGACAAATTAATAAGCGAATAATGGGCGCAATAGAATGAGTATGATATGTTTGCTACCATTTGTGTCAGTTGTATTGCGTTTGACGGTCATATTTAGTATTCAAAAACTTAACATGAAATGTGGATATTGTCTCTATGGTAAGTTAAATAATGACGCGCTCGACAGGCAATGGCAATACCCCAGTTACTACTCAATGACATTTTGTTGCTCATTACTGGTCGGGATTATTGCTATTAAGAAAATTACACAAGCACCATTGATACAAATATCTATAAAAATCATATGTTTACTATATAAACGATATAATCCCATTATTAATCCTTTATAAAAACTATCCAAAAAATACAATTTATAAGCGCTATATTTTATTAAAGCTTGTGATTAAAGCTTCTTAAAATTCTAAGTACATACTCGGAATAGAGCACATAATATTACTATGAATCGTAGATAAAATTGACAAACCTAGAAATTTAAATGACGTGACTAAACTTGACAAAGCTCGTTTCTTAAAATATGTTTGTTTTGCCATGGGTATTCATAAAAACGGGCAAATCACGAAACAAGATAACATTCGCCAAGTATTCCACTGCGGGAATCTCATTTTCAATATGTTTTTATAACTTTCAGTGAGGAAATGAGGTGGTGCTCCCGGCGCTCGGCGCCGACATTGTCATCATAAACCAAGCGAGGCCTCTTCATAAATTCGTTCCAAATATACCTTTATACGCATTATGCCATAACATTGAGTATTCTTTTTCGGAAAATAATGCTCTTAAATCCTACAAATAGCAAGGAAAAGATACACTAATACGTGCTATTTCAAGCCTTTAGTTAAATAGCATACCGTTTGTTCACAAAGTATTATAACCCTTATGTTTAATACATCAATTATTTAATGTAGAAGTAGAGGTATGGTCCTTATACTCGTACCATACATCCTATTTTTTAATAAGTATTAGGTACTAATTAATTTTAATAGGATACGCCTTAAAATATTCAATAAGTAATAATAGTATAACAATATTTTGCAAATGAACTACTCTCAAAATGCTTAATTAATTTCATGCCGTAGAAAGCCACAAAACTATGTCTATTGATATTTTTTTCGTTCAAAGAATATACATTAATTTCATATGAAAATTTAAAAGCAACAAAAGCAGATGAACCATTCATAGCAACTATATGAGAGAAATATATATATATATATATATATATATATATATATAATCAAATTCGCAAATTAGGAAATAACTTTCGAACAGTGTTCTTTTCTTTAATAAACTAACAACCACTTACTTAACAGAATATTCTATTGCTATATTAATTCTTAAGCTACCATTAACGTAACTTATTAGTTACACGATTTTTGTTTGAACGACAGTCACTTAATAAATAGATAGAAACAAAAATACATCTATGAAAGGTGTATTTTCGTTTCTTTTCTTATTTTTTATTCAATAAACATATAAAACAATGTTAACTTGGCTTATAACGAATAAACTTGCAATATTGACGAATAAATTTGCTATCCCTTGATTAGCATAAGGCATTGTGGAGGTGATACGATGAACTCAGTCAACCCTTACCTTTTGACTGTTTAGAGAAGGAAAAAACTAGTTTCAACTCCGTCATTGTCATAAATCTCATTACCCTCCAAGACGTCGTGGATTACGTTTCGCGGCAATATAGGAACAGAGCTGCTCCTGGCTTCCTCCTCACATGGAGGATGAAGAATGTAAGAGAATTTTCCCACGAAATAAAGGCTTATAACCTGTAGCTATATTCTTATATTTTATAATTTATCTACTCCATCAAGAAGTTTAGGCGCGTACTTACAACAGATCTTACAGGCCTTGAAGGCCAAATGAACGAAAAAAACAAAAGAAGGTAGATAAGTAATTGAAAAACATTAAGTGATAAGTTATACATAACTGTAAATACGGATTCTTGCATGATCATCTTATCATCAACTTCATTAATATTAACTGTTCATTATAATCATTACTTAATAGTATTAATAGTCTACAAAAAAAACAATATACAAGTATACAAAATTCTAGTGTTGTCACTTAATTCTAAAAAATTCGAAAGTACAGTCTTATTTTTGCTTGCAAATCATTAAAGAAACTAAAAAACTGATATAGGTTTTAAGGAATCTCATCCCTCAGCGAGTAAGAATTATAATTTATGATTTCATTTCAAACCTAAACGCAAATATTTTTTCAAGCGTTCGTTGGCAGTGCGCGAAATCTTTCTTGTTCAATTTTCGCCAGTCTCAACATAATAACCTCTTGTTGACAGTGCTGCCCCCGCACGGCCCCAAGCACTCCACAAGCAATAAGACAGTAATAAATGTTCAGATCCAAAGACAAGAATAAAAAGGAATATAATAAGTAGATATTCTGAATTGGTACTTGGAAGACTTCAATATTGCTTCTCTTGATGGATAGTATACGATGGATTCTAGTTAGCTTTGCTTATCATTAGACATATGTATAGTATGACATATTATTTAATTTAGGAAAATGCATGTGTAATGATGCATAACTCACTAAACTTTGTTCAAATGTTACTTACCATCGGATGAACTATCCAATCGTCTGCAACCCCTAAAGTGTATATGCAAGCTTGCTAAGGTTGTTGCAATAGCTATGTAATTTCTAGTTTTTTTTAAAAGTAGTACCTAATTAAAATCATAAATAGGTAATGAGTAAATTAATTTTCGAGTAGGTTGAAGGCAAGATTCTCTTCAAAGCTTCATTTCGCGCAACGTGGATTATCCATATTATCCTAAAATCTCTGAACGGCAGCCGCCTGCACGGTATACTGATCGCGGCTCATATAAAATAAATTTATTTTTAGATTTTTAATTTTTAATCATAATTATTTATTTCTAATTATCACTCCATTAGATTTAATTTTAGGCTGTTTGCACATATGCGCTTTATTAAAATTTTCTATAGAAGCAAGAAATTTTTTTTCTTGGTTCAAAAAGTCATTTAGTGATCCGGTTGTTTCACTAAATGTCTTTTGATCGATCTAGTTTTTATCTTGTCACATATATTTTCATAATATCAATAAATATTTTAGATGATTTCTTTATCCACGTTTTTAAAGGGAATGTTTCTTTTAATATATTCGTAAGTACGGTATAAGATGATAGAAGCAATTATTAAGAATTATAATTTTTGACTATAAACATTATTTAAATTCTACGTTCTTCATTTAATTTAACCAATGCAGTGTAACAGATCGAAACAGTCAGCATTGAATGCATTTGAAACGAAAAGCATTAAGGTAAAATGTTTCTAGGGCTTTTTTGTCAGTTAATGGAAGTTCTTTGTACGGATATTCCAACCGGACGAGCGAGTAAGTCTTGAAATCGGATTAGCGATATCGACCATAGACCGTGATAGAATCGTTCGAGCATTATCTTTTGCTGTGAACTTTTAGGCGACGTCTCCGCTATCGGAAGACAAATAATTCATATTCCTTTTTTTTAATATTTATTTGGAGAATAAATATAAGCAAAATGTATTTACAAAGAAAACATATTTCTACAATATCTTATATATTCAATAAATAAAAAACCAAAATCTATGCAATACAAACTATAAATACTATGAAGTTATTAATAAAAGATTACTTTATTTTTCGGTATCTATGATTATTTAAATAATATTATGTTAGAACTATTGTTTCACGATCATGGATATATTACTGTGAATGAAGTCACAGTTCTGCCTTTGATAATGGTTCATTTAAGCTTTCAAATACAGCTAAAATTAACATGCAAAGGCAGAACGGTTTGTGGTTAAGACTGGCTGAACTATATGATAATTGGGAGGTAAGTGTTAAAATGCCCGAGGTTTATAACCTGTGTCGGTGCCATTAAAATGTTTAGAAGCAATGCTATTGGCGTTAGATTCAGGTATACTTAAGATATATAGATATTACTTAAGATACCAGTGTATCAAAACGTATGCACAAGTATAGTACATACATTTTATATATATTGCTTTTTCAATCTTGATATAGGTGATATCAAGATTGAATTTGTTGCGCAATACAAATACAGGTGGCTCAGAATCGTGCTCAAAGACAAAAAGATCACCAATGAACCAATATTTTGATTATTATAAAATAATTATCACAGTTATAAACAATGAATTAATTAAATATCAACGAAATTCCTTAAGGTTATGTACACATTTTTCATCCCGATACATTAATCAACTTAACGATGGTAAAGCCACAATGTAGCACCAAGAACCATGCGTTATAGAACCGTACGTTATATTATATGTATATAATATAATATATCGTACTCTTAGGCTTTAAAAGATTTTTAAGGGCCAATTATTGTACTTGTACCTTACATTAAGCTGCTCTTAGATAAATAAGAGGAAGGTTTGAAGAAACTGTCTTTGGCATAAATAGTGTTTAAGTTCGTCATGACGTCGTATCAGAGTGGACGAACCAAATACTGTATTTAAGACCTCCTTTTAAGGTATACTATAATATCTACAACTTGATTTATCTTTTATCATCGTTAAATTTATTATATGTGTATTGGTTAAGTTTTATCAAAACTATTTTTAGGAAGCTACGGATGATCAATAGATTACTGAATATTTCACCTAAAAAAGTAAGAGAGCTGCTGTCAGTTCATAAAATGCCTATTGAAAGCCCACTTACGCTTTTACCTCTGAGAATTGAGATGGAATGCCTTGTTGCCAACAATTAGACCTACGGTTTACTACACTCTGAGTTATACTGTTATTTCACGCTGGTGTCGGTGAGGAGGTGGCCCTTCCCTATTCGTTCAGACTCATACAAATTGAAACTTAAAACTCACTGTACGGTGGTTCTACAACTTTTATTTGTACTACATGATATATAGCAATGTTATTTGTTTTTTATTTAATTCAATATTAATTTCCTAAATTCACACAATGTACAAACAATTCATTATTAAACGGGTAAAAAAGAAGAATTTAAAAATTTACTCACCCCAGCGCCCCGCATTCGTCCTCTACACCCACCGGTGCACTTCGCGTGCGATCGGATGTAATATAGTGCAGTATGCTGATTCGCAGGTCCTCAGTTCGATTCTCATCAGAGACGCAATTTGTTGGTTTTCAGATATTGATGTACAGCATATTATCATTGTCACTTGTAAATTTTAGACAGTACTTCTTTACTTACCGCCTATCTTATGATATAAGGTTGTTTTATATTTGATCGAATTACAAAATCACTAAGATATACCCTGGGATGTAAATTTATTATTACAGCAACCGAAAGATGTTGCTGTGGGATTATATTGACAAGGTGAACATCAACTCTTTAATAAAAAGAGATAAAATTAATGAAAAGTATAAAACAGAAAATACCGTCTATAAAAGAAATCACGCGTAATGGTATATACTAAGACAAGAGTATAAAATAAGTGATGGGCTGACTAGTACTTTGTCTATAGTTGATTTCTTAATCAACCGCCTATTCCACATGAAAATGTAGGCATGTATATATATGCATTGGCAATAAACTTTTTATTTCCTTTGGAAATATTTTTAACTCAGTTATTTGGTATCGGTATGTCCCTATTGCAAGTTGTCACCGCTTTAATATGATAATGTAATAATATTAATTTCCTTTCATTTCTTCGTTTGTAAAGCCAACATTAATAAATCACTTCTACAGGCCGCCTTGTTTCTGTGTAAGAAGAGGGGAAAAAAACAATAATGAAGTGAATTAAGTCCGGCAGGGCATTGCACAAGGATGCTAAGAGGAATCCAACTAAGATGGATGAAGTCATTTTCCTCTTCATTAACCCATTTACTTGGTGCGAATTCCTAAATATTTCTAAAAAGTAAGTATTACTGCTACGTCGAATAACTATAATGAGATTTATTATATTATAGTATTTTTATATTACAGTATTTTTGTATAATACACTAAGTTACTTAGGTAGTTTAATTGTTTATTTGGCATGTATAAATGTAGGAATTGATTTATTTGATACGTTTGGTAATGGCGTGCTGATTGTTTTACCGTACACACAGAAATAAGAAATTTTGTCCATTTAAATACCATTTATAAAATGCTCCAGATACTGCTATGAGAAACAAAATTTATACAACATTTATTCTACCAGCTTTAAGTTTTTATGGATATTTTAAATTTTAAGCAAGAAAATATTAAGTTTAAACATGTTAATTGGTAAACTCGCACACTATTATATATAGTACTCGTATTATGTGGGTAGCGTAGCATTTACGGTAACCGGTATAGCCCACTCAGCTGAGTGCGCATTCGAGATGTGTCTTTTAGTCACTGAACGTTTGGAGAGCACTCAAAGAGGAGAGCCGTCCGATTTGGGAAATCACGTTAGAGTCCGTAGCGGTTGGCGTCAAGGCGCTGTATTATATTTATGTTCGAGTACATTAAGTTAAACAGAGGAGTTTCGGTTACGGGTTCTATGTATGGTCTTAACTTTAAGGATAATATAAGCTAGTTTTAATGAAGCGTCAATAGCCTAATGGTTTAGGGTAAGGTATGCGAAACTTAAGGTCGTAGGTTCGAATCCCCCATTCGACTAGTCGTGAACCATCTCCGAACACAAGCATTTTCAGATTAGTTGGAGTGGTTAACCGGAATATTAGTAATAATAATAGCATTGCTAATATTCTTTTTTTAAAAAAATAAATGTCCTCTTAAAATAATAACAATTCTGGTAAATGATTCCTGTAGTTTATGACCGCCACATTCATCATCGTTGTCACCCCTGGGGGTTAACATGGAATGCCTCAGCTTTCTTTACGGAATATAGTAGTGCTATACCACTACATATTTAGGAAGTTATTACGAAAACCGTAGTGCCATCCCAGTCGAATCAACTGCGACGTGACTCCACCACGCTTCAAGTTTCATATTCAGGGATGTATAAAAGCTGACTTAATGCCTTAGGCATTTTCTACCAGTCATTCCAAGGACGATGCAGAGATGAATGATGGACGATGAAATGAGTAGGTGTTAGGATTAAAAGATTTTATGACGCAATTAAAGTTATTTATTAATTATGAAATAAAAAATATAATAATAATTTTAAAAGTATTATTATATATTATAAAATTATTTTATAATATATTATTTGAATCAATTATTTATGATGAACATTTTATCACCTGTAACTAATAATCGAATGATTATAAATAAATTGTTGTAATTATTGAAATAAACTAAAATGTCACATCACAATGTAAGTTAGACTTAATTTCGCTTACCGTAGTGCCATTGCAAATAAGTTGTAAAAAATTCATCACTCGATCTAACCTCACGGGAATCATTAACTGTCGACAGATAGAATATACTTAACAAGGGGATGAGTAGCGGCATCCGCTTACACTTACAAGGTTATAGTGCTTTGGCAATCCGTTATCTCAGGGGAATTTCGTGTTTAGTAGTTGTCTTATAGGAATGTGGGATTAGGGTTTTGATAATTTCATAATTAGCTATAACGGTATTAATGGATTTTAAAGCTTAAACATACAATGTTTATCTATTGACAGCGTCGTATTGTAATGGCCCTTGCTTGCATCGATTCTCATCCGACTAATCACAAATTATTAGTTATCCGGTCGGAATGTGTTTTATGTGTCTACACGGGATGACTTTGACGCATATGAACCATCCTTCGATATTATTACACGCATTACCTAGGTAAGGGGACAACCAGTGAGTGAGCAAATATATCTTGCAAATATGTTGTCTCTTATAATTACCAGAAAATATAGTCCAGTTCGATATCAACCAGGAGGACATTGTTGATTTATAAAAATAGTCCTAACATAGATAAATTATAAAAATTTTAGTTAGTCGATAAAATTTTTTTTTGATGAAAATCCTCTTTAAAATACTCTTTTTAAACATTTGCTTATGTTTTAAACGGACATAGAGAGAACAATGAAATGAAATGAACATATAAGCAGTGAAAACAATGCACGGGATCGTGAACCATTTCAAAGTTTTCGCTTTACGCAAGAATATGTTATCCTCACGCGGGTGTTTCTTAACAATCTCCCTCACTTAGTAATATTATAAATCTTTATATAAACCAATGGTTCACATAAAAAATCGAACTGTACTTATGAACAGAAATAAAATGTATATATTGGTCTGCGATACCATTTTAAACAATATTCCTGCAAAATGTAGCATAAGTTGATTTAACGACAAAATATCATTTACAGATAGCATAATATAAAACTATATTTGTTATTAAGCCCTATTCTTAGATATCTGGTATTCATAACGCTAATTTTTCTTCCTGTTTAAGCTTAACAGTTCATTGACTTGGAAAACCAGTCCTCCTTACAGAAGCGGCAACGACTAGTCATGAATATATGAGTAATAAGGAGCTTATAGATGTATCGTCTTTACTGCAAATGTTCAAACTACATAGTCTTTACTTATAAATTTATACTTAAACTTTACTTCATTCTGTTGCCTCTGATACATTCCGTGGTTCATAAGGATATTTTCATTAGAGAATTTTCATAACAATAAATTTTTTTTTTCCTAATTGAATCCATACTTTTTTCATTTTTTTATTTATTCAATATTTAAGAACACACAGTATGTATACAAGGAAACTAAAATAAGAAAATTTATTTTAAAAAACGGAAAAATTTATTTGAAAACTATTTTTTAGGAATGCAATAAATAATAACTGGCAAAAGCGTTTCAAAGAAGGACCCTCAGCTTGGACCGCTAACCAGTGTGCGAAAGTAAGCTTTCACAAGGGTACCCTAGAGGAACAAACCCAAATAGCGGGCCAGATACACAATAGGCGCTTTCAATACATTGATTCGCTTTCAATATTGATACATAATTTGGTGATATTTTTAACAATATGTATTTAGAACATGAGATCTTATTTGCAATAACTAATCATATTTATCTAGCCATATAAAGCCATATCTGTTTTCGTATACAATATTTATCTAATAACCCGATCATATTTGTATAGCCTGCATTATATTAAGATACGTACGTTTTACTAGACCTTATATGAAATTGCATTCAGGATTATACATATATTTAATTTACAGGTTCAATCATCCTGATTTTTTATTCATCACCTGGTTATGAAATAAAATTCTTTAAATTCTTATTTCCAAAAAATAACGACACTGCATAATACCCGCTTTCTTTGCAATTTAAATTCACAAAACATTGCCACACACACGAACGGGGTGGCCCCAGGCCGATTTTACTTTAGAATGTTTTTAGTAAAAAAGTCTAAGGAATCACATAATTCCTTCACCGCTATTTCATTCAAGTATAACCTTAATATATAGTGTCTTAAATTTACAATTTGTATTAAATCAGAAATTATCTTTAAACAAAATTATTGAATTTCTTAGATTAAGGAACTGATCGTTTTCCTTCGTGGCATTACATGCTTCTAACCAAATCAACAAATTTATGTGGTACCTTTGTACTTATGCGAATATATATACAATACTTATAGAAATTTGCGCACAAGTGAAGTTGTATGTATATATAATTTTTTTACATCTTAGACTCTGGCTAGGATTAAAAACTGAGTATAACGCGAATGAGATACCTCGAGACAAATAATACCAATGTTTGATAAATGAGAATAGAAAGAGAAAGAATCGGAAACCAAATAAATGACAAAGAGGTACTCAACATACTTTTAGCTTAATTCGTCATCGAACGTAAATGTCCATATACAAACATAGCTAACCACACACTGAATAAAATGCTTCAGATTTTTATATTGAGGTTACGATGCAGTTTCGTGCTACATGGCAATTATTTGTTGGTTCCACTGATATTGGCTTTTGAAAACATAAGTGATAAAACTATTTCTATCGCACGTATTTCACTCAACTGCAAATGATATATGCGGCCTATAAGCAACTGCCATCTCGACGCAACTACGCTTTAAGACGTACATGTTTTGTCATCCCTGAGGGTCAAGTTCGAATGAACTATCACCAATAATTGCATCTCGGGTTTCTTACATTCACCATATAAAACACTGCAATGTTATGCTGCTTTTTCACGATGAGATTCTGTATGGGCGTGGTCCCTCCCCGGCCGAACCGACCTATACAATACCCAGCTAGAAACCTGTACTTAGATACAACCAAGCTAGATTGTTGTCAAGAATGTATGATAAGTTTCTTAAATATAAATAAGAAGGAAAGAAACAAACTGAGTTGTTATTTTTTTCTAATTTACGTTGAAAATAATTTCTGCATTTAAAATTAAAATTTAGATTCGTTTTTATTAGCAAATTTACCTGAATTCAAATTACCGATTCTTTACTACGGGAATGATATCACTTAGCTAATAAAGATGGAAACGATTCGATGTTAAAGAACATGTTCTCTCTCGGTCTCAATTGGTCGAAGGAGTCGATATTTTATTTGCTTCGCTTAAATTTGAATTTACATTGTTTTTACGTGGAGAGAAAACAAATAGCAGCCAATCTGTGCGCATAACGAAATAAATCGTCCGTGCAATGACAGGAGTCGTGCTACCGTATCGTCTGAGTATTTAGGGGAGGGTTTACATGGAATGCACTTAAATATAATTCTACATAAAGTTACTTACACTCTACACTCAGTGTTACGCACAAGTATGTAGCAGTCGGGATAACACGTAGCGCTCCAAAGGTTTGATTAAATTTCTAGTAATTTTAAAACGAATGTAACTCGCATTTACTTTCGTGAACAGCAAAATTAAAACATGGCCTTTTACGTACTCTCTTACTTTGTATGAAGTTATATTACGAATAAAATTAAAAATTAAAAAAAATTATATGTTAAATTATCGTGAGCATCATTTAAGTAGATATTTATCTATATGTGCCAAGCAATTTCTTTCATTACAACACATTTACTATCATATATATCTTCTTCTTTTATAGCCCTTTTATATCTGCTGCAGGACATTGCCCTTTTTTCCTAGATCTTTCTTGAAAAAAATAAACAATGATAAATTTCCTTGTGTGTTGTTGCATAAATGAATAGTATCATTTGATCAATAACCGGAATCCTCAGATAGTAATAAAATTAACATCCTCCATATTCCAATTTTCAGATATAAATCAATAGGCATAGCCTTGTCCATTAGATAGTAGGATTCACTTCGTAGTATATATGCTTCCAGATCAAGTATTATTAAGGATAATAAACGAGCACACAGTTTACCTAATGCTAAATAATGAGTGCGTCTTATGACATTTATATCTGAATGACTGATGTATTCCTACATTCACTATTCGAAACACATCAGCGTTATATTGTTATTTTACTCTGGTATTCCGTGCAGGCGTGGTCCACCAGATCGAGCCAACCCATTCATGGTATAGCTAGAAACTAGATGCTTCGAAGCTCAACCACTTATAGAAATAAAAATATTACTAATAATTTAGAACATATAATAGCTAAGTCATATAGAATATATTTCACTGGATATAAACTTCAACAGGAGTTCAAAACTTTACAAGGTGTATCGATCCGTTACTCTTGAGTCCTGAAGACATCTTATAAAAAGGAAGATACGGTCCAGAACAAACAAACGTATTGCAACGTCTTCGCAAGAAAATACGGCTTATGTACATTGGACGTTGATACATTGCGGATATGCCCGGATAATAAACGATTCTATGCGTCGTTACTTTTATAGTCAACATATTTCAAAAACCATTACCCTTAATCTTGACTTATTGATATTTGCGGCCAATAATATACTGCACTTCTTATAAGGAAGAGTTGAGAATGCAATATTTGGCAAATGATAGAACCGATGTATGAACACACTACAGTAAGCAAAATAAAAGTAACATTAAGTAGTTTTATTGAAAAAAGAAAATGCATATATTTTTCAATTAAAACTTTTGTTAATATCAAAGACTGTCACATTAAAAGTCTAAAATGAAGACTCGGCAGAACCAATGAAATAGAAAATTGAAATTATTACTACTTATATTTTGTTAAAGTGGTAACACACTATTGTATAATGTATTTTAAATAATAATTTAGAAATTAGAATAAAGCAACTGTCATAACATCGGTGTTACGATAAAAAAATTTGGCCTTCCTATCAGCCACAAGAAGAACAAATAGATGCGTAATTAATATTATTCACGACGAAGAAGTCTATCCATTATAATCAACGGCTTATAAAAGTTGCTAACACCCAATGAAACGTGATGTCCTAGAATACACTCGTAATGGGGAAAGCATGTGCTGTGCACTAGAACCTGTAAGTGCTGAATTTATATTTTATTAATTATATTAATCCCCTTAGACATTTTATGTTAATACTATATAATATAATAAAAGATATAATTGATATATAATAAAATATTATAAATAAATAAAATAATGTTTGAAACCACACATAAGCGCGTGGACGCACACACCTACTACAAGTTTTATTATGATAATAATCGTTCAATGCTTTTCTTTATTTTCAACATTATTTACAGAATAACCTTAACAATTAAAGGTATATGATTAAAGCTTACCCAGGCATACAATAGAACCTTTATTAATGACTAACAGTTTATAAAAATTCCTACTTAATCACCATCTCAACCGAATTTAATCAGTTGTCTACAGACGATCCTCGATCTTTTGGTTTGCCATTTAAATAATATTAACAAAACAAATAAATCAAAAAAGCAAAAGTCTTCTTGAGTTGAGTATCCTTTATATTAAAATCACTGTACAAAATTAAAATTAAAAACATGTGAATCACATAAATTATTAAAAAAAAAACAAAGTTATCTGCTAAAATATATTCGGCTTTCGCAATGTTTAATAGTACCCTCTCGTTTACTTTAGTGTTCAAACAGAGCAGTCGTGGCGTGTGGCCGCCTGCTGTTATCTACAAATATCGTTCTCTTTTATATCAAGTACCCGGCGATTCTTCATGTTCGTAAATAAATACAATCCTTCAATGATATGTACTTTATTACTTTAACTATTACCTCAACAAACAATGACTACTAAATATAGCAAAAATAGAAATTTTATAAGTTAACCGGGAATAAAATACTTTCTCAGATGTATTTACATCATATAGATACATACATTATATTTATATATACTACATTTCCATAGCCCGAAATTTGATAAATTTAAAAATGAGACAAAGCCCAAAAATATTCATTGACCGTAACGTTAAATATATTTTTGTTTCCAACGACGTAATAAAAATAAAATATATTCACTCTACTGTTCATTGTAAAGTTATACTTAAATAACTCTCTTGATTTGGGATTTAATTTTATGCTCTTTATTAAGTTTCAGTTCTGTTAATACAGAAAGTTATTTTTATATCTAATTTATATTTTATTTTCTCATTTAAAATTTTTTAAGAGTGTAAGTACAAACCAAATTTTTCTTTAAAAACAAAACTTGTCTGAACCCCTTGCATTCTGCGTGTTAGTTTGCTAGCTTACCAACTAGTAAAGGTCTTGTGACAAACTGAACACTGAAAATACGCATACATATAATTCAGTAACTATAAATGAATAATAATATAGGAACTCTTAGTATGCCTCATGTTATGTTAAGGATGATGAAATGGGCATATCTTTTTAAAAAATAATGGAGTGGCAAAAGAGTTAGATAGACAAGGACTCGCAAGTTTAACTCAAAAACGCGTGATATATCTTCCACGCCAACGTGATATATCTTTTACAGACTAAATATCTGTGATTATTTAATTTATCAAAGTAAACATAGATATACCACTTCTAATTAAATAAAATAACATTGTTTTAATGTGTAAAAAATGTGGCTCCATCACGGCCAGAAAAATATACTTTGAACGAATAGTATTATGAATGCTTAAACCCTATTAACGTTTAGAAGTTAAGTAATGTTTATATATAAAACAACTTTGGTTGTAAAACAAATGTAATTTATTTTTATTATCTCCGTTGTATACAACACACTTTCTCAATATGGATTTATTTCAAAGATTGCTAGCAATGCTATCAACATAACTAACATTCCGGTTAACCACTCCAACTAAACTGAAAATGCTTGTCTTAGGAGATCGTTCACGACAATAGAATGACGGATTCGAACTTACGACCTTAAGTTTCATAGACCGTACCCTAAACCATGAAAACTTACACAATATTTGTCGTACAATGTAGCACAGGTTAGAATAACCAAATGTAAAAAAAAAATCTTAAACGGGAGTCAATTAAAAATAATGCCATTTGTTGTGAGAATATCTTGCATGCAGGCCAATTGATATTTGCTACTAAATACAAACTCGGCACCTTGGTGCCCAGTTGGAAGATATTAAAGCAATAAATATTCATTATGAACATGCCTTAATTTCGCAATTATAGCACTATACTACTATTTACCATTTTAAGTTAAATTCCTTAAGTTGAATTCCATTGACCAAATTAAGGGATATGGTTTCGGGGATTGCTATTCTGAATCAAAATATGATTGTGATCCTTCGCTTTCTTTCTGATTCATAATATGTTATAAAAATAAGAAATAAAAAAATAATAACAAGAAAACTATCGGAGAAATGAAATATTTTACTGATCTAAGACTCCTTTGAAAAATATACACTATACAGATCTCATTTATGATTCTGCAAAGAAAATTGCACGGAAAAGATTTCTTTAAGGTGCAACAAACACGAGTCGAAAGGATATTCCGGGTTTTCATCGTAAACAAATTTCATGGAAGATAAAGGCTTTCCTTTTTTAATCTATTATACATTTAGTACTTTCCAAAACTTCATATGCTATTCATAAGCTAGTGCTTGTCCATGATCTTTCCTTTCTCAGATTTGGATGCCTAATTTGACTGTGTTAAGCGGATGCAGTATGTTGTGAAACATCATTTTCCATGGCCATATGCCCAGATGAATTGGTAAACGTAAAGGAGTGATTGTATTAGTTTATTTTTATGGTGCTAGATCCTATCAATCTTACTAGTTCAAACATCAATAGAGTTGACTCGCCTGAGGAAAGGCCACGTTCTCACAGAATATCAGCGGGAAATAACAACATAAATGTGCAGTGTTTCATATGCTGAGTGAAGGGATCCAAACACTCAATTATAGCGATATCGAGCCGGTCCATTTCAGTCCTCTATCATCATCCCAGTCCAAGTACCTGTTACACTATAATCGGACGGAAACAAAGTATAGTTGAGGTTAAAGTTATATGTTGAGGTGGTTTTTTATACTACATCATACATATATGAATATTATAACTATCCGTCACACGGTTTTTGCCTTGGTTGCAGTACAATCAGCAGCCTAATAAACTTGCTGACGTACGTGGTACCCCAATTTGAGTCAAGAGTGCAAGTTGGTCGTAATAAAAAATCTTACGATATGCTGCATAATGACGTATTATTGGAAAATTTTGTTGCGATTGGTTGCATTTACAAACTGCTCCTTTTCTTCGCAATGTATATGAGGGATAGACAACAGTATGTGGAATATGTTAGCTACAGATATAAGCCATATTATATTAGATCAGGGATTGTCGTGGCTGTTGGCTTGCTACCTCTCAAATTGCTCTTGATCGCAGATAATCTTGCTAATGACAGCTCATATAGCAGATAGTTACAACTGTGAGAGATTTCAGCGAGACATTGATGGAGTAGTGATTGGAATTGACAAAACAAGCTAAAGTTCAACATTCCTAAATGTTCAATTATATTCTTTGATCGCATGCATCTTCAACACACATATAAATTAGATGGCACGGGTTCAATAATCATGTGATCTCGGCGTTGATATGAATACGGAATTAAATTCTTTTGATTTCGTGGTTAAGGTAAGCTTACAGAACTTTGGGGGTTTTTATTATGCACTACAAGTCAATTGGAATCTAATACAATAATATGGGGTCCCACATGAAGCTAAGTATAAGCTCATGTAGGAGCGCATACTAAATAAGTTTATCAGGTTCTCAAACATGAAACATTACGGGATATATCCACGTTATTCGTTGACGATAAAATTTTGTTGTGTTAGGCATGGTTGGATATAATAAAATGGAAGTTCAAAGGGACTTAGCATTAGTCTTATATTTGTGGAGGGTGTATTATGGTAAAATAACAATACACCCTCCACAAATATAAGACTAATGTTAAGTCCCTTTGAACTTCCAATTTATTACATCCAACCATGCTTAACACAACAAAATGTATAGTGTATATAAATATATATATATATATATATATATATATATATATATATATATATAAATATATATAAAAATATATAAAAAATATGATCGCATCACTGTTGGATTAGTACAGTAATCATAAATAAAATGAAAACTACTACTAATAGAAGTGCGTTATTTAAAAAAGTTTAAAACTAATAAAATAAACCATTTATTTCTTGGTTTCGTCGTATCTACCTACTACAGATTTCTATCCGTAGTAACAGTATTTGCCTTGAATAGACAAAGAAGTCCGCATTAGGAGCTAAGAGCTAGCATCTAGAAATGTAACATAAGTATATTCTACATCTCAACTGTATAAGTACTCTAGAGAAACATATCGCACGTACCCTTTTAACGGTTCTTACAAACAAATTTGAATTTTACCTCCCGAACTATAATAATATTACAAAAACCACAAACAATGTGGCGTCAAGTGATATGATCAAAGCTAGTCTCGTGCTCGCTGTCTGGATGAATGACTTAACTTTAATTTCCGTATTCAACCACAATCGAGTGAACACAGACACAGCGAATGTCTGATGGTGTTAAAATATTTATCTTATTTCATTTCGAAAGTTTTACATTTTTAATTTTGATAAATACTTTCTCTATTTAAAAAATTAATACTGTATAAATTTTACAGAAAGAGAACTGCTTAAAATACAACACTATTAAATTATGAATTCACATTCGATATCTGTCAAATATAAATTAACCATACTCTTAACTAAAAGTATTTTTGCATAAAATTTTAACCAATGGTTAGCCAGTTCACCAAAGTTTCAGGTCTCCAAAGTTCTATCTATAATTTTATTTGCAAATCCATATCTAGACTCAAATCCTAGCAACTGATTAAGGTATCGGTATATTACTACTTGTATGTGTGTATATTAGTGCTCGTACGCGGGGCATACTGTACCTGGAACTGACCGCTTACAATAAAAAAATAAAAAAGCAATTGTGGAATTCGTGTTAACAGAGAGTCCCACTCTATGTTAACGCTTAAATTTTTAATTTGCAAGACTGTCATTTGTTTTTTCATTCTTGCGTCCTTTAGAAAATTGTGTGTCGCTATTACAATGAATTTAACGCGTGAAAATTTTCGCACAATGATTTTTATGATATTTGCTAACGCTTAAATCAACAAGAGAGTTGTCAGAAACTTCAATTGGCATTTGGCAATGGAGCCCCATGTCGCAGCTACATATATGTATTGGCCTGGTTTGGAGAATTAAGATGTTTACATGATCATCTCGGTTGATAACCGAGGTTCTGAAAGCGGAAGTTTTTCATTTGATGGAAACCACATAATTTAAGGGAAGACCTGAAAATACAGAATAGGCAGTCTTTGACAGTCTATATTATCGTGACAGGTAACAAAACCTTTCAACCGGAAACAAAAAACCAGTCGTCAGAATGGGTTTTTCTTTTGAAAACTTACCGAGGAAAGTTAAATTTTTAAAATAGCGTAAAAGAACTGAAGTACAATCTTAATAATCAAAGGCTTTTCACGTAACGATGAGACAACATAAATAGACAATCACTGTTATTAAAAGGCGATGCGACGAAATGTGTCACTATATTACTTGCTGATAAAACTGACTCGACTAATTAAACGAATCCTACGATATTATTAGTTGGATAAAAAAGAAAAAGTAAAAATTATTTTTGAAGGAAATAAAATTTAAATAAATACAAGAAATACCTAAGGCGAACTAATTTCAAAGCAAGAAATAAACTTATACTATTTTTAAATTACTATTTTCATTGAAGTAATATTTTCAAACTAATTCCATTACAATTGTATGACCGAAGAGTTATATTACTTACGTTATATGAATATACGACTTCAATAAATTAAAATTTAAATCCTTTAAAATAGTATCTAAGCAACAAGTTTTATGCAAGTAGACTATGTGCACAGCACAAAGTGGCTGCCACACGTTTCTTGAATATTTGCACAAATTTACTTAATTTTCGAAAACGTGATTAATTAATTAATTGTTTTAAAATGATTTTTGTTTTTGTTTTTCCAACTTTGTTCCTATCAAATGAGAGGTATTAAATTTTATTAATAAGAAACAGTTAAGTGTCTTAATAGTTCCCGCAGCTACTTTAATTGGCTTTCAAGATCTTGCTCTCTTTAATGGCAAACTATGAAGGTCAAATACAAATAATTTGTATTTTGGCACATATTTGAGATAGCTCCAAACTTTGTTCTAAGATATTAAAGGTAATATAATTAAGTTTGATAATAATTAAATAATTATGGTATGAATTTTTAAACATTTGAGGGTAATAAAAAAAAGGGTGATTTTTCTTTAAATATCGAGTAACTTTATTTTTTGCAAATGTTACATTTGATTTTGGATGGGTTTAATACCTTGAATCATTGATTGAAAAAATTTGTAAAAAGAAAGCAAAATCTTAAAAACAGCGCAGCTAGTCAAGCATTTCAAAATCAAAACCGATAGTTTAAGGGTGTTTATTAATAATTTTATGCAAATATTTCATGTCAAAGAAAATACATATGGTGCGAAAACAAATGAATCTCTAAATTCAAAACACAAATACAGACTGAAAATTTTAAGCTTTTAATTTGGGAAATTAATTTAAGACGTTTAACCCCACCCCAAGCTGGTTATCACACGAGATGGAATGACCGCCTATGTATAGGTTGTACGATATGCAGTGGAAAAGCTACGGTGCAACGAGGACTCTTTCACTGTAATACATTATGTTAAACAATAAGTGATTCCGAACCTACATAAATAAATTTATTGCAATAAATAGAATAACAAAAAAATTGCCAAGTTCAATACAATATTTATCAATTATTACATCTTGTATATAATTAATATATCTTGTATATATTTCTAAGAAAAAGAAACCCTCAGCTATATTTTTAAGGTTATTTATTTAATTTCACTGCATTTTCTTGAAATATAGTCGCCATAATCGTCATCGCTCTTAATCATAAATAATTTCTTAACAATAACAACCAATTGATATCTTTAACAGGTTGTTACCGATAAGTCGGCAAAATTTATATCCACAATAAATTTTATTTTATTTTCAATACCAATTTGGTCCAGTCAACCATTAAAACGTGGAGACATGGTTCCTCTTCTTGTCTTCACGGTGAATGGCGGCTATGTGTTAAGGCGTGCTGCGTTGCCTGTAAAAACACAAGATACTTTAAACATTGCTATTCCAATTTGATACTTTTGAATTTTCTTATTAACAATAAAATTGATATATGTAATAATTTTAATTCCACGTAATTAACTAAGTGCATTGCCCATTATCCCGAATTATCGTCATCATTACCCACTACCATAACATGGGGAGGCCGAAATAGATCACTATACGGAACTGTCTTGTGCCACTCGGCCACCTTCTCAAGGCCAGGTTCGGTCTCTCCGACCTCCACGCCGGCAAAAAAGGCAGCCCCATAGGTTCGCCACAACCAAGCGCCCCCGCGGAGCACAAAACTAAGCCCCCGCCTCCTATAATTCTGCAGGAGAAATCGAAATGGTTAGACGTGTCAAGGTGGTCCACCCTTAAAATTTCATGCCCGAAGGCACAAAATAACCCACAGGGGATCAGAATTAACTTATCCACCGTAGGCGACTTCCGCGCGGCCACGAAGCTGCTCCGCGGAAAGAACATAGGGTTCCACACCTACGCCCTCCCCGAAGAACGAAAACTCCGCGTCATCATTCGCGGTTTACCGTTTGAGACCGAGTTAGAGGAGATAATAAAATCTCTCAAAGATCAGGACCTCCCTATTGCTGAAGCGTGCAGTATGACTGATCCGCGCACAAAACATCCTATGCCCCTCATTCTGGCCACTCTGGACCTGACTCCAGAAGGTAAGGCCATTTTCAACCTTAAATCCCTCTGCGGCCTCTCCGGCATATCCGTGGAGGCCCTTCTCAGGCGCGAACTGGTAGGACAGTGCCACCGCTGTCAGTACTACGGCCACTCGGCCAGAAACTGTTATGCCAGGCCCAGATGCGTCAAATGCATCGGTGACCACGGCACTCCTGATTGCTCTCGTCCCACCAGAGCGACCGAGCCCCCAGCGTGCTGCCTATGCGAGGCAGAGGGCCACCCACCAAGCTACCGCGGGTGTCCCAAAGCGCCGCAGAGGCAACGAGGCGGGCAAGGCCATAATGGCAAAAAAGCCAAACCGAAAAAAGTGGCACCAACCCCAGCTATCTCAGCTAGGGCCGCACTTGCTCCCAGGCCCGCCCCCACTCCAGCTGCAGCTCCAGCTCCAGCCCCCAAACCCGCTGCCCCGTTGCAAGCCCCGAAGGCCCCTGCAAAATCAGCCTGGGCAATGCCAACAAGTCGCGCCTATCTCTAGGTTGAACCCCTCCCCCGTGCAGCCTGCCACCTCAGCGCAGGTCACACCTCCTCAACCTCAGGGTATGCCAAACCCAATCACTTATTCGCTGAAATTCATCAGCTCACTAGATTTCAACGCCCTGGAGGACCTCATCAACATGGGGATCCGCCTCCAGCAGGCCAAAACTCCCTTTGAAATGCTGCAGATCACTGCAGAACACATGGGCACCATACGCTCCTTCTGGGCACTTCAGAATGGCCCAATGCCCATCCGGGCAACCCCTTAACTCGGTCTCAAATGGCTAACACATCGTTAGGTCGAGTCAAACCCCGCTCTCTGACTGTCTCGTACTTCAACGCGGACGGACTCAAGTCTCAAAAAGACGAAGTAGCAATCCACTTAAAAAAACACAACGTCGACGTTATGCTTTTGCAAGAAACCTTCTTAAAAACTAGCCACAGCGATCCCAAGATCGCAAACTACAGAACCATCCGTGGAGACAGGCTGACCGCCCCCAAAGGCGGCCCCCTGATCTACTATAAAAGCCGCTCGAGGTTCCGCGATTAACGAACATAGAAGCCACCGCGTGTTGGGTGGCTACGACCGGTCATAGCCCGATACTTATCGCCTCGGTTTATCTATCACCGACGAAAACAGTTCTAGAATCGGACATCAGGACCTTAATCAACCTAGGTCCCTCGGTCGTCATAGGAGGTGACCTAAACAGCAAACATGCCTCCTGGCACTCGACAAGGGAGAATAGAAACGGCAAGGCGCTTCACGCCCTCATAAGCTCTTATAACTTCGATGTTATAGCCCCCGACTCCCCGACAAGATACGCTCTAAACTTTACACATCAAACATCCGACGTCTTAGACATAGCGTGAATTAAAAATATCACCCTAGCGGTAGACTCTGTAGAACCGCTACACGAATTGTCATCGGACCATAGGCCGGTGCTCCTCAAGCTGGGCCAGTCAACAGGCGAGGTCCCTCAGACTAAAACTATCGTTAACTGGCGTGCTCACGAAGGAAAACTCAAAGCTACCCAGCAGTTAGACCTTTCTCCCAACGAGATCGACTCACCCAACATGGCATTTCGGGCGGCATGGCTAGCAGACCTCGAGCTTACTGACAGGTGGCGCGGGGTCTCAAAGCAGACACCATCTCATACATGCCTCCTCTAATTTTACCGGATAACGCTACTCTCGCATTCGATGACACGGAGAAAGCCGAATACCTCGCGGACAGTCTAGAGAGCCAATGCTCCCCGTCGAACGCGGACCACCTCCGAAAGGTGAACGCCGACGTGACACTTAGGGCGTTGTTACCACCAGCGGGCGATCCGTTAGAACTCGTGACCACCGACGAGGTCACAAACATCATAAAAAACCTCAAAAAGAGGTCAGCTCCCGGTACCAACGGGATTAATAAAAGAGTACTCAAAGCGCTTCCTGCTAATATTATCTGCCTCCTAGTGGCAATATTCAACACGCTCCTCTCCAGCTGCTCCTTCCTGGATACCGCGGACGTCATCGGGATTCTCAAACCGCACAAACCGCAGTACCTTCCCAGCAGTTATCGCCCAATCAGCCTCCTGAACTCCGTGGGCAAGGTATACGAGAGGATTATTCTTAGGCAACTAAAAGAACACGTCCTAGCTAATAGATTACTTCCCAACGAACAGTTCGGGTTTAGGAATACGCACTCCTGCGTTCAACAGGCCTTCCGCTTAACGGAACACATTCTTGCAGGGCTAACCCTGAAAAACCCCATTGGTACTGGTGCACTATTTTTCGATGTCGCAAAGGCATTCGACAAAGTCTGGCACAACGATTTAATTTATAAACTACACTAAATTAACATACCAGACAGGCTCGTGCACATCATACGAGCTTTCTTGTCGAATCACACTTTTCGATATCGAGTCGACGGCACGCGCTTCCCAAGCCAGCCGCTCCAGGCGGGAGTCCCCCAGGGCTCCGTTCTCTCCCCCCTCTTATTTTCATTTTACACAAGTGATATTCCTAAAGATCCGCAGGTCAGTCTTGCGCTTTTCGCATACGATACCGCCCTATACTCTTCAAACTTACACAAGGGCCGTATCACCATTCGTCCCCAAACCGCAGCCAACCGCCTCGCCGAGTGGTTTCGGTTATGGAGAATCGAAATTAACCCGGATAAAAGTGCAGCAGTCTTCTTCTGGTGAGGCTCAGCCGACCCACTCTGCACGGTACCAGTACCTAGTCGTAAAAAGCTAGGACGTATCTCGATTTTCGACCGGCCCATTCCGTGGGTAGAAACGGTCAAATACCTAGGGGTCACCTTTGATCGTAAACTTAGCTTCCGCCCGCATATCAAAAATGCGAGAAATAAGGCTGCGTTCGCCATGAGCCGGCTTCACTCGCTCATCTGCGCTAAAAGTAAAATGTCCCTAAGACATAAAGTCCTCTTATATAAGTCCTGCGTAAGACCAATTACGACCTACGACAGCGTCGTCTTCGCCCATGTAGCCGAAAACAAATTAAATCAATTACAGATGGTTAAAAACTGCTTCACCAGATTAGCAACCGGAGCAGAACCATATCAACGTAACATCGATCTGCACAGTGACTTACATCTCGTCACCATACCGGAATACCTCAAATCTATCTCGCAGCACTTCTTCGAGAAAGCGCTTTTGCACTCCAACCCGCTAGTGGTAAACGCCGCAACCCACGATCCGATACCGAAGCCGGAAACTAGGAACCGTCGACCCCGTCACGTCCCCCACGTCATGGGGTAGCCTAACGCCAGTCCGTCTTCAACGGAACCCGGACCCACACACAGCTCAAACACCTCGTCACGTCGCCCTCGCCTCCGAGTGCGACGCAATCTTCGCGACACCGCGTACACTCGCTACACCCGCGTGTCAGGGCGGTTCTCACCCCCCACAGCTTCCGATTGATAAGAAAACAGGTGGCGTCCGTCAGAGGCTAGGTTCGCACACCAAAACCTCGAACGGTCATTAGTCATCACCGTCCATTCTCCACTCGGGAGAATCACTGTGAGACCAGAGAGTAGAGCGACACGCTCAGTTAATGAGTGCTTTGAGTAAGTAAGAAAACCACAATAGGGAACACGGTTTATAACCAGCTCACGGACCCCTCAGTGTGCCCTGAGCCCTGTGTCCGATGAAGCTGTAAGAGCCGCATAGGCTAACAGCATCAACATCAACAGAATCTAGCTCTAGTGCCACTTGTACCGAAAGTTTTCCCGCAACTATTACCAAGTCGTGGGTCTACCTTGTAGGTGGCCATCCCAAACTAAGTTCTCCAGTTCGTGTTTGTCACTGAAGAAACTTTATGGGAACTTATTGATCACTCTTAGAGGCTCACTCAGAGATTTGGCACAGCTGATCCATTATTGAAAATTATGAGTCCTCAACCCTCATCCATTACCTTGGAGAAAGAAATTAAGATATGATCACATCTATGGCACACTGTGGTTTGAATGGAGCCATGTATCGTTATTTTTATGTCTTATCATAGTATGTGATCACGCTTATTAAGCGTTTAATGTACGAGTACCAAGAGTCCGTTCCTCTATTTGACATTATAGCAACAAAAAAACAACTTTTGCGTTATATAGCCAAGGTCAATGTATTTATGTAACAGAGAGAATACAATAAAGTTGTCACCAAATATCACAAAATAAAATCACAAAGTCACAAAATAAGACCACACAGTTCACTTGTTTTTTTTTTTGCAAATGGTAATCTTAGTGCTAGGCCACAGTGGATACTCAAAATATCCTTGCTTTGTTGGCGGTTGAGACAGTCTAGCAAAGGAAAAACACAAAATACAAAAATTGGCTGTTGCGAGAATTGTCAACCGTCGGTAACGTAATAAATGAGCTGTTGATAAGTGGAGAGAAAAATATACTTTCACCACTCCACATCAATCTAGGCATGATGAAACAATTTGTTAAAGCATTAGATAAGGACGGCGAATGCTTATTTACATTTGCCGGTTATTACAATAAGAGTATACAATGTGTACAAATGAAAAATTTGCAACTATGTACATTAAGTTATTTGGCTATATGAACTATTATTACATCGTAACGTCAAATGTGTATTATGTATTATTGCATAAATGTAGTAAATGATAATAGACATGAAACCTCGTGGCACTACTTTCATTGTATTCTTTATCGTGAAATCCAAACGTAGTGAACGCCAAAAAAAATAATTTTAATTGAAAAATGTCAACGGGATTGTTGTTACAGACACGAGATTTATATCTTTGTGTTCGAGACTGATGGACAGATAGTACGTCAGTCAATGTACGTACGTGTCCATCCCTGTCAGTAACCCTACGTAGTGGATAGTAGTTCGCATTCAATTTCCGTTGGCACTATGAACGCGTACCGCACGCGAAATGTGTTATTGACGAAAATAAAACGAGCGAGAACGATAAATGTGTTTTCATGTATATTGTATAAATGTGTGTTAACTTAAACATGGTTTTTTATTTAGTTATTATTTAGTTATATTAACTCCTTGTTCAATCTTGTATTATTCTCATGTAGTACAATGTAGTAATGTATGCATTCTGCGTTTGGGTTTAATAAGTATTAACGTATTAAATTTACTGATTACTTATCTACTAACGTTTTCGCTACGATTTATTTATACCTTAAAATCGCAAGTCAAGCAAAGTATCACAAGTTTATTTTACTTCAGGAATACAGCATTTTAGTCATAGCTCTTAGCCATTTATATTCAGAATACGACTCGGTTAGGACCAAATTTTTAAAATTGAATCTAAAAGAACGAGCCGGCTTGCGATACAAACACTACGTACAATATTCTTTCGCATTTTAAAACAAACAACAATTATTTACTTGCACTGAGAAAAAATATGTTTACAATATTCATACAATATGACATTTGTTAACAATGACTAACCTATTTAATAAAATTATTCATAGTACTTAAAAACTAAATATTAGCTCTGTTTTTATATTGTATGTTATTTTACTACACTAAGATAAACGATCGACGAAAGAACGTTATCTTAAATTCAATCTGAAATTTTATGTAACCATATTAAACGTCTATTAAGTATACCTGTGCTTAAACGATTTAATGTCTTAATTTACTTCACAAAGAGAAATTAAAGAGACTGTTAAACGCTTCACATGACAAAGTGCTCATTCTGTTATAACTTTTAAGTTCATAAGCCTTATATGTAGTAATTTTGTTAATTAACATCGTCGCTTAGTATGAAAGTAATTAAGATCGAGTATAGTGTGAACCGTCTGTCTTTGTACTTAACGCTGTCATAACATTAATATTGAAAACATAAATAACTGCGTAATTAGGCCGCCCTAGGGGAGAAAATTAATTTGTTTCTTTTAAGCTGTATTTTTCACGAATTTTTTACAAGCTGAAAAAAGAGAAAGTAAACCAAAACATTATATTCATTAGATGACGTACCTATGTACACCTATATCGATGCACGTAACATTTTTGTTACTATATTTTGTAACGTATCAAATAATTATTTTATACATAATATTTTAAGCAATAAATTTACAAAATACTGTAACAAAGAATTCCACGCAATGTTAAATTGCCTATTATGGGTACAAAGTTCAATTTACTAATTTGGTATTGAAACGTCATTTAAATGTAAGATAAGTTTTATACAAATATGGCGTAAACTAAACAGACGCGTGGTTGAACTAAAACTCCATGACTTCGCAGACTGAATATCAATTTGTGTACGTGAACAAACACTAAGCCAATGGCACTAGCGTCCACATGCTAATTACATGAATGTCCTATAATCGGGCGGGCTTACGTGTTTACTCAGGTGAATATGTGTGGTGTATAACTCAACCAGCACTTAAATAAATTATTAGCATACTGCGCTAAGTTTGAAAAAATCTGCATATTTACCTCAAACTTTAAGGCAAACTCATTATTACTGAAAAAAAAAATTTGTTTGTACCTTTTTTCCATAAATTATAGACCTTCCTCAATACTATGCGCTATCAATTATTGTCTACACTAACATAGGTAAGATACATCACAAAGGCGCGCTTTTTACTACTTAATTACCGTAGAGCCTCTTCGATATTCAACTGAATATAGAGTGCCATAAACTCCTTTAGTCAAATAAGCAGCTACCCAGCAGCCCTGCTAAGTCGAGGAAAGGAAAGACATCAGAAACCCTCTTCTAGATGTAAATTGATCAGGACCTACACTAAGGGCCCACAAGTCGAGAAAACGGCTGCCAATGGGAACCCTTTTCCAGAAGCAACTCGAGGTACTATTAAACTTTCCATACCTGTGTTGCGAATGCAAAAGCCTGAAAATTATGTTATAAAATTTTACCTTAAAAAGTATGTTATTTGAGTAAATGTGGTAAAAGTGGTAATTTTTAGAGGTTTTGTCGGTCTTCTTATCTATCTATTTGAGCGCGCACACTTAAATACGTCAATAAAATTATCTTTGTTGACGGCTGCGTGGTGTAATGATGAACGAGTCCTGGCTGCTGCGTCGCGACGTTCGATTCCTAGCCGATATAATTTTAATATCATATTTAAACAAATAATTATATTAACTAACTATTTGTAATATTTGCATATTACAAATAGTTGCACATGCATAACATCGGACTAGGGAAGGGGACGACAAGTAAGTGCCTATGCGTTTGCGCAAGTGCAAGGTGCTCATATGCTACATATAAAATATTCTGCGTTTATGTCATCCGGCAATAACCAGAAGATACCGCCGTAGTCGAAATCAACCAGGACATCATAATCATCTTTGTTGTATATTTTATATCAATCAATAGAATACATCAAAAATAGATGGCGTGGTACGAAGAGGTCGGAAGAATAAAGCAAGGATCATGATTGTCAAGCAATTGCACACTATTATGATACTCAGTGAGAAAATATACAATATAACAAGCGGATGACCTAAGACGGAAGGACCTATGTCCTTTTTACGTAATGTACGTAATAATTACACAAATTATTTAAAACTGAAATATTAATTCGATAGTCATTTAGAATCTTTAAAATTCAAGAAAAGACAAGAAGTGCAGCGGGGACTTGATCCAGCCAATATCGGCAAACTGGACTATGCTACACAAGCAAAATTTTATATTCAGCGAAAGATGAAATGTCTTCCGGAGCTTTATTGATTTTGGTATAGCTTAAAGCTTTTCTTTCTCATGTCTGCAAGTATTCAATCCCTTCTTATAAGATAAACTAGTTAAAATGTATGTACATACCTATATTATAAGAAAAATGATCCTAGAGTTTTTAGATTTAGAATTTTTTACAATTATAATTAAAATATCAGAGAATTTTTCAATATTGATTTTCCTCTCCTTTATGTTAATATTTTTAAATAATATTTTCAAAAAGACACATTTACATTTAAATAGCGCTCGGCGTTTTTTGTAAACTAGAAAAAGTGTTTCTCGCTGCCGAATAATGATAAAAAATATATCGAATTGAAATCATAGGAGCTAATCCATTACCTCTATATCACACACTATCACACCACATCGAACTCACACTGTTATCAACAACTCTATAAGTAAAAATGAAACTAGCTTTTATAAATACAGTTAAAGGTTATGGGCAAGCTCTTATAAACATTAACATTTAGTAAATAGTATAGATACATATTAATATAATTTTTTTTTATATATTTTGATTTTCCTCTTTTTGACATAAAAGATAAATTTATATTTAGTTGTCAATCCAATTTGGTTTTATTTAACTTTATTAAAATAGGCAGTGGAATTAATTTATATAAGCCGGACGTTTCCAGAATTTGAATTTGGTTGTTAATAAACATGTTTCCTAATTCGAACCTTCTAAATTCAAACTCGGGACTAAATGTAATAGTTTTATACGTGATAAAATTACTGATACTTGAAAACAAGGATTTCGCTCACGTTTCTCAAGATTACCTCTGACACTTAAATAGGATGAGTGCTTCTAGAAAGTATGTAACAAAACTAACAAGAAAGCTCTCATGGCCTAATATAAAATTTATTTGTGGGTAGAATGTTTATTTTTATTGTAAAAATCATTAGCAGATTACAATCTAAAAAAAAGATTAAAAAAAATATACGCAATTGTATTTTTAGTTTAGAACTAAATATTTAAAATCACGAATGTACAACACGAATATATAATACTATTCGGAGGTTATTTTGATAAGATTAGTATTGGGAAGGGAAAAAGGAGTAGGAAATAAATTATATTAAATGGGTCGGGGAAAAAGTATTTTTCCTATTTTATAAGTAAATAGTTGCAGTAAAGTGTCTTTGGTTGTCCTATTTGTATCTGGCTTATGATACCATTAAATAGATGACATTTTAAAAACAGAAATATAAAAAATAAAATTGCCATTTTTCTATTGTTTTTCTGTCCGCCAAATAGTGAATCTAACGAAGAACTTCAATACATTTTGAAGTTTTATTACAAAAAGGATAAATGCGGTACAAGCCGCGAAAGAAGTTTTTAACGTTTATGGACTTAACGCATTGTCAGTAAGAATACGAGTAGCACAAAATTTATTCAAGTGTTTTGTCCGGGAAATTGATGAAAAAGATGAAGCTAGCTTAGATCTACCTGTTACAGATAAAGTCGATGATAATAATACTTATTATATTCGTAGTAACGACATAGTTGAAGAGCTAAGGGGTTGGCCACAAAATAGTATGGACCCATTTGAAAAAGTTGAATATACAATAGGCTCGAAATTTGGGTGCCACACGAGCTCATTGAAAGAAACCTAATGAATCGTGTACTCATTTTCGATTTACTATTGAAACTTATTGAAACCGAATCGTTTTTAAAAAGATTGATCACTGGTGATGAAAAGTGGACAAGAATGAAAATATCATGTTCAAAGTGCGGTAAAGCACCACAGACTATAACAAAACTTGGATTATCATGCATTAGAGTGATGCTGGGCGTATGGTGGGAATGAAAGGGTATCGTCCATTATGAGCTTTTGCTGCCCAGCAAAACCATCGATTTGGATCTCTACTACCAACAGCTGATGAGGCTCAAGGAAGTAATAGAGAAAAAACGGCTGGAATTGATCAACAAAAAGGGTGTCGTTTTCATCATGATAACGCCAGACCACACATATCTTTAGCCATTCAGCAAATATTGAGAGAGTTTGGTTGGTGAATGTTAATGTATCCACCAAAGACCCGTGACCTTTGCTATTTCAGATTTTCACCTGTTTCAGTCTCTTCAGAATTCTTTATGTAGTGTTAGGTTAGCATCAAGAGTATCCTAAACCTACTTGTCGCAGTTTTTTGATCAGGAGTCTCAAAAATTTCTACAGCAATGAGATTATGTCACTACCAACAAAACAGCAACACGGTATCGAACAAAATGTCACATATATATTATAATCAAATGTAAGTAAACTATGATAAAAACCCATTCTATATATATTTGCAGGAGGCTCTGTTTTTAATTATTAGGTTGCCGTTGAAATTGCCGTTCTTTAGTATTGGCCATTTTAAACCAAAAAAACGTTTTGATTTGCTGTGAATTCTAAGTTCAAATTAATTTGGTTTTAAAAACATGGCATTCTTTTTACAAAGTCAGTATTTTGTTTATTGATTAGCTTTGTATTTTCATTACGTTTGAACATTTTTCGTCATAATGGATACTTTCGTGTAATTATGGAATATAAGTTCCGTCGTGGCATCAACACGGCACAAACGGCACGTAACATCAACAACTTTTACGGAGAGAACTTTACAAACGAACGCATAGTCCGTTCCGTTTTGCCCGGTTCCGTTCTGGAAATTTTGATTTGCAATATGAACCTCGTGATCGTCCGAACACTTTGTTCAACAATGATGAATTAAAGGCGATTGGAAGCTGATGATACTCAATCTACGGCCGAGCTAGCAGCAGCTTTTGATGATAACATCAAAAAAATATAGGTCTATTTGCGACAAATTCGCCAGCGCAACGTACGCGTTGATCGTCGTACTTGCCTCGCGCTGCTCAACAAGCACAGAAATGAAAGAATTTTGAACCGAATTGTTACATGCGACGAAAAGTGGATTCTGTTCGACAATCGAAAGCGCTCAACAAGTTGGCTAGATCCTGGTTCAACAATTCCCGATAAACAGTACAAAATGCCTTTGAAGAGTTTGTTGCCTCCGGTCCAGCTGATTTTTACAAGAAAGGCATCAATAAACTACCACTACGTTGGTAAAGATGCACCGATTACATGCGCGATTACTTTGAATAATAGAAATAAGAAAGTTTGAAAAAAAATACTTTAACTTATTTCATACAAAACGGCTATTTCATAGGTATACCTATTATATCATATTAGTCTTGATAGGATACTAAATTGTACACTCGTGCACAAAACAATCGACTCCCGCCTCCGGTCAAATATATTTTCGGTAAAAAATTATACTTATTTTTTGACTATAGTAGAATGAGAGAGGACATTCATATTAATAATTTCGTTTTCATTAATAAAAAAATATATTTATACAAAATCAAACTCTAAAATAAAGAAACATTCACTCTAAAGATAATACAGACAAAAATACACAAAATCATAAATTAAACAATAAAATCAATTCAATATCTAGTGTTACCACCCCTGGCACTAATTACAGCTACTAATAGGTTATTCATAGACTGGATAAGATTTTACACTTTTACTTGAGAAACGCCACCCCATTCTTCACTCAATTTTGAACTCCAGCACGTACAGCCAAACAGAAGCTGCAGTATGTGCACGGGCATTGTCCTGCATTAGGACAAAGTTATAAAGCCTGCGTAAGGAATGACACGATCCCGTTTTATCTTTTTAAATATATTGGTTGGCTGTCAAACCTCCAAATATGCCGCCAGTTTCATAGAAAACTAACTCGGTGTTTTACTCTATTGAAATGACCGCCCACACCATCTAGGATGCTCATCCAAATGCCTTATTTTCACTTATGCAGCTCTAGGTGAATCGCTCTCCAGGTCTTCTGTAGACTCGTTGTCGGGTATCACTACCATGAAGATAAGCTCTGTTTTCATCTGAGAAGTGAACAGTGTTCGACAGTTGGTCCGTCTAGTCACGTGTTCACTTGCGAAACGAAGTTGGGCTGCTCGATGAGCTGAGGTCAACTTAGGGCCAGTAGCCGGCCTTTTTGGAATCAGTTTATATACGTTAAGTCTTCTTCTAACTGCCCAGCCGGTAACAGCCACCTCTCGCGTTTCTCTGAGTTCCCGTTGGACTTGAATGCCAGAGAAAGTGCGATTTCTAAGTGAAGTACTGACGATGAATCAATCATCCCTCTCTGATGTGCACCTTCTTCTACCAGATCTACTTCTTCAGTTAAAGTCACCACCATATACCAGTATCATGGTATCACCGGTAAACTGTGGACACAGCAGACTGGCTCATGTTTAACACACGAGTCACTTCTCTCTGACTCTGACCTTGTTCCGATAGAAGAACTTCCTTATGTGTCAATTTGTAGGCAATGTTTGTCTATATCTTTTATAGGGCTAGTTAATCCCTACTAAGCACTATTGAAAATTCAAAAATGGTTATTACAAAAACATGCTTTTGGGTTGTATTTTTGGAAAAGATAACATATGATTACTTTATTTAGAAGCCAAAACATACAGTTTTAATAATGACGCAGTCGAGTTTTTGTTCACGAGTATAGTTTGTTGAGTAATTTAGAATCTTTTACAATTTAAATTGAATACGTTAATTGGTTAATTCTTTATGATTTCTATGCTAAGAGGACCAAATAAATGCAACTTACGTATTCCAATAGCATTGCTAATATTATTTTTAAGGAAAAGAAGGATGTTGGATATGTGAAATATAATGGAATATTTCCGTGTAAATGCTTAAATACTTACTAAATCTACATTACTTTTTAATGCTACAATCATTGCAGATTTCATTACCGTCAATTATTTATTATCTTATTTTAAGTCCATGTATTCAACAGTAGTTAGGAATATAGTTTGTGATTTGTGCGTTTCGATTTTAAATAAGAGAAAAACAATAGTAAAGAATAATTTTCATATCCTTTTGGGTCTGGTGACCATATTTATTGTTAACAATATTTTGCGCTATATCTTCATGGGATAACAAATTTTATATTTTATCTTGGATTACTACTTTTCAACGTCGGCGTGCTTTGTTTTTCATGTATGATTTTTTAAACTACCACGTCGGATCCATCTACGACTAGTAAGAATGTTTTATGGGATAAATTATTCAATGCAGAATTTAAAAGTAAAATTGTTATATAACCATTTTTTATGTATATTGACTTAATTTTTATTTTACAAATTTGTAGTTTATTATTTTCTGTTCATATAGACGTACAAAGAAAATATCAGAGACATCAATTTGTAAGATGTGATGAAATTTGTCCACTTTTATAAGTGGGCTAAAAATATTAGTAATTTCCATTTGAAAAATGATCAAGTAAAATTACTATTTATTATAATACATTGTAACTATTTTGATATAAAAGTATTGTGATTCCATTTATTTAAGCGAAAACTGAATAAAACTCTCTTTACCAATTTTATCACGTAAATTTTATGCTTTTATTCCGATTAAAGTGCTTTACATCACTGATGGTGATTCGCGAGGCCTTCTAAATAAAAAAAATATCCTGGATATGACTAGCCAAGAAGTAGATAATAACTACTTCTTGGCTCATTAAGGATCGATGTAGTTGGTGAAGTGAACACTTAACATATATATGTAGTACATACAAAAAGTCCTCAAATGCACTAAATAATCAACAATTGATTTTAAAAATAAAACTACGAAGGCGAAAATAACAAAAAAAATCTTAATTGAACTTGGCTTATATTAATATATAATATAATATTCAATAAATCAGTCTATTAATATTCTTTTAATAAATACCTGTGTGAAAATTCAATCCGGAGATATTTCTGATTTACGTACGAACTCGCGTATGTATGCAAATGAATAATAGAATAAGTTAGTTGAGCGACTGGCGCGAGGCGAGAACAAAGTCATATTGTTAAAATGATAAAAATCTCGTTTCTTTTTCGAGTTTGTGTACTCCGTGTCGTATTCAACTCGTTTCCTAAAATTCAATTTTGGGAATTTGTTTCCTCCCGTCGAATGCTGTACAGAATACTGATGTGGGTCGCGAGACTTCCTGTGAAAGGAGTTCTTGTATAGATACTTTCTTTATGAACAATATAAAATTACTGCTTTGAGTGCTTTACTTTGTTCTTGTTGTTAATTTAGAATAATATTTTATAAAAGCAAATGTAATTATTATATTATTCAGGAACTGTCATTTGAGATATCGATTTCACTATAGATATTATTGAAAATAGATTCTTAAATGGCAACCTCGGACTGGCAGCCGCAGTGTAGGATGGAGCTATAAACTATAACTATACAAATTTACTGGAAGTCGATGGGTCCAGTAGACTATGGACATGCTGTGATGATGATTATCGAAAAATAAATAATAAAAATTAATTTAATTAATTTAAAGAGCCGTGTTAGTTCCAGTGACTATGCACTCGTTTTTAATTTAACGGTACATGAACATACCATATTCAATGCCCGGTGATGTTGCCAATAAAACTGTTGATTGCAGTTTTAAGCACTAAGTTACTAGTGCTCGGGCATAAAAGAAAAAATCCTGCACGTCTTAGAGATAAATACTCGTAAAAAATATTTCAACACGTTTGACAATCGTCAATCCATAGTGGTGTCAATTATGCTCTGACAATATGCTTCGCTTTATTTTTTTATTCATTTTATTTTAAAAATATTACATATTTTATCACTTAAGATCTTTAAATTGTTGAATGGTTTGAATGTATCTTGCACATTCTCTTATCGTCTACTTATAGAAGTTAGGAGAGGAAACAAAACAAGAATTGTCATAAAAACGTATTTTGAGCCACCTAACAAAAACCACAACACAACACATTTAATTTAAATTGTTTTTAAAATAAAAATAAAATATTTCAAGGTTTTAATATTATAATTCAAGTTTATAATATTACGGATTACTTTAGTATTTTTGGTAGTTCATTTAATATTGCTGGAACCATATAGGTACCTTATCGCATATACTACCTTACATCCGATTAACGAAGGGAAGAACAAGTGAGCGCCTTTGTGTTCGTGGAAATACTTCCAAACTTGATCATATTTTGAACTGTGGATAATAATTAAAAGATTTCCTTGTGATCAAAATATACAGAAGATGATCATGATAAGATATACATATTGTTATCTAATTGAATGGGGTATATGACAGTGGATCCAAAGCTACAAGTGTATTACTTTTACTAAAGTTACCTTTACCCTCATGAAAACTTTTTTTATACATTAACAAATTAATATGATAAAGGAAGAAGGTGGATTTTAGAATGTTGTATTAAAACAATGTAATGACAAGTAATTAGCAGTATATTACAATACAATGCGTAGGAGACCTTACAGAGTTATCCTCAGCTTTGTGGCATAATGAATGGCCACTACAAGCCATCTGAGACCGCTATATTATCCACCTAAATTAATACCACCTCATTAACAGATTACGCCTCAGAAATGGATCGTTCCTCGGACTTGTAAAGTGTTGATTTTTTAATACAATAACTTTTTGGTGTTTGGACTTTTGACACTAAGTGAATCGTATTTTATAAAACTGAAATGGAATATTAAATATTAAAATAGGCATAATAAGCTTGATTCTTTTTTAATCAATGATAATGCAGACATCATCACTTCAACTAGTACACTGGTGAAAGTAGGTCTTCCCCATCAGTCCTTAGCCACCTGCACCATTAATCTAGATTCTGTTCATGTTTATGATGTTAGTCTATACGGTTCTAACAGCTTCATCGAATACAGGGCCCACGGAGCAGAGGTCCGTAAGATAGCTAATTTGTGGTTCTCTTTCCTACCCAAAAGCGCACTATGTCTGTCTGTGCACTCTTCCTATCTGATTGCCAGTTCCCTAGCTATCTGAAGATTCTTCAGAGTGGAGGATGGTGCTGTCTAGTGTATCTAGTGTACGTGGTGTCGCGTCTATTCTAGTAAAACGGTTTTGGATCCTCTAGGGTATCCTAGATCAGGGATCCTCTAAACCCTGTAGGGTTTTAATTTTAGTAGCGGCTATATGGGCAAGACGGCGCTGGCATTGGCCATTATTGGCCTTATGCAGGACGTGAATAAATAGAGTTTATGTCTTAGGGACATTTTACTTTTTGCGCGGGTAAAACTTGCTCATGCCGAAAGCGGCCTTATTCCTCACATTTCTGATATGCGGGCTGAAGCTAAGCTTGCGGTCGAAGGTAAGCCTAGATACTTGACCGATTTCACCCATGGAATGGGTCGGTCAAAAATTGTGATTTGCCTTAGATGTCTGTGACTAGGTACTGGTGTCGTGCGAAGTGAGTTGGGTGAGCCTCTCCACAAGTAGATGGCTGCTGACTTTTATCCGGGTTTATTTCGATTCTTCATTTCTCACTTTCTTCACTCTGCGAGGTGGTTGGCTGCAATTTGGAGTCCTGCGGCCCTTATGTACGTTAGAATAATAAAGGGCGGTGTCATCTGCGAAAAGCGCAATACTGACCTGCGGATATTTAGGAATGACACTTGTGTAAAGTGAAAAGGGCGATAGAACGGAGCCCTGAGGGACTCCCGTTAGGAGCGGCTGGCTTGAGGAGCGCGTGCCGTCGATACAATAGCGAAAAGTGCGAATCGACAAGAAGGCTCGTATGAGGTGCAAGATTCTGTCCGGTATATTTAGTGAGTAGAGTTTATAAATTAAACCGTTATGCCAGACTTTGTCAAATGCCTTTGCATCATCGTGGACATTTCGGAGGTGGCACAATCTAACGCGATTAACGTCCGTTGGATATCTATCGTAAAGCTTTGCCGCGCGGTTCTTTGTCCTTATTAGTCGACGAAGACTCGCGGGAAGGACCCGAATCGATCGGTCGACGCGATCTGTCGAGGCGGAGACCGTCCTTTTGGAGTCTTCGAAGGCCGAGGCAAGGTGTTATGTTAAAGAGTCGATCGTCCGATACGTCTTCTTCTAGAGCCGGTACCATTAACTTTGTGCAAACTTGTATAGATTACCGAATCTAGTGAATGTCTGTGGTGAATGGGTATGTGAAATCTAGTGGGCCCATCACTTGGGAAATTTTCTTCACAATCGATGTCGATAACTTAACCAAAATACAATTAAAATTGGAATTGTTATAGTAATGTTGTAAATAATGAGAAAGAATTGTGAGGATTTCTTAGCCACAACTGATTTACATTTTAAGTAACCATCACATAAAACCCAAGCCGACTCTAAGAAGATAAACAAATTTAAAACTATCTTTAATAATTTTCTAATTGGCGCGTACAGAGCGACAGTCGCTTAGTGGAAGGAAATTAATAGTAAGTAAAATATTTTATTTGAAAATCTGATTAGCACAATTACATACTATCGCTCTTAGCAACATGACTAAGACTGCAGGACTATAAGTGTAAATCAAACTCAACCCAGCTCTAGAGGTTGCTTGCGCTACATACACACTTCTAACTTAGAGGGAGCAGCGAGTTTTCGGAGGGTAGATAAGACTTTACGATGCATAAACAGTTCACACATGCACACAAGGTGATATTGTTCACATAAACTTTATCATAGGTATTATTCTTTTGAATATTTTTAACAATTTAAGATAGTCCCGACATCTATAGAATGAATTTGCTACGTTATTGAATATTTATACAAAATAGTAACCGTAAGAAGAAGATTATGTAGGAATAATTATTATTTATATTACTTATTAATTCAAAGAACAATATAGCTAGCTTTATATATTTGATGCACAAGTTTTATAATTTCCATACTTTACGAAAACTATTACATACACGTTAAAGATCTATATTACTAGAAATTAATTATCATCATTATTATATCAGCTTAATAATATTCCACTGTTAAACAAAAGCTTGTTCTATTTAATTCTACAAAATATTTTTTTTTCAATTCACAAAAGTTCAAAAAAAAAAAAGTTTTGGCGATTAATTAAAATAATATTTCAAAACTTAAGTGGTAACTCGAATTAGAGGATGGAAGACTATACGTAGAGTCTTAAAGCACCTTTTAGATTTCAAGTTTTGTGTCGAATTGGAGATTAAGTTTCAACAATAGGCAGCAGTAATAGTCCCGCTTCATATTTGTGGATCGTTCACAAGTTAAACTGAACTATTCGAAGTGCACCCTTCTGCGGGAATTCTTATAGTTTTATATAACGCAATAACGTCACATCTCTCAACATACTACTCTGATATTACCGCTGCTTCTGAAACTTTTACAATTTTCAACACTTACTCGATAGATAATAAAATGAAAGTATATTACCGCTACAAATATAATAAATTATGTTTCTTTTGATTTCTATTTCGATATGTCGTTTTTTTTATGTTATATGTTGATAAAATATTTTGATTTTGATGAAATTGAAAAATTAAATAAATACCTGTAATCACCTATAGCAGCATACTATATACTTTTGAAACAGCCTAAGGTTAACACACTCCACTCCCTTTTAACACCATGGTGATATCGGCTCAAATTCTGGTGCCTGTACCCATGAAATGATAATTTGCTATTAGTATGCGCTAATTCACTATGTTTGATGTGAAAGAACATAAGTAGTTGAAATATTTGAATGCATATAAAGTCCGTCGAGTGGCTGGGCCGATCAAACTCCAATACCTTCTTTAGATAGAGGTATGCTCTAAGACAATCCATGATCTCTGTTACAATAGTTTAACAATGGCAGAATTAATTAACAATGCACCATTTTATGTGGTAGAGTCAAGCTGCAGCTTCATTCATTCACTAGACGAAAGAGCGTTGAACTGCTTTTTAACTCTAGTATTATTTGAGTGTCGTTGATATACGGTCCTGTCAATCCATTTACAGTACAGGGACTATATATTCAAACTGGTGACTTTATAATAGGCAAATGAGAGGTTATGCCTCAGGACCATATTATATTGTTTTTACAATTTTCAGAAGACATACGGCTAATACATAAGTAAACTAATACGATAATTAATAATATAACATAATATCATAAGTCAATTACAAGTCAACTAAGATAATAAAAAAGAGAGTAAATAGATAAATATTCACAAATACAAAAAAAAGTAAAAAGTTGTTAACAAGAAGAAACACAGACAGAGGTTTAGTAGATTTTTGCAGAGAACAATAAATTTAGCTTTCTTCTTATTTGAATTGTTTTGTTAATAAAATAAATGTCAATTGTCCATTGAACCTAATTAAAATAGTTTCCAGCTGTGATAAGTTAGCTATTTTTCATATAATTCGGTTTACATATTTTACATATATTATATAATTAGGCTAATGAAATATATAAAACGTTTTGATGTCTAAGGGTAGTAGATGTGTACAATCCATTATGTCTATAAATCATAAAAAGACAATGATTACGATGCTTATTCTTGTTTCTATCAGCAACATATTTTAGTAACTAAGTTTTGCGGCAAGAATAATAATTTTCAGTGAAGAAGGTTACTTTACGAGACAAACAAATAGCGCACAGAGTCTCTGTCTCTCAATTCTGCGACCTGACCACATTGCAGGGGTACCAGAGCACGGGTAACTTGACTGATCGACCTCGTAGTGGCCAACCGCCCAACCATTCTTACTGCTTCAGAAGCGTTACATCAGACCGCTTACTGCCCGCGGTCCATCAGATCATAGTTGCAAGCCGCCACTGAAGGTGAAATTAATACTTAAGCCATTCGGAATTGCTTACACCAGTTTGGATTACGAGCAATGATGTCCTAGAAATCACTACTGAACACACGGCAAAGATGACTACGCAGATAACAATGGGTGGCACTGTCGAAGTGAAAAACATTAGGACAAGACATGCGGAAATATTGTCTTTTCGTTGACGAAACCCGGTACTCAACCAGCTAATCGACATGTCCATGTGGAGACAGCGCGGATTTGGAAAGACAAAGAATTGAACCAAACTGGAACCTTTAAGCTAGGCAGCAAATCAGTGTCCTTTGGGGTGAAATTATGCACGCATATATATATATATATATATATACACATATATTTACATATATTATTAACATCTACTAGTAATCTAAATTAAGAAATCATCAAAGAAATATTTATACCATTGTTAAATTATTATTTCACATAAATAAGACAATTAAAATTTCATTTGAAAACACAACAAAATATGTAGTAAAGGACTATGGCTAAAGTTTAGAAGAAAAAATATAATTTCATTGCCAGATTTCATCGTTTAATAAAGCTCTTTCATCTTGGTAAACCATACAATTTTTTTGTGGTTGGACTACAAAGCCTTGTTTCAAATTTGATTGTTCCACATTGCTGAAAATAAAGAGCACAGATTTTTGATATTTTTAAAAATGTTGACAAGAAAACTGACGACAAGAAATTGTACCAACACCTTGATGGGATCTTCTTTAGCTAGACCTAAATATAGGGTTTTAAAAGTTATATGAGTAAAATATGCAAACAATATTGTTAAATGCGACATTCATATATGTTTCTCAATGAATCTAAGATCAGCAATTTTTATGTATGGGTATGTTGTTCAAACCAAAATTATGGTTGCGATAATTATTTTTTAACTTCGGGAATTGTTCGAAGATTGTTTCCGTTGTTCAAATGTTATAGACTGCTTAAATGTCAGTTAGGTTTGTGACTGACAAATCTGACCTCATCTCCCAAGATACAATAATGACTATATGAACAAAAAGCTGACTCCATTGAAGCACCGCTTAAAGTATTTTCAATTTATAAATGTCTGTGTTTAAACACCGGCTGCCTTACCAGTAACTAGATTTTTCGGTTTGTCATTCACTACGACACAAACTTAAGACGGAATTTAAGCTGTTATTCCGTGAAAGTGTGGATTTTCCAGCTGACACATTCCTAATGCAGTTACTATATAGGCTATAAAATAAACGCATTAGGAATGTCAGGTAAAGCTATAAGGTATACATACATCATTTATACTTTTTCCATGTACAAACATCTAAGAAATCAAAAAAAATATTACATTCGAAAGGTGAGAGATGTTAAAAGCTATGAAATAAGCTCTTACTTTTTTATTTCCTCATTAGTAAACATTGCATAAAATAACATTACTTCATATGCAATAGTTGGGTAGGCACAAGGCCTTTAAAATATTAGATAAATTTAATTTATTAACTTTATTCGCACACTCTCATGGAGAAACGCAGCTACAGTACATTCTTATTCTGGTTTAGCCGACCCATTCTTGCTACGTTCAGCTTCTAACTGCACTCTTCTTGTTTAATTTGAAATTTTAATAAGAACTTAAATGTAAATGTCACCAAAAAGTTTCCTTTTAAAATTTTTGAATGTAAACACTCGTTTGGACATCAATGGTCTTTTTCATTCTTGTGAAGGTAGTCCACGTAGTTGTTTCAGCGGTCTCGCTGTGAGTACCGCTGGGAACGTCGTTGGGACGGAGGAGTTATTACCGCCTCTTTTGTTCATCGCGCAGTAAAAGCGCAAGTTTTACTTTTACGGTAGGTACCAACACTAGCGGCCACAACAGACAGCGGCTGTAAAAACGAAATAAAAATTGTCATTTATGTTTGTCTTTATTTACATTTCGGTTAGAAAGAGCTAATGAAAATAAATAGTACTCACTGCTGTCATTGTAACAGGCATTAAAGTATCACTTCTTTAAAGTATTTTATCACATTGAGTGACATTTATACAGTCGTGAACATTAATAATACTTATTCTTGTATTGATTATGGATTTAAAAGTCAGATACGTTATCATGGTCGATTGGGTATTCCACTGTAAGAACAGTAAATAATAACGGCATGTATTTCTTGCTCCAATATTTACGTAAGGTTATAACAACTTCTATGTTCAAAGTGAGTAAGGGCCTAAATATATAAGTCCCCATGCTGGACATAGGCCTCTCTAGAGAGGGTTAAGGAAGGCAGGTAAGGGAAATGTTAGATAATAGTCCACCAATTTTTTGCATTTACCCGTTCTACGCGGCATCTACGCGGATCCACATCTATTCGAATTATTTTTGTTATTTATTTCTGAGACACGCAGAATTCAGCACTTAAATTAACAATTTTATTGGTGCGAGCACCGGCAACAGTACTGGTTTTGCTTCTGTACAATGATATAAAAACAAATGCTGTGACTCTGTCTGTCATAAGTACAAATTTCTAACGTAAAGTTTCTGGAGTATCGCATCATAGATAATGAAGACATTTATTGTTATGCATCACGCTTAGCAGCAGTTTGTTGAAAACATACTTTTTTATAATATTAGGGGTGGCAAACAAGCACACAATTCACCAGGTGGCAATGATAGTGGCCAATGACTTCCACAGCCATCTTTAACAAAGATTCAAGATGCAAATGCCTTATCAACTCTGAGGACTAATTTGGAATGTCTTCTAACTTATTTAATTTCTAAATATAAAAGAAAATCTTAATTATTTTTGTAGGCTACTAAAAAAGTACTTAAACAAAACCTTATTTTTAAGTATTTTGCTTATCACCCATATAATCATTAAGTTATACGCTTTTATTGAATTCGGTTCATTTGTAGCCAAACAGTATTTAATAATATAATAAGGCGGTAAAGAGAATTCATTCATAATAACTATATAACTAATAAAAAAATGTACTGAATATTATCAAATAAATGAATAAACGTATCTGATTTTAACCCATTTAAAAAAATATTATAACTATTGGATCGAGCTATCATAATATCATGTAATGAAGAAAATAGATGAGAACACTTAATGCATTTTTAATGTTGGCTAGAAGAGACTTTCCAACTTACTTGCTCCGCAACTTCTGTGTATTAAGTACCTTGTACATGGCATTTAATACTAAAAAGCAAAATTGTATATATATACATATATATATATATTTATAGTATCAATATATATATATATTAGACAATCAATATATATATATATATATATATATATAAATATATATATACATATATATATATATATATAAATATATATATACATATATATATATATCTATATATATATATATATATATATATATCTATATATATATATATATATATATAAATATATATATACTTGAGGATAGACAGTTAATGGCAGTTTATTTCAATTGTCTAATTGTCTATTTTCGTTGATGATCATGCGTCAAAAAAGAGTACCTACATCAGAAATATAAATATAACAGATGTATCATTCTGCGTTTCACCCGATTGCCGTAGGCACATCTTTCTCCTCCCAAAACGTCCACGTTTTGGCGTGGGTTAGAGTGTGTGTATACGTCAGAGATTATATCTGTTCTCGTCCTTATTTGGTGAGTAGTCATGTATGCCTTTATAGGTCCTATAGCGGTAATACCAACTCTGACCGACTCATCTCATCAATGGTTAAAGACTGTGTAACAAGAGATATTATCCGCAGAGATCGTGATACTCAACGAATTTGACACCACTATGCCGAATCGGCTTGGATGTGTTGATGACTTTGCATTGGCATATGATCTGACGCAACTGGTCGCTTCACCTTCGTGAGGTCCAAATGTGGACTCACAGACTTTCTCTGTTTATCCTTCTACTGACATCTCATCTGGACAACTATCTTATCTCCGTCGATATCTCTCTTGGCTCTTCGGACCATTGTTTCATCCGGAGTATGGTTCCTCTCTGAATAAGCAAGAAACAAGGTCACCTCCATTCGAAAACCCATGCTTTTGATATCAAAGTCAAGGTCGACAAAACCTTTCAAGAGAATTTCTGTCAGCTATCTCCTCCATCTTGGCACAAAGGAGACCCGTTGACCCACGACGCGAAGGAGAAAGCTGATTTCTTAGGCTCTCCAACTTGACTTTTGACGACGGGGAAACTCACCATCGACCATCTTGCAGTGTGATAGTGGCCAACTATCAAGATGATGAGGATGAAATTTTGAATTCTGTTTATGTTTAAGCCGGGCCAAGAAGGAACTGGTAGCTCTGTATCTTAGCGCTCGCTTTTAATTCCGGTACGTGAGCAAAATGATCTTTATCTCCCGTGTCGGCATCAGTGAATTTGTTGATTGCAATTTTAAATGCTGGTTTACCACGTCATTGGCGATGAAGAAAAACATCTTGAGGAAAAACGCAAGTTTAAGGAATAAATAACAAAAAATATTTCGAAGACGTGAAGTCCACCAATCCGCAGTGGAACCGCGTGGTAGACTATGGTGAAGGTTTATGGTTTATGCCCATCAGTGGGATTCATATATATAGACTGTTACTTTTTAAACTTTAAATCCTAAATGCTTGAATATGGATTTTCTTACCTATTAATAAATTATATAATGTAGTAGCAAGTATGTTTCTTAAGAAATTTGCGTTGCATAGCAATACATTGCAATAACATCAACAGATAGAGCCACGCTCCTTCTCGATTCTGGCTGCAATCAACTGAGCAAGGACCACGGCCTCACAGAATTTGAAATGCAAGACTCGGTGATCAGCCGTATACTAACGGGTTATTTAAACAAAACCTTTATGATATACAAGTATATATGTACATCAATCAACATATAGGTTGATAAATGTATATTGAGAGGATTTATCAAGTACAAATAGACCTGCCACAGATCAGTCCCATTACACCGATGCCACCCCTGTAAATGTATTAAGTAGGTCTTCCACTATAAAGAAAATAAAACGGTCAACTGTGACTACTTTAACAAAAACACTAAAAAGACACAGCGTAGAAACGCATGAACTAATTTAAAATACATGTAAAATAGAGACACACACAGATATTGCACTCTCAGTCGTCTGTAAAGTTCGCTTTTGAAAAAGTTGGCGAACAACATACCTACACCATATCTGTATCTCAATGGAAGCAGCTCTCAAAAGAGCCGCAAATCTTTTAGCTAGATGCTACAGAAACGACAGTGAAACAATTTAAATGTAGAATTTTATTGTTCTGTGCAATGAAAAGCGACAGACTTCATAACTATAGTTTTGTTTAATTCTTCGACTTTGAAACTTGTCTTCTGAAATTAAATTGTGACTATCTACGTGATTAACTAAAATTGAGGACTCCGTTGCAGTTGCTTAAATTAAGTTATATTTTCTCCAAATACTGAAGTACTCGTAGAAGCTTTTAAGTATCCATTATAATTACTGAATGATACTATGCCATACCGTGGTAGTCACATACTTAAAGGCATTCAAGGGAAATTATGTTAACTGAGATTATTGATTATTTATTTTTATTTTTAATACAATACGTACATGCAACAATATTTAAATGATTTGTGTAGGCATTGAACATTTTCAATGAAGATGAGATGTCCTACATTTTTATTCTGTTTAACTATATTTCAAGCTATTTGAATTGAGAAAAAGTATGGCCATTTTATTAAAGACTAACTAAGAAAAAATACATAATATAGTAAATATATAGGTTATAATATATATAGGTTATTAGAACTATTTGTAGACATTTTTTATAAATATTATTTACAGTTATCAATATTTTGTCCTTTAGCGACAATAATCGCTTTGCCACTGAAGAGATAAATTTGTTCCACGTTGTTATTTGAATTTGATCCAGTTTCTTTAAAAGCCTAAGCCTAAGCCTAAGCCCAAAATAGTTGATGAACGTTAGTACCTTACGTACGGTACGTTTTGTGGCCACCATTTTGTTCTCATGGTACCACAAAATTTTGATAGGGTTCCAGTCCTAACATCAACCCTATTAAAATCAAACTGATTGACTCCCTAGAAAGTCTTTAACCACTGTTGCTGTGTGTTTTGGATCATCGTCTTTTCGAAAAGTCCAAACCGCTGGCAAACTTCTCTACATAGGGCAACATAGTTACCTCTAAAATATTCTTGTAATGGAATTTATCCATGTTGACAACAATTTCCCAAACAGGTCCAACACCATGTCCGGAAAAACAGCTCAAAACCTTGATATTCCCTCGTACATGTTTGACTGTATCCTTCATATACTTTGGATCCATTTCTTTATTCGGTTAACGTCTCACATATTGTTTTACGTCAGAATCAATCATATAATTTTACAAAATAATATAATTTTCCATTCACATACAGTTCAATGTACATATTTTTTGCAAACTAATCTAGCTTCATATATGCTTTCTTTATGTTCTTGCTGACACACGGCTCTACCAAATACTTCCAAACGAATCGAAGCTCTGATCCTTTGAACCGTTCTTTTTTGGCTATAAAAGTCATTCTTCAGTTTTCAACTGGGGTTTGGTTTTCGAGGTCTCGGTTTCCTAGATACGTCTTCTCTTGTGTTAAAGATCTTGAAATGCTTGATAGCATTATTTACTATATCTTTAAAACATCGCAATTTTCTTATATGACCAACCTTTGTCAAAAAAACTCAGAATTATCTTATTTGTAGAGAAATCACAACTTCTGTTTTGCCATTGTAGCACGTTAAAAATGTAAACAATTATATTAATATTGAAATAACGAAAGATAGTTTTTGTTTAAGGCTCGTTTCTTGAAAATTCCTGGGAAAATGGAATAAAAAGATGGCAATTTTTTTATTTAAGGACATGAAACATTAAACTGTCTTTAATTGGGTAGCCAGCAGCAAGCATATTAAAAAAATTCGTAATTAATTTATAAAATGAATGACGGTCTCAAACATTGCTAAATACAAGTCTTTACTATCTTCATTTTAATATTAGTGTAATTAATAGTAATTAAAGTAGAATTAATACTTACCTTCACAATTTATAATACTAACAATAAAGTTATATGTAATCATGATATCTAATATAATAATAATAATATCTAAATAGAAGGTTTCTTTAGTCATGTGATCACTACTGTGAATTAAAATTAAAAGATTTGTTTACATGATACAAATATATAAATATAATACCCAAAAATACATCACCAATCAGCGCATCTGATCTTTCTGGAGAATTTTAATGCCTGCCACCAGGATTGATTGCGAATACTAATGGACAAACAGCCAATTGCCTGAATCTTCTGATGGCCACCGAATCAGATAGGAACAATGTAGAGATTGCTATTCCTTTGAAATCCTCTGACTGCTGTCTAGTAAAATTTGTACGATCTTATTGCCCTTCAGATTATAATGCCCATGGAGTAAGGCGAATGTGATAATAAAAGTTAGCAGATTATGATGAGGTCCTTCATTTCTGTGCACTTTTCTGGTTGGTAGGTCTGCTTTTCATCTTAATATACGTTGAGACGCGTAGTTACAAGTACAGTTATACATCAATATATATTCCGTCAATTCAGGAAGATTTCATCTCCTTTGTTGTTATATCAATAGATGGCAAAGCGGGTTCATAACCTAACGTCGAAAGCACCTTATAAACATTTTTGCCAGAACTCTCGACTATTTTAATTCATAGCACTTGTCTATTCTACCAGAACCGCCTTATTCTCCTGATCTAGTGATTTCTACCTCTTTCCAAAAATTAAAGATAACTTAAAGGTTTGAAAGCAAAGAAGATGCCCTGATTGCTTATAACTTTGATATTTCTAAGGTTCAAAAAAGACCACTCTGATCATTGGTACCAAGTGTTTTAGACAAATGGGAATGTATATACGTGTCCAAGGTAATAAATAATTTAAGACAACGATAAATGCAATAAAGTAAAAAAACATTTTTTATTGCAAAATCCTTTATTGAATCCTAGAATTAAAACCACTTTTATACTATAATGATTATAGTTAAAATTCACGCACATGAAAAACAATGAAATCAGGCAACGAATATCAAATTAATGACCTAAGTAATATTTTAATAACTTACTTAGGTTTAAAATAAATAAATTTATTATAACCCAAAATGTTATTATATTTTTTAATAAAATTTACTTATAAACATAAGAGTACGTCAACAAAAGATTGAAGAATTGCTATTAGGACATTTAGAATAATAGTATTAATATCAGTATAAGAGATATCGACCTTTGTAATAGATGGTATTCAGAGCACTGAATTGGTATACAAAATATACTAGCAGCTAACATCGTTGGTATGCTTCATTACGAGACTAAATAAAAGAAAGTTCCTGGTTATATAGTATCGCAATCCTCAGGCTTAACAGCAAATGCAAAAAAGCGACAGGAAAACTAGATTATGATCCAAAAACCGTTTTCAAAAATCTTTTGTGAATCAAATTAGAAAATATTGTTAAACACAAATGTACAATATTTTATTTTAAAACTTAATCACAGATATGACGACAGCTAACCATGTTTATCTTAACTATTAGATAGTTTATTGAAAACTAGATTACAGTGGGATAAGATAAATTGGTGAATTTGTCCAATATGATACGTCGATCCTATTTGTGTCTTGATATCCTTAAGTGAATTTAGCTTTTATTAGAAAATTCAAAATGAAATAATTTATTTGCACTTTCAGTTACCCCAGTTCAGACTACACCTATGGAACACCGAATAAGATTAAAATTTGTTCTATAGTTTTTGAGTCTGTAGGCAACAAAGAACAAACTAAATTTCTGTAAAAAAACAATTCAAAACTCTTAAATAGTCGTATTTAGTAATTATAATATTCTTAATTTACAATGAACTAACCCACAGATGACATTTATCTAAAACGCGGTATAGTAAAAAGTTAATTTAACTGTACGAGAGTTCTTTAAAACAAAGCTAATTTAACTTCCTTATTATAAGGAATGTTTACATAGTAATATAAACATAAATAGAAATTAATCCTTTGGACATTGTAATCCTGGCAATTATTCTCCATGTCTCTCATAGATTAATATAATAATTTAATGGTTTAGTTAAGGTACAGGCTCTATGATATATAGCTTTATAAGCCAATAGAACTGTTAATAAACCTCATACGCTTTGTGGTCTTAAGGGATTTCAACTAGATTTGTACCTCGTAATTTGCTTAAGTATTACTCTCTATTAACATCGATTATATACGAGTAGAAACAAACTTTAAGTTATTTATAAGTTATAGGTAAGTGACTAAGCTTTTGGCTTTTTATTCATATAGGTAATGAAAATTAATATACCATGGATTCGTGTATGTGGTTTTCTATTCGGCACGTAACTTAATAGTTACAATCGCCACAGTACGAATCTTTATTTGGCAAATATTTTATTATATAAAAAAAAATTGATGTAGTAGATTAAATATAATACACGACGTTGCTTTTTTTATTTATGCGTCACGTTTTATATGATGAGCAGTGGTTTCTAGCTGTAGCTTGAATAACAAACTGCCACAGGATACCAAAGTTAAACAGCAGCATAACATTGCTTTTTGTCGTTTAGTGAATGAAGGAACCCGGAGATCCAGTGGAAGCGAGGCATCTAATCTATCTCACTCCTTAGTAGTAGAAAAACGCATGTGCAACTTAAATCTATGCTACGGATGGAAATGTTTATAAGCAGTCATTATTTAACGTCAGGTGAACTGTGTGCCCGTTTTTCACACTCACGTTTTATTAAAAAAAAATTTAAAGCTATTATTTATATTTTAATCATTAAAGGAAATTCAAACTTTCATGTTTTTAAATAATAGTGTAATTGACAGCTTTTGTATGCGAATGAATTATACATTTTTTTTTAAATATTGAAAGATTTTATTAGATCCTTCATTTAATGGAACATATTGTGCACACGTATGCATCCAATCAATTATATGAATGGCCCAGTAAATTGTTCAAGATATAGGATAAGGACGAAGTAGATGGTATTAAATGACGTTAAAGCGTACATACGTAAACGTAAAAAGGTTACTCCATGTATATGTCAACGCCCATCGAATTTCGTTTTAAGTGTTATAAGCATCACTCAAGGCCGAGAAAAATTACCAAGTTATTACCTTGTGAACCTTGCATTGGTCAAAATCGATAAATTGATAGCAAATATTTAAGCACTAAAATATTACTACTATTCTATTGTTTCATTCGGAAAGAAAAATAGTGTTTAAATTGGTAGTGTTTGATCTGTTACATTAACGTGATAGTTATACAAATAGATAGATATATAAAATACATGACGCGTTACTGCATACATACATGGTAGTATTACTTACACGTATTATTAAATGATTTAAGTATAAAATATATTTGAAAACAGGCAATAATTGTACTTTACTTAAAATATTTTTCTCGATAAATACTACAATCTAAATTTCAATATTTATTACATTTTCATTTCTTGAAAATGATTAAAGAAACATTAACTTGGAAATTAAATAGTGATAGTGTTGATTAAGATGTCTAGACTATTTAATATGCGCTACGTTATGAGACAATAAAGAATGCACCTATTCTAAGCATTTAATATGCAGACAAAAAAGCGTACTCGTAGCATCTTAAAACTTGTTTAAATTAGTAACAAAAAGCAAAGATGAAACGCATCCTATTATAACACTTGATAATAAATTAATAATTAATTATATTCATCGTTCAAGAATATAATATCAAAATAAATAGGTTTTAAAAACGATGTCATAAATAATTAATTGTTAGAAATATTATCAATATCTATGCGCTCTCTTTTAATTCACGGTACGCGAGCAAACCGTGTTCGAACCTCGATGCCGGCACGAATATAGATACAGCATTTCTACATATTTATTACACTCGAAAGTATTTTCTATAATGGTAGAGTCAATCTGCAGTTTGTTTCTAGCTGCGGTATGAATGGATCGGCTGGACCAGGGAAGGAACATGCTCTCACAGAATACCAGCGTAAAATTACAGCATAATGCTGCTGAGTTTCGTTTTCGTTCGTGAATGTATAGATCTGGAGGTCCGTATTACTGGTGTCGAGGCGTTACACTTTAGACCTTTAGGGTGATAATGTATCTGCGTTATGACACCTATTTTAGGATGAACGTAGGTGCCATGGGTCATAGAAATCAATTACTTACCATCAGGTGAACTGTGTGCTCGTTTGTCATTCTCAGTACATCAAATAAAAAGATATACGACGTATCTTCGTAGTACTTTTGTCATCCTTCAGAAGTCTACTACGACGTAACAGGAAACATGAGTCACTAATTTCACTTGGAAAAAATATTCAAGGATTCATTTTCGTAATAAAGAAAACATAAAAATAACCAAGTAAAAGGTTGTGAATTACACTTAGCCGGTGGCGCATTAAAAGAACGAGGCCGTCTCGGAATGTTGCTAAATCTCCCAAGACGTGCTATAGGAAACGTTCTCTTTATCTTACACCATCCTGCTTCCGAAGGCGTACCTTCCGTTCCCCTTTCCGCCTCGCCGCACTACACACCGGAACTGGCGGAGAATTCGTTAAGAAAAGTACATTGATATTTTATTATTCATTAAGGAACTCCATTTATTTACAAATAAATACATTTCACTTTTTATAAATATTGTGGGTATATGATAACGATACTTCAAGAAAACATTATTTAATATTTAAATAATTGTAAAAGAAACTAATACAGAGATTTTAAGTAGTATAGGGATGAATAATTACATTACCGAAAGCATATAATATTATATGCTTTTCTCACATTTTATGGACACAAAACGCTACCATATTGTACTTAAAGTAACATCTTGAGTGTAAATGCTTATACAAACATCAAAGACAAATCTATACAAAAAAAAATATCTCTCTAGTTATTACGTGTTTTTTTCTGTCTCCTGTACTATATTGAGGATTATCATCAATCACTTACTGCAAATTGCATATGGCCTTTCGGAATGCGCACTCCGCTATTTGCGCGCCGTCGGTCAGGATTAGGCAGCATTAGTTGAATCGAATTTCGTACTAAGCGCTTTGCGGTGCTATACGTTACTGCAACACGCGCCACCTCCCGTAACTATACCCAAAATACCCGCATGCACAGCTGAAGTCGAAAATTTATCGTAAACAACCAAAATCATAACTTTATCGACCCTAATTTAAGTTCGACGATTATCGTTCCCATATCGGATCAGCTAAAATATATTTCCAGAATTTCGATGTGGACAAGTTTAAAATACATTTCGCTGATTTTTATCGTTTGCCTTCGTTATCTGAGGCCCATAGATTTAAAATAAGTAGATTGTTCTAACTTACTGTAAATTTGTATTTGAAGTAATAATTAATCTAAATGATAACAAATTTATAAAAAACGACATCGCTGATTTAGCCCTGTAGAATTAATTTAAGACAAATTAATGTTAAGTTACTATTTTTCTTAAAATATTTTCTTTTGAATACTAAAATATCATTCTAATAACCAAAAAAAGAAAATTGTGCATATCTTGAAAATAATAATATTATAAATAAACTAAATTTTGTAATAGTCCATAAATTAATATTTTTTATGTTCCATAATATAATTCATTTGATAAGACTAAACGAGATTATAAATTACCCAACTTTATATCAATCAATTATATAACACCATCAATTAATTTGATCTTCAACTTTAACGATTGTTTGAATGAGGAACGCTCGTTTAAATTAACGTTAGTGGTCTTTATAAGGAACACGGCAGCACTTTGTCCGTGTCTTCTTTAATTACAGTTCCTTATGCGGAACAGAAGTGTGAGCATGCCTTAGAGTCGGTGTTCCGAAACTATTTGTGCCAGTAAATCCAGTACCTAGCACAGGACTATCTAAGAGGAAAATATGCATACCCATGTAAATTTCAAGCGAGGCAGCCCCCTCGTTAATTTGGGCCTTGTCACGAGGCACATCCCTTTCTTAGTAACTCGCTACCCGCTGCGTCGCGATGGCTTTCACCGGGTAACGGCGTCATGGCTCCTCGAAATTGCCTCACTATATCTTCGTATTTGCTATCGATGTGCTCACATTCCGTATAAATATTCTTTAGGTTCTTCGTAACATGGCTACAAATACTTGTTTATAATGTCATTAAATAAACAAACGCGTTTCATTACTCCTGAAGTATTTTGTTCGCTTCGAAATTTGTTTCTAGTTTCATGTATACATATTGTTGAAACTTCTGGCATTCATTAGATTTTTTGAAATGTTACCTTTTCGTAGAAATTATTTCAGTTTATTACATTAAACCTACAGCGATATCTTATCTTAAGATAAATTAATAATCAAGGACCTTCATTTTACACTATAGACTTGGTTTGACACCAGTTTGATAATTGTTGTTAAAATTTCACACAAAAAACACATGACTGAAGAAACCTCATATCCAATATACAAACTAAAAAGTTATTTTTTTATAAACATAGATAAGATCTTGAAAGTATAGTGTTCCGTTGTAAGAAGATATGATCAGACCAGAATGTATATTAGTCTAACATAAATACGCAATTAACAATTCATATGGCCTGATTTGATTCCGTCCGGTATCAAAGTCCGGCTTCTCTGAACTCTGGATCTTTTATGTTGAAGATATACTTTGAATTATCTTCCCAATCCCTATTCAAGGACATTATCCGAATGGAATCCACGTGGACAAATTTTTAATGTTTTCAATCTACGCTCTGTAAATAACCAACCATGCGGTGAAATTTTGCATTGTGGTCATTGTCATTGATAAAACAAAATATTTATTCGAGTGTTTGCCTTATAATGTCATTAAATAAACAAACGCGTTTCATTACTCCTGAAGTATTTTGTTCGCTTCGAAATTTGTTTCTAGTTTCATGTATACATATTGTTGAAACTTCTGGCATTCATTAGATTTTTTGAAATGTTACCTTTTCGTAGAAATTATTTCAGTTTATTACATTAAACCTACAGCGATATCTTATCTTAAGATAAATTAATAATCAAGGACCTTCATTTTACACTATAGACTTGGTTTGACACCAGTTTGATAATTGTTGTTAAAATTTCACACAAAAAACACATGACTGAAGAAACCTCATATCCAATATACAAACTAAAAAGTTATTTTTTTATAAACATAGATAAGATCTTGAAAGTATAGTGTTCCGTTGTAAGAAGATATGATCAGACCAGAATGTATATTAGTCTAACATAAATACGCAATTAACAATTCATATGGCCTGATTTGATTCCGTCCGGTATCAAAGTCCGGCTTCTCTGAACTCTGGATCTTTTATGTTGAAGATATACTTTGAATTATCTTCCCAATCCCTATTCAAGGACATTATCCGAATGGAATCCACGTGGACAAATTTTTAATGTTTTCAATCTACGCTCTGTAAATAACCAACCATGCGGTGAAATTTTGCATTGTGGTCATTGTCATTGATAAAACAAAATATTTATTCGAGTGTTTGCCTTAAAATGCCACGATAGGAAAAAACGTGTGAAAAGTGTACTAGTAAATTATTATTATATTATAGTTATAAAATATTAAAGCTGTAATTCATTAGTATAAGTCTTACATTAAAGTAATATCAAATTAAGGAGTTGAATGAGAGCATAACATATAATAACAGATAATTACAAAAAAAAATTACAAGCATAGTATTTAAAATTGATTTAATTTTATAGGAAACGCTTGATATTGCCTTTTAGATGGCATAGTATAGTAAGTGTATATGCTGTACACTGAAACGCAGAGAACATTCCCTCGTCAACCCCTTTGAACAACATAAGATTGGAGGCAGTTATGCTCTGTCAGGGACATGGAATTAATACAATACACCCAGCAATTTTTTTCTGTTGCATAAGAGGACACAGAAATATGAATTTTCTTTAATAGAATTGTACGTAAACTAAATATATTATTAGACAGTCGAGATAGAAAGCAAGTCTTGATTTTATTCATGGTAAGTCTAATTCGTAAGAAGTGCTAAAAATATATGTTTTTGTTATTCCCAGTTGCTCTATTCATGAGTTTATTTGCGGTAAGTTATAAAATGTATAAAGCCTCTGGACTGTGTTGCAGGCCGAAATTTTCTCACAATGTCGTAGCGGGGGGGCTTAGTAGCTGTAACTTCAGGGCAGCCACGGTAAAGCTAAGAGGAACCCAAACAGCTGACCTAAGGTGCTCTTTGACGGGTCCGAGGAGGCCGCTCTGGGTGGGCAGATGAGGAACTCGCCCCGAAAGCTGATCGGTAGGCTGAGTAGGGCAGAGGTGTTGATGGGAGGGACCGTCTTACGTGCTATCCGCAGCCGAGGTGTAGTCGGGAGAATGGGGATGGTGGTGCGGGGAAAACAACATCCGGTCACTCGCACTATCGCCCCCACCCTCCGCTTCCAAGGTGGATTCGCGGAGGGAGGGAAGTGCCTATCCCTACCCTCCGTGACTAAAGCGGGGGTCTGAGGAGGCGGCGGGGAAGAGGAGTATTAAATCCGCAACCCCTTTCCTTGTCCTCCGCGGCCGAACTATGGTTGGTGGCGGTGCCATAGACCTGATCCGCCGCAGGAGTCTGGGATTATTGATTGTCTTTCCTGGCCCCCATGGCCTTCGGGGGCGGACTCGGGGGTTGGCTTCACATCTGCAGAGGAGGCCGTGTAGAAAGCTGTTCCGGCGTGCTATATCTGGAGGGGCAGAGAGGAGGATGCCCTCCCCCTGAAGAAAGGGCTGCCCGTGTGTGTGCGAAAGGGTTTCCGTGACCCCGCCATACACGACGATGCAGGAATATCTTGGGGTTTTAATCGATGCGAGTTCGACATAACCCATTCTTGTCCCCGCATGGGTAGGTATGCGTAGGCATATCCCCATGTAAAAAAAGGTGTTGCAGATCAAAGTTTCGATTCTCAGTGGCTCACGTTATGTAACATCACTTTTCTGTTAGTAATACTGTTGATTAAGAAGCCTGCAGTTCATATTATGAGAACTGATTCTTTGCTTTCAAAGAGACCTAATTTTATAATTGTATTGAAAGTGACAAACGAGTATACAGTTCACTTGATGATAAGTGAATTATTATATTTTTCTTTATTACATTCGAGAGTCACAAACAAGCACACAGTTCACCTGATTTCTGACTGATAGATTCCTGCGGCCCATGTTATCTAAATTCATCCTGGATAAGGAATCATAATCCAGATGCATTGTTAACCTTGAAGACTGAGATGGAATACCTCGTCACCTATTGGTGAGGTGATAAAGTTCTCTGCACTCCTATACTCACCATACGATACACAGCAGCTTTATTCTGCTATTTTACGCTGGTATCTGTAGGGGCGAAACCTCACCCGGTTGAACTGACCCATTCATTCTGCAGTTAGAAACAAACTGCAGTATAGCTCTACTACTGTTTTATATAAAAAATATAATAAAAATAATACATATAATAAATTATATAATAAATAATTCCTTAATTAGAAAGAAACGATAATGCAATTAATTGCTAAAAATCTATAAAATTTTGACATATTTTATAAGCAAAAATTGTTGTCTTCTCAAGTCAAATACACATTTCGATTTGTAAATCCTAGACTTTTTAGCGCGAAGTGCAAAATACAAGCAGCCGCTCAGCGTTGGCAACTATAGGCACTCTTTAGTTAAGTGAATTTATAAATCAACAACCTCTTAGCAGCGTCCATTTTCTGTTACCAAATAAAAAACTTTTAAAGCGCTCATTCAGTAACCATTTACTTCAGACGTGATCGTTTATAAAATGTTAAGATATCATCGATTCAATCAGTTGTTACATATAACCATAAATTAAACAGATAAATACGTTTGCAATGACCTCATTTTGCCATTATAAATATATAAATCTGTAAATACATATACTGATATCCATTTTAAAATTGTATATTATAATTAACTTTTAATACTATTAAAAATAATTTTTACATTTTCTAAAACAATTTAGAAACTAACTACTAACTTTTTATACAAAATATAAATGCCCTAAAATACAATATAATTTTTAATATTGTCATTTTTATTATCTTATCTTTTAGATTTGTTTTGAAAATAATACATTGTCTATCTTTTATATTTATCCAAGCCAAAAATTTTTAAAATGCTCGTGCTGTTAAACAAATAATATAAAAACAAAAAGTGTCATTGGCAGTTTATAACATTCTAATACTCTTCTGATGAGTTAGAAGAATATTCGACAACGGCATCATAATAAATTTATTGGAAATTTGTAGTATACCCGCATAAAATATCAGTAGCTCAAAATTATTAAGTTACATTTAGTGAAAAAAAACTCAAGCATTCAATTGGTAAGGCCTCATTTTAACTTAGTCCTTGGGGTTGATTTTGATTCCGTTTCAATTATATCGGTGCCCTGAGCCAGAAGGTTCACTAAATTTCGAACGAGCTGTGTGCTTGTTTTAGAACTTCCTTAAAATCCCCCAAGCTTGATCCGAACTTACATGGAGAGGTACAACCCCGTTTTCAATGAGAACTTTAAGACTTAGAACAATAAATAAAGTTTAGTTTTCCTGTTAATTATGAGTGAACGATGGAGAGTAAGAAATGGAGCCCATTTCTTCAAAAGTTTTCTCTTCCTACTTTTGCAAAATTTTAGGCTCAATCATTTTGAAGATAAGCGAGGGATGTGGACTCGATTTTCGAATATTCTCTTTAATATCTTTTACACTGCATTTGGAATTAGTTTATCTATTCTATACAACGTGATTGGATGTATAAGTCTACACACACACAGATTTTTCCTTGCAGTCGACTCTGAGAAAATAAGCTATAACAGATGGACAGACAGACAGGCAAGAGAGAGATTCTATAAGGGCTCCGTTTTCTCGACAGATGGAAAATGGACACGTGAATATATTTTGATATATTTGTATACAATTAGTAACTACTTATTGTGCTTTATACTGATAGAACAGAAATTTATCATCAGTCTTTATGCCCTGAAGAGTGGTCACCTCAGCCCAAAAAGCAACTCAAGTTATCGCGCTCGTGCAACAATGGATAAATCAGCCAGACGTTACTCGCCAGCTGAATACGAGTGAGTCTGCTGACTCTAGAGTTTACCGTATGTTTTAAGAGACGACCATTACATTTGTAGCACTACTCTACGAAATCAACGCCTTACAGTTGCCTTGCTCGGGAACACGTGAATTGGACCGTAGATCAATGGCATCCTCTATTATTCTACGATGAAAGCAGAATCCACCTGTATAGAAACAATAGACGAAAATGGGCCTCCTGGAGACCAGGGAAGCGATATACGTTATATTGTATCGAAGACACATCGGTTGTAAGGGAAATTTCTGCATGGTATGTGCCAGCATATCACTCAACTCTAAATCAATTCAATTCAATTTCTATCTCAGACCACAAGGGTGATAACGCATCTGCATTATGATTTCTTGTCAAGGATTAATTCATATTTCATAGGCCACAGGAATCACTTACCATCAGGTGAACTTTCGTTTGTTTCCAATGTAATAAAAAATCAATATAAATAAAAAATCCGACCTCGTTTTTATTGTAACCGGTGGTCAGGGACACAATTTAACGACGCAATGGTATATTGACGGTATCCGCCAACGCGATGTTGTCCCTTATGCCAATGCTTGACCACATGCTGCACGTGTGCTTGCGAAGTTGTGCAGGGGGCTGGTAAACGCAGCATAAACTGGCCAGCACGACGCCCTGACTTGAATCAAATTGAGGGCATCTGAGATGACCGAAAGAGAAAGGTTCGAGATATAGATCGTGCAATACCATGCTATTTTATACTACTCTAAAGCTGAAAAGTTGAAGCTGGTTTTAAAATCTTATATGTAATATAATGAGTAAATTTTAATAACAGAATTGTTTTTGCTTGCCAGTGTATATATATAATATGTTTTTGGCATTCATTATTCATCTTCAATATATTATTTTCGTTAGCGATAAAAACTATCCATACAAATAACTTACAATAACTAGAACGGAATCTGCGTTTCTCTAAATAATCTTCTACGCTAATGGTATTTATTTAGCTGAAACGATTTTCCTTTTGAACATTTCTCCATATTTTTAAAATATTGCCTTATATGAAAGAACCGCTTGAGGATCAGCTTGGTTTTATTTCTCAAATGCAAACGCGGAATGATTATTTACCATGTCTTTCAGAAGATTTCAATAAGAATCCATTTTCTGAGTGTAGCTATACGAAAATATAGCCGCTAATTTGAAAGCGCCTTTATTAATATTAAATTTTATTAAAAGCCACCGAAAGATAATTAATCGAATTTCCTTGAAGTACTAAGTTACAATTTAGTAATTATGTAAGTGATAGTGGAAATCCTATATTGTCATATAAAAGATATTTGCATTATATATTGTAGATATTATATAACTGGAACATCAGTCTCGCGATCTAGTTTTCGTGGGTTTGAATCCCAGCTAGTTTGTGCCAATTAGAGTAAGTTTTACATATTTTTAGGTATAAGAAAATCATTCGGTAATATTTGTATGTAGGGTTATGTATGGCGAATCACCCCCTGTCTCATTTGCCAACTATTAAGCTTGGTGAAATGTGAATATTTACTAACCCATTAGGATCAAAAAAGGAGAAGATATCGAACAGACATGTTATTATAAGTCTTTTGATAATATATATATATATATATATATATATATATATATATATAGACAAGAAAATCTTGTCTATCTATATGTAATAGACACGAGAAAATCTTAGTAAATTCGAGATTTTAACCTCATACGGGAAAGAAAATTGCATTATATAAACCACTATAATAACTAGTTATTTCTTTAATCGGTTTTACACTGATAACGTAATAAGATCGTCAAGGCAACATATCAATGTGGACTTAGATAATGTTCATGATATTTTTATATCATAATACACACGTAAGCATATTTGAGATAAGTCGACACATCATCGAATTAGAAAATTGATAAAATTTAACAGCAACGCATTTGTCCCATTCTATATTCTTAAGAAGCGAAGATATTATTAATGATAACGACCGCCTGATTGATTTCTTTCTGATTATTACAAACTGACGTAAAGTGCGCAGTATATATTAAAGTGCCAGAAGGAATTGCGCAACTTCATGTATCTTTCCGTGTTGCTAACATTGTATTTAAACTTTCATCCGATCTTATACTGCAGACATAATATCGAATAAAGATAGGTATGAATTAGTGTGTCTATTTGGAAACGCTTATGGAATGCAATTTCTTTAGTCTTTTGTAGCTAATTGATGGTGAAGACATTGGTTAACAAGCAGAAGATAAGGCACAGATGAGGATCATCCCAAAATTAATTAAGACGAGTACCTTAAGACAGGATGTGACGACCCCTATCGCCCACTGGTGTAATAGTTTTTGTGACAAAACTGTTAAGCCAGTGTAAGCAGTCAGCACATTACCAAGAGATGTTAGTGCCGTTCCTCTGCAAATTTATCTTGGGCGCAGCACGCTCCTCATACGTTGAACGCGTTAACATAACAAAAACTTATTGTGTACGAAAAAAGGAAGCGGTATTTGCATATCAGGTGGGATGCACCGCTTTTTTACTAAGCCGGAGTCTTCGTTGTCCATCACCGAGTAAATTCAGGCTGACCAAGTTTGGTACATCGTCCATGCAAAAATATTTGATGATAACGAACTCTAATCGCTAAAACGTGTGGGTATTCTTGAGCCGAAATACTACTAAGTATAATACTATAGCTAACGGTGCCGTACCGCAGCCTATGAAATAACCTACAGCTGTGTGAATGTGTAGAGCTTGGCTGTACTGGAGAAAAACGATGGTGGAAATGTCACCCAGAAAATAGAGCAGATGAGTAGCATTCAAGTAGGTGATAATGAAAACGCGTAGAATGTCTACAAAGAATCGGCCACGACTTCCCACCATTGCTCAAACGAGCATAATCGCAATGACGTTAGTCTCTGAATTGAGTGTCAGATATCAGCTGATTGCGATATCGACTCTGTTTGACGTCACCGTTTAGTTACGAGTTAGAAAAAAAATTAAGGACCGTATCGTGAAAGCAAGAGCCCTCGATCTCGATCGAGTCAGATACCGAAGCAGGCTGACGTAGCGCAGCTTTGAATGAGATTAACAAATTTAGATGATAAAACAAACATATGCAAGGCCTCAAGCCACTGTGAGCTTTATATGCGTTGATAGGCATATACATGACTATACCATATGTGAAATATATTATATATTTCACATAAATAATTGACTAAATTATCCACAACATCACTGGTATGAATACGAATACCGTACAACGAAGACTAGGAAGTTACCTAGGCTAGACGTCAATATGTGGTCTGTGCTAACAACGGTGAGACAACAATGTGCGCCTGACAACGTGAAATGCATTCTACCGTGAGATATTCACATATCGCCTAATATTGGAACTTATAATGAACATGTTACGAAATTTTGATCCATCGTTCTTTAAATTTTCAGACGCACGAATTTCAGTCAGAAATAAAATGGTACACAAGAATTACACAACATGTTATTTTTTATATTAAAATGAAAAGAATAGAACTTACGCTTATTTAATAAATACTTTATGATAAAATAATGAACGATAATGAAAAATTCTATTGCTATAAGCCAAAGTTATTGAAAAATAATTATGTAATCTTATCATATTTACTGAATGATTTCGATACTGTCAATTTTCATTGACGAGTGTGTTGCCGTATCGGGCGGTCGTCCGTATCATGCAAAAGACTAAGTGGCTGATGACTCAATACTTACCAAACGTGATCGGAAAAAACAGAATGTGCTTGCTTTGTTGTGAATCGCAATTAATTGTACAGAGGAGGCTGTTATAAATTGAAAATTAATATATTGGTTGGTAAGGTGATTTCAATAATTACTGAAAAATGTAAGAATTAAAAGGAATAATAATTATTCTGAATCAAAATTATTATTAATATCTTAATCTGTTTTACGATATTATTGCCCTTGGCGACAATTTAATTTACTTTATATTAAGTAACAAACATATCTTAATCGGCCAATCTCATTAATAGGCGCTACAATAATGGACCAATCTGATTCGTCCTTATGAGTCATTCAGAGATATTGCAAAATTATTATAAACCAACATGATAGAGTAAATTAATCTATACTATTTAATAACTAATAAAATTTTCACTATTACCAAATATAAATATTAATCAAAAATAAAATATACATTTATAAATATTTTTATTTAAATGAACAACTACTTTTTTTAGAGTATCTCATTTCAAATCTGAAATTAAGATTTATAAATATTGCGATACTGGTAATATATAAATTATATTTTATTTCACTCTTTGTAAATTTTTTCTTTATAAAGAAAACTTATTTTAATTTGTTACTGAAAAATACACAGATTAAGATTACGCGTAGGTGACCTGACTTAAATTTATGCAAACACTGATAATATAAGATATAGATATATATATAGATAAGTCATTTGCAATTGATAAAATAAAATGGATAATTCGTGTTACCATGTACAAATCTAAACAAAATCAAGGCATAATAGTAACAACAAATACATATGAACATTCCCTTACATCTACCAAATAAAGACATAAAATCCGGTAGTACTAATCTTGTACAAGTAAGTGGAAACGATAATAGCTGGTCGCTCTGCCAAGAGTGGAAATGATAATTTTACTTTGCGGGATGTCATTGGATAAAATGAAATTGATCTTGGATCTTGATTCGATGTTATTAGATAAAATAACTTTTCGAACAAATATTAACATGTGACCGCCCACTTTTTTGGTGCGTTTATCTATTTTTTGGTGCATTTTCTCAATAAGATACGTGAGTAAGTACTGAGCATTAGAACTAGAGAAGGAATACAGTGAAATAATTATTACATACCAAACAAACGTGTATGCGATATAAAATATCATGAGCGTGTTTTGAAATACAAACTTCTAAGAACAACGACTGTTACAAAATGCAAAAAAGCTAATTAAACTATTGTTTGGTATGTTAATTTTGACTAAAATAGATAGAAATAGTATACAAAATTGTAATTGGAAAATCGTAACCAAGAAGCGTAACGTAACATAAAATCGGAATGTAAAGTAAATTATCCCAAGGAAACCAGCATGTATAAGAAATAGCTATCTACATAACAAAAATATATTAAGACATGTGAAGTCCCACCAATCCACAGTGGAGCCGCATGGTGGAATATACTCCAATACCATTTCTAGTAATTGTTAAACAAAGAAAAACCCAGACAAGGCCGGCCTATGCTTTTGTTTTGCGCCGGCCCGGGAAAACCGTTCCAAGTGCACCCAGCTTGTGGACATGCGCTGGGTTACTGTGGAGCGGGAGAGTGGTGATGTTACAAGGCACCTTCTTCCTGCCCTTCACAGATAAGGTGGAAATGCAGATGAAGGCGAGTAATAGGCGTTGCGATACTTTCCCTATTTTCTGTGACTTAAGCACGGCCCTAACTCTGTTGCGTAGGAGTCGCGGGCGAAAAGGAGCGTTGTTATAGCGCTAGGCCAGTTTCCTTACCAGCAGGGGTGGCTAAACTATGTCCAACGGTGGAGCTACACATCAGGTCTGCGCCGAGGGTTGAACAGTTGGTGCTACGGAGCGCTCCATTTTATGGTCTCTATATCCTCCGGGCAGTGATTCGATCTTTATTGATTATTTATATATATATATATGTATTTATATATATATATATATATATATATATTTGATTAATATATTAATTACTTATGGCAATGAGTATGGACCTAACATTCGAAATGGAATTAAAGAGTTTATATATAAATGATTTCTGATACCAAACACTCCTTTGCATTTTGAAGCTAAATGAAAATTTACAAGCTGTTACCATTTTTATGAAACCATATTTCAAATAACATTTGCATAGATTTTTTAAAACTGTATGGAAACTTAACGAACATTTTAAAGCAATATTTTAGGGTAGTAAATCATGAAGAATGCGTAGCAGTAGCGTAGAGTTAATTAATAAAATGGAAAGAGCTTCAAAGATCTGTTATATTTGTTAAATCGATTTAGTTCGTTTAAAAGATCATAAATTAAGCTTCTAAAATACATACATAAGTGCAAAGTATTTTGTTAGTTGTTATGCTATGGTAATGCGTTTAAAACCAATTACTCACCATTTAATCAGGTTGTTCCTAGATTTGATTTATAAAAGCGCCGTGATTATCCGTAAGTTCTTTTTAATGGTCACCCACAACTAGCACTAACAATAATTACCTAAGTGATGCAGCCTGTGAAATTTCATTTATATAGTATAATGTTTCAAATACCAATATCTATATTATGTCAATGCCACTGCACGCCAGTGTGAATGAATGCTCTTTGACCTATGGAAGCGATAAGAACTACAACTTTAATACTATCTAAGGTTTACCATTCAATTATCCAATGAACAATTATCAATATATACATAGATATATATATATATATATAAAGATATATATAGATATATAGATATATATATATATATATATATATATATATATATATGTATAACTCGTAGGGTCATATGTTTAATCACATCCTCATTTAATTTTAATTATGAATTTCAATTACTGGCCAGAAAAATTGGATTGATTTTATGTTAAAACATTTTATACCATCTTAAAATAAATAGATTTAGTTCATTTAAAAAAATGGAATGGACAAAAGGAAGACAAGAGTCACCGTTTATTGCGGTTCACCGTTGCGGCACCAAGTGAGTTTTATAAACTTGGGTTTCCTGGGTTTTGGTACGGCTGTAAGTGGGAGCAAAATACCACGAAATCATTCTTTAAGATGAAAAAAAATAACGTTGAAGAAAGTTACAACAAACAAAATATTGAGTATATATAATGAAAAAGGGAGAAAGCGTTGGATTCAGCGTGGGGTGGGGTCCTTCATGGTTTGTAATGAAGTCTTATACTCACTACTCAATGCAGTGCTTTACTGAGAAAAAAATATAAAAAAAAACTAGTTCAGTAGTTATGTATCAAAATATCGTGTTCACAATACTTACAAGTTGTGGAAAGTCTTTCTCAAACAAGGTTCGAAAACTGACACTGCGTATTCCAAAAAGAATCAGCGCCAGTTCATGTATGTAAGCACGCGAAACTGACTGTTCGCTAAAGGAATCACCTTCATCAAGCAAAATGAATGGCTCTCCAAACAGATTTTCTATTACAAAATATGCAAGAGAAAGCTTAAGCCCCCAGAAGAATTTGGAGTCTCTCATACTGTATAATTTATATATATATATATTTGTGTGTGTTACAATAATTTAAGTTGTAACATAAATTATGCTCGTTCCGAACGAACGCAGCAGCTGTAACATGGTTCCATGACTTAGCACGGCATCTAAATAAAAAATAATTGTAAGCCTAAATTTAAAACAGTATTATATTTTCTTCATACAAAATTGGTTTGTTTTAAGTAATTAAATATATTAATATAATTAATTATTATAAACAACATGTAACGAATAGATCTTATCACTTGTCACGAGACTATCGGTCTGAAACCTCAGGACTGCCAACGCAACGCATCTGCATAACGATTTTTATCAAGGATCCATGAGTCAATCAAGAGGACTGTGTAATTCATAAAACAATAATTAAATTTTTATGAATTTTGATAAATACAGAACCGTTTACAAATACAAAATTAATATTTTATGTTCTCTCGAATCGCATTCAAAAACAATTTTATCGCTAACTCGCTTTTAAAATCGTGTCACGCGTATCTAAAGAAACATTTCCACCACTCATATTTGTTTACATTACATCGATAATTAACTTAAACTTGACTTACATACACAAATATATTTTCTTACTACCGCGGGCGCTGTGAAACGGTTTGTAAATAAGAAAAATAACGATATAAGTAACCCTTGAACTAAATAAATCTAATTTGATAAAAAAAATAAGACCTTGAGGTTGTGTAACAAAGACGTGAAGTATACTTCAGTATATTGCATTATCGCGTAATACAACGTATCTTAAAGTTGCTAAATCTTGTAATGTAAATGTAGCAACTTAACCAAGAGCGTAACCCTACTTAGCTGATCAGACAGTTGATTGACTCAAGGAAGTTGTTGATTTCTTGTTTTTGAGACCAATCTTATTGCTAACACGAACACTCCATAATAAAAATAAACATTAAATAAACTAACGTTCTTCTAAATTATGGTATAAGATACTATTTTAAAATATTTTTAATTTTTTCTTTTGACAGGTTTTTTGCAAGAAAAAGTAAGAACTTGTATTGAGAAAAAGGTTAGAAGTATTTGAGAGTAAGAAGTTTGCCTATAATTAATATTTTAATGTATTACTTAAAATCGTAGAGTATAATTAAAATGTCGAAAAGAAATTCGATGGCGACTTCTACCCGTGTGGAGAAAATAATAAAACTGGTCCCACCAGATGGAGGTTGGGGTTGGATGGTTATCGTTGGGGCGGCACTTACAAATGTACGCATTTTTTTTTATAAAAAAATTTTTAATAATTGAGTGTACTAAATACATAGTTTCTGTACTGGTATCGAGTAATGATATTTTGCTAGAAAATACTCTAAGAATATTTTTTTTTATGTATATATATTTTCAGATTTTTAATCAATCCATGCTCTCTTTATTTAGTCTATTATATGGAGATGCATTAGAGGCTATGGGCCATAAAACGAAAGGCGCTGCCGTAGTACTAAGCACTATGCTGTTTGTTACAAATTTCAGTGGTCCCATTGCGGGAGTAATAGTAAAATTAACGTCGACTAGATTTGTAGCTGTGTTGGGAGCATGCAGTTGTACTTTGGGAATTTTCCTAAGCGGATTTTCAATTAACATATGGCATTTAGTAATTACTTACGGTATTTTATTAGGTAAGAGAACTTTAAATGAATACTGCTTATTTAATCTTTATTCAAACCCTAAATAAAACATTATTCTTACAGGTTTAGGACTTGGATTTATACAAAACTCTTCATTTGTGGCAATTAATAGCTACTTTACATCGAAAAAAAGCAGAGCAGTGGGTTTAGCTAATGTCGGCACTGGTGTAGGGCAAACCCTCATGCCGCATGTGGTTAGATATCTTTTAGAAAATTATGGATTCCGAGGAGCTTGTATTCTTTTAGGATCTTTAAGTTTACATGGGGTAATATATACATTTTATGTCATATTTAACACAAACACATTTTTAATAAAAATAACAAATTTATGTCATGTATTCACATTATAGATCGGTGGCACAATGCTAATTCACCCAGTTGAGTGGCACATGAAAAAAGTCGAAGAAGATATTATAGTCGATGAAAAAATTTATCTTTTAGAAAATAAACATAAGAATATAGTCATTGATAAAGATTACGAAATAAATGGCGAACTAATATATAAAAAAGGCAGGGAAATAAAACTAAAAGAAGACGAAAAGGAAGTGAACACGAAATTAGATAATAGTTTTGAAAACAATACGAAATTGCTGCAAGAGTCTAATGGTATGATAGATTATTAAATAAGAAAAATAATTATTTACACTTTAGCTTACTTATAGCTCTTGTAACACAAATCACATTTTAAGTATTGAAGTGTCATCGTTATTTTGAGGACCGGAATGAATGAAAATAAATTAGAATAGGCATCTTATAAAATAAATTATAGAAAATATCTTACTTATTCTTTGGAATAATATATAATATCTATAAAGCAGAATTTTGTTGAAAAGACTAAACTAACTAGTTTAATTTCAGGTAAAAATATTGCAAGTATACCAAAACATGAAAGCATGTTAAGGAAATTATATGTTTTGTTTGATATTTCCTTACTATCAAGCCCTCGCTTTTTAAATATCATTATTGGAACCGCTTTAACAGTTACCTCAATTCAAAACTTCAGTATGATATATCCCTTCTTTTTACAAGTATGTACTTACAGAATAAAAAAATATTTGATATAATACACAAACACGTCCACTTGTTATATTTTACTGTTTGCTTTTGCAGGCGGAAGCATCTATGGACAAACAACAAACAGCAAATTGTATGTCTGCAGTAGCAATAGCTGACATCATTGGTAGATTAATATTACCCGCATTTCAAGATAAGTATAGAATAAAAGCAAGAATGATGCTTATTATGACGAGTATCTGGCTTATTATCGTGAGACAAGGTATGTAAATTTATTATTAAGAAAATCCTATTATGATGTCCTGTCCGATTTATATCTTGTTATTATAAAATGCGTGGGATATATTATGATGCCATATGGGACATAGTACATACAAGCAAAATATTAAATATGTTAGACTATTTTAATACTAGCTTTAATCTATTTTTTAAAAATTATCCGCACAGAAGATACAACTCTTCTCAGGATCAAGGAAGCTAACATGTACTTCAAACATTTTAGTGTCATGCGTATAGATGTCTCGATGGGATTTGTAATACATAACTAAACGATAAAAAATACAGTAACGTGTTTAATACGATTATTTTTTACGTGTAATTAAAAAAACTAAAATTACTTCTTTAATAAGATATGCCTAGGTATAAGTATATAATATTCTATAATAAGAAATAGATAATATTACTTCCTCAGATAATACATTTTTTTTTGCAGTACTGGCGTACCAAACCGATTTAAATGTCTTACTCATTATGTCTTGCTTTTACGGCTTTGGCAGAAGTATGGTAATCGTAGCCCGAAATATTGCAATTTCTGAGAACTGTAGAATAGACCAAGTACCGCCTGCAGTTGGACTGGGAATGCTAAGCATGGGTATTATTGTACCACCTGTCGGATATTTCCTTGGATGGATCAGGGATTACACAGGAAGCTACATTGCATGTATATCCGCCCAAAATGTTCTGTTAATAATATTTTTAAGTATGTGGGTACCAGATATGATACTTATATGGTATCAAGAAAAAAGAAAAAAGAACAAAATTATAGAACATGTTGAGCTATCATAGAAATAGTTGCTTTGGGTGTACCAGGAAATTTTGCAAAACTGCTCTAGTTATTATTAAAATATTTCATACACAGTACTAAATGTTTGCCACGGCTATGAAATTATGATGCATTGACAATATCATTACGAAATCGTTAAGTACAACTAGAAATTACATATTTATTTTATTGAGACTGATGCTAGTAATAAGTACGCACACAATATTTTAATAAATAGATAAAATTAAACAAATACTTAATATATATCTAGTATAATAAAATATAATGTAACCAAGTGAAAAAGTATTTTACCGCACTATTCTTACGTATGTAGACGTAATTATAAATTAAAACACAGGAGGTCGTAGCAAATCGAAAGAATAAACTATACATCTATGTGACCTCAAATATATAAAAATCTAAAATATTTATTTCTACAGCTTAACGATCGTAATAATGTGTTATATTCTTACATTTGCTTATATAAAATCAAATATTAGAAAATATGTCATATTTTCTCGACATATGAAGCTTATAGAAAGTATAACTTAAATTTTACAAAGAAAAGTAAATATGACATGGCGTTTTTGAGATGCCTAAATTAATATAACTCTAATTAATATAATTCATAATAAAGAATCAAACAATAATGTCGCGGGGTTAAAAGTGCTTGTGAAAAATAAATTTTGTTTCAAATAACTTTTTGGAATAAAAACCACCTTTAAAAAGTACAGCTTAGGTGTACGATCCAAACCCTCATGTTTAATGCAATACTCGACGGCCTGGAATCACACGCACCAGGAATACCGTCGCAAGCAGACGGTCACTGACTTGCATAAGGATGAATGTGTTTTGTTAAAGAAAATAATTGTTATGATTCTCGACCTTACTGGCTTAGGGATTTTTTTTATATTTACGTATTATATGACAACTGTGTAGATCAAAAGACTTGGTACCTATTTAGTGAACAGGATATGGTAAAAATATAGGTTTTCTACTACCTTTCTTCCATTCTCTTATCCGCTATTATCGCAATACTTTTAAAAAATATGGAAATGATTGCATATAATTTCCATAATATAATATGCGACACACGTTTAGTAAGAATGAAGATTGATTTACAAAAAATTCGTATACCTGTCCAGTTACTTTCCACTTGATATTGATAAGTTATCGAACAGATAAAATTTGTAATAATCACATATACTTAACCAGTATATTGGAGTTATTGACTCCTAAATTAGGAAAATTTTCAATATAAATAGATTAAGGCCAACGTTATCTCATAGAAATATTAATTTCAAAACATAGTACATGCATATGATATTAAAGCCAGCACTCTCACTTTACTTCTTGACAACTCATTGACCACGTCCGAATAGCTACAGATTCCATACTACAATGGATTCCATTGTACTCATTTCGTACCCATCGGAGGCGAATCCCAGCATTGGTTTGGTCACTTCTGCGGAGTGGTGTCGCACGCCGAAAGTGTAAATATTAAAGAACAAGTCGGTCTTTTACATATTCATGATTGCCTTTGCTCATATGCACTTTTGATTATGATAATTAAGTGATTCCTGCTGCTCACGACATCTATTTCATATTCATCCTTGGCAAGGAATCATTATGCAGATACGTTGTCACCCTTGAGGACTGAAATGGAATACCTCTTCACTAGTAATAAAGGTCCGGACCCCTATACTACCAGACGAAACACAGCAGCATTATGTTGCTATTTTACGCCGGTATTCTGTGAAGTGCTTCTACCCCGGTCAAGCTGACCCATTCATTCTGCAGCTGTACAAACTGCAGTGTAGCTCTACCACTGTAATTGTCTAATTTCCCAACCTTGATGCTCATTGTATCGTATTGTATTGTATATATCTTAGCTGTGGTAGGTTAATTACTCCATCCTTGTCTAACGGATGGTTGATTGTATTCAAGTAAAACTATTTGTAGTATACTGGGCTCAGTAATAACATGACGATTTTTAGTATAATCTTGTATATCTCTTGGGGGGGCTCACTATTCTTATAACGGAATTGACGTAACTTTTTGGTGCAAAACATATGTCCTCCCTTTAAGTTATAATATAATCAATAAAAAAGAATCAATTTGTTTCATTGATTTTATTCTATAACGCGAAACGTGTTCCGGTTCGCCTTTCTTGATGAAAAGAGGATGTGAGGACGGATTCCTTTCCTTAACAGGGGCGCCGTGCCGTTATGCCGCGAAGGTGAATCTAGCCCCAGCTTGAACTTAACCGCCTAACTTACTTAACAACTTCTTGGTTATAGTACAATAAATTGTATGCAATTCATATTCATATAAAAGATATCGAAGTTGTAAGTTCCTTCGACATGGTACTCTTTTTTCCCATCATATCATCCAAGCTTAGTAAAATGATCAATAGAAAAATTCTAGCCTTATTCAGGTCTGGTTTACATTAAACACATACAAACTATAACATATTATAAACGTAGCCTGCTAAGTTTGTATCCAGAGCCGTAGTAACTATTATCCACTCACTCACACCCATAGGTATGAGTGAGCTCCGCGCCATTAATGAATAATATTTGTATAACAGTATAAGTCAAATTGACTCATTAATAAATATATATTTTACTAAATAAAATGTTTTTCAGTATGATAAAATAAGTATTAAAATTTCCTTTGTCCACTAGATGAGTGGAATAGCAGATACTACAAAAGCAAAAATAAATTAAAAGCAAAGAGACGAGCATATAAAACCATACTAAATTTCATAAATATGTGAAATCCTCGACTATATACATATGTATATGAAGTGTTGCAAGATAATCAGACCCATAAAAATAAAATTACGACGTTATACTAAGCAATTGTTTGCAGTATACAAATATATCTGTGTTTAATTTCGACGACGCTAAATAAATTCATTCCCGCTGTGCAGCGGGTAGCGCGTAAATCTAAAGGGCCCTTTTCGTATATTTTCCAGGGAAAACTAACGGATTATACTTCGCGCCCAGAATTTTGTATATTTTGCTCTTTGTCGTTGAGGAATATTGTACTACGAGCTATTGTACGAAATAAAAGACATTTTTACACCAATTTTGTTTTGAGTTAGTGTGTTTTCTACCAAATTATTTCAGTAAATGTATATATTTAAACCACACAGTATGAATATTTTTTTGTATCTTAAGATCAAATATTAAAAGATTCGCCCTTGGAATTAAATATGTACATATTTCTGGAGTTTTCTTATTGGACATCTTAATTTCACGTAAGGTGTGCTTTTATAATAACAATATTAAAATATGAATATAGGTAATAAAGGTTATCTAAGTAATGTTGTTGTATATAGTTTGATTTGATACATTGTATTTGGTTGGTCAGTCTACCGTCTGAGGTACAGTCGTCTGGTGAAAGAAACATATAGATCTTATTACTAGTACTTCTATCTATGAGGTGTTTCATCTTAGTCCTCGGGGACAGCTTAGGGGGATTTTTCCATATAAACGATGAATGTGGATGTCATCCGCCGCAGGAATCACTTAGCATGTGAACTGTGAATTTGTTTGTAATCAAAAATATCCCTTGATCTGAATTTCTCTTCATACATACAAATGGCACTATAGAAAAGACAATGATTTCTTTGCGTATTCCGTCGTTTAGTATTACATTTAGCAATAATATACATATATATTAACCACTACGAATCATTGACAAGAACTCTACAAACAGAAAACTACTAATTACGAGTTGTTCTGTATCCGGAAACAATATTAACACAATAAAGAACAGGTTTTACTCTGACAGAATGTTATCCATTATTCTTTGAGTTTTCAGTTAAAAATTTAGATGCATTATGGTTTTATTACGCATAATCGTACATAAGTGTCACTTGCAGGTATTGTCGTGTAGTTTTACGTTAAATAGTAGAAGTAAGATAATAGTTTAAATTGATTAACCCATCACATCCACCACCTCCTCTTGGAACATGGTCAATCACGCGTCTCAACTGTGGTTTGGTGGACTTTGAAATATTTTTTAACATTTTCTCAGACATAGTTTTCAACACAATGTATTATTTAACCACCAAGCATGTGACAAATGCAAATGTAAAACAAAACCAAATACAAATTAAAATATTAGATAGAACGGTTAGTTTTGTAGTTAGCCACGTAGGTACACATAAATACTTCTTCTTCTTTTTCTTAGCTTTATCCCGACTTGGGTCTGGGTCGATCATAATACGGTAACATTTCCATTATGTGTGATCTCGACAATCCTCAACTTGGAGATTTTTCGAAGTACTGTTATGAGTACCATCCAGTCATCGCATTTAAAAGCAGCTATCAACAAACACAATGAAATGTCTAAAACAAAGCTAAGTTCAACAGGTTCGAAGGTGAGACGGGCCATATCTTTAGTGAAGAATCACTCCGCAATGGTAAAGCATACTAGGTTATCAACTATTTTGACTATTAACACTCTTTATTGAACTGTATTGAAGACACCTACATTGTAATTAGGCAGAAGCACTAAAGTAAACATGTTATTATTTGTACACATAAAAATAAATGAACAAAAACCATTGTGCGTCTAACCATGTACAATGGTGGAAATGAAAATTGAGCTTACAAGTTTTGGGAACGACACGACAACCCTAATCTACTGCACCGCAAGTATTTTCTTGCTAATGCATGTTTTACGTCTTGATTTGGGCTATTCCGGTCAAACTATGGACTGTTTTCTATTTTTTTTAAAAATATCTATAAACAGCAGTGGTCATTTAGGACACTACCGATGACAGTTGTTTGCCACTATTGTTTCATAAAAAATATTAAAAACTTAAAATATTGTAGTTTATATATTTTATTTACAATTAATATAAATTAAAATTTTCCTTTAATGTAGAAAACTATGAAATGACACCTACTGTTTACACTTAGTTCTAAGTAACATCGTAATGTTCTGAAGAAAAATAAAAGCCCAGTCAAAAAAACATCAAAATCTCATTAGTTCCCATTTCATGCCGAAACGACACTACGGAAGCAGTATAACTAATGTACGGTAATAAACAGAGACGAGAAATGTCGTATTTCTTTTTATAACTTCAATGTTCCATCCATTTTCTGGTTTAAAAGGTATCCAGAGAGTGCTGACGTGAAAATAAGAATTGAAATTACGATGTGTTATAGTACTGGACGGTACTAATAATACAACAAACATAGTTTAAGTTAAAACTATAGATTAGATAACATAAACATAATTATTGAACAATTATCTTTATACGTGGAGACGCAATATAAATACCTGCCCACGCGGGAAAAATGACAGGTTATATGGAACAAAAAAACCTCAATCCCAAGATCAAAGGTGCCGAGATGAGCGAAGATGAATATCTTCGGGACCTCCTACAGATCACATCGTTGCCCCTCTGCACTGAAATGTCGCATGGGAGGCCTCTTATTATCTAGCACCCTCGTTGTGCTACGGCAACCCGGGACTACTTCGGTGTGCTTTCCTCCCTGGGTTTGCTGACCTCAACGGTCAGGGCCCCGTCCTTATTGTCCGCGAATCCAAAATCTCCTTTTAATTATCTTTTACGCCAGGCATGGGGTACCTTAGCCATATTCTATAAACAAAACCTAGAAGGATAACAGTTTGACGGGCCAGGGTGTCTGTTGCCTGCGTAAGTTAATTGGTAACGTCCTGCACGTTCTTTTCGCACAAATGAGGCCAAGTTTCAAAGCTTCGCAGAAGCACGCTGACAGTGCTCTTTTGCATTTAAGCAATGTGGCTCCACGAGCCTCTCGCGCCATTACTCCAGCGCACGCCTACGCTCCTGCTTACACACCTCTTCCGTATCCAGGGGCTCGGCTTCATCCTGGGGAAGGCGAAAGCGGGTAAAAACCCTTGCATTCATCTCCACCAGGTTGTAAAATTCTGGATATCGCGCATGAGATCCTGATGGCCATATTTCACCGCAGGCTATTGAGCTTAGCTATGCAGGGACGCCCGTAAGTCGATGTGACCTTACGGGTCCCCCATACAGGGCCATCGTTCGAGTCCCTTATAGAGGTGATGGACTCTTTCCCTGGAACCTCCGAAATTAGGTAGCAGCCAGCCATAGCACCTTCAACTCACTCGGCTTGTGGAACGCCTGGTCAATGTGCTCCTCGAATTCCCAGTGAATATCCAGGATGAAATCGAGATATCGTGATGTATCGAGATGAATGCAGAACTATCACGACTACACAACACCACTCCGTGCCATTGTCCTTCTCGAGCGACCCGACGGGTCCCGTTCACATATATTTTTTTATATTATATTGAGAGTAATGAACGAGGGGAACTGTGCCCCTAATGGTAAATGATTTCTGTGGCCCAAGACTTCTGTATTCATCTTTGACAAGGAATCATAATGCAGATGCGTTGTCACCTTTGACGACTGAGAAAGAATGCTACGTCACCAGTAATAAAGGTCTCCGGATTCCTACACTAACCAGACGAAACACAACAGCATTTTGCTGCTATTTTACGCTGGTATTCTGTGAGGGCGTGGTCCTGCCCCAGTCTAGTAACCCATTCATTCTGGAGCTATAACAAAACTGCAGCGTAGCTCTACCTCTTTTATAATATACAATAATATTAATAAAAAAGTAAAAGGCTTTTGTTGCAAATATATTTTATTATAGATATATTTTATACATACTTACAAAATACAGTTCTTTTATTTTTTTTAAGTTAATAAGCACATCGTTCACCTGATATTTATAAGTAAGAATTTATATAAATTGGTAAGAAAAGATGATAAATGACCACAGCTCGCTTGTAGCTAGTGGTCATCTATAACAATATTTAATAAATTGTGTACTTACTTCTATATATCAGTTAACATATAATAAAACAATATAAACCAATCATATTAAATGAGGTATATGCCAAAATATTGTTTTATGTTACTGCAAAAAATTATTGCGTTTATTTTAGAGAACGTTACGAACCAGACATTTAGGTCAGATAAATGGAATTCTCTTGCTCGGCGAGCACACAGGCATTCTGTCTGTCTGTTTAAATTTGCACGGACACCGTTCACGCTCTTTCATTGCAAGCTTTCTAGTTCTTTGCCTCTAAACATGTTCCTGAATTATGCTTAATTATGATTGAGCTATTAGGTTTAGTGTTATTCTTATGGTGTAATGCAAAAATACGAGTAAAGATATAATGACAATTTATTTATTTATTACAAAGTAACATATTTTTAATATAAAATAATAATGCCTGTCTTTCATATATGAACTGTCATTAAGGAAACACGCGGATAGTAAAAAAATAAAATTAGGTTGGCTTAATGGACTGGATAATTGACATTTTCATACACATCCAAATACACAATGACCCACAGGACGCTTAGGCTTGTCGATATCTTCGCAGATATTTGAGATGTTAGTCTACTGTACTATTTGTTTGTAAGCTGTACTATACTTCAGAAAATATTTTATTACAAAAACTGTGGCTTTTACTTATGGACGAGGATGAACGTACCTAACGACCCGGCACAAGCATAGTTTAAACTTGTGAAAAAAGCTCTCGCACCTTATCAATACAAATATTCCTCGTTACACATTTTGCGATAACGCTGTTAATAAATAGTTGCTTATATTTACGGATACATGACAGCGTACGGCGCATATATTGGCAAAATAGGTTGCGAGTCAGCTACTTAAGTCCGGTTGTTGTGTTCAAAAGGAAATTTTGTTTTGCTGACTCCTAATATTATACCCAAGTTGGAGTTATGTGGAGCATTGCTGGGTGCCCGACTTTTGGGCACCTTAAGTTGTAAATTAAGTTATGGTAACACATGTCCCATAACTTAAAATACGCATGGATGGATCTATGAACTGAAAAATGATCATCTATGGTGACACATTAAAGGTAGAAATCTCCCAACTGCCCACGTTTCACGCGGTGTACACTTAGACCCACTACGCGACTGTGGCACTATAGATGAATATGGCATATTGTACACTGACGTAGATTCGAATTAATTACACTATTTGTCTGAGATTAAATCGAATGCTTTTAAATTAGGTGTTATCGTGTAGTAAAAGTAATAACGATTACTTGTTGTCTTTTTCCAGATTCTCTTCATATAGCACACCAATCTAAATCTATTTAATCTGAAATACATAAAGTCTGAACAAAATAGCTTATAGATGAATTGAAAAGCGCAAATATAGTTAGTAACGTTAGTACGGCTACGGCAGTTGAGACTTTCGCAAAGGAATATAAATTAATAAGACATTAAAAAAGTAATCATTATAGAAGTGACATTGAAACCTATTTAAATTAAATTTATTTCAGGACGACAAAATAACAAAAAAAGAATTAAATAAAAACATTCTATATTAATTTCTACCTAACATTGGTTTTCCGTTCTATTATCTCTCACTTTACAACACAAGAAATTTGGCTGATAGGATAGAGGAGAGAAGAAGAAGGATGGAGCTGATACGGAGAACCTAGCTAGACAAATGGTGCACAACTGTTATATCTTACGAGTAAAACTTTAATACCTTTGATGAGAACATTACCCTGGGAAAGAATAACGCTATTTGTATTACTTTCCTACCATGCAGCGTTGTGGCTATTTGCTTGAGGTCAAATATTTTATTTGACGCTGAGGAAAATCGGGCGCAAAATTAATGTGGAATTAAAAAAATATTTCAGCAAATTTTCTTGTTAGAAACTGTGCAGCTTCCCAAAATATTAAATTTCATTTTATATAACCAAAAGCAAGTCAAAAGATTCAAGCACCATTTACGTCATGTTGTAGGCAATGTACACTTAACATACGAGGAATTTCATAGTATTAAGTCAAATTGAAGATGTATAGAGTTGCGTCTCTTAAATCCTCTTGCGGCAGCTTCAGGCATCTGCATCCTCTCAGTCCAGCGCTTTTCTTTCTTGAATGACCGCTTAATATTAACACCAGTTTCCGAAGATCTCAATAACAAGTCGGTCGAAGATCTCAATAACAAGTCGGTCGAAGATCTCAATAACAAGTCGGTCGAAGATCTCAATAACAAGTCGGTCGAAGATCTCAATAACAAGTCGGTCGAAGATCTCAATAACAAGTCGGTCGAAGATCTCAATAACAAGTCGGTCGAAGATCTCAATAACAAGTCGGTCGAAGATCTCAATAACAAGTCGGTCGAAGATCTCAATAACAAGTCGGTCGAAGATCTCAATAACAAGTCGGTCGAAGATCTCAATAACAAGTCGGTCGAAGATCTCAATAACAAGTCGGTCGAAGATCTCAATAACAAGTCGGTCGAAGATCTCAATAACAAGTCGGTCGAAGATCTCAATAACAAGTCGGTCGAAGATCTCAATAACAAGTCGGTCGAAGATCTCAATAACAAGTCGGTCGAAGATCTCAATAACAAGTCGGTCGAAGATCTCAATAACAAGTCGGTCGAAGATCTCAATAACAAGTCGGTCGAAGATCTCAATAACAAGTCGGTCGAAGATCTCAATAACAAGTCGGTCGAAGATCTCAATAACAAGTCGGTCGAAGATCTCAATAACAAGTCGGTCGAAGATCTCAATAACAAGTCGGTCGAAGATCTCAATAACAAGTCGGTCGAAGATCTCATTGTCAGTACTCAATCGTTACTAACTGGTGAAATAGGAGAAAATATATTTCCCAGTTGCAGAACAGAGTAAAATGGCAATAACAAACCAAAGATCTAGCAGCGAATAACCTCGGTACTTATCATAGAAAACAATTCACGACCTTCAAAACTGGCTTCGGGACGTATCATTAAGACTCCGCGTGATGAAGTAGTTAGAGTACCCGACTGCTGTGTCTTGGGTTCTGGGTTCGGTTCTCAGCCGTGAACAATATTTGTCTATTGTTGGCATTTGTGTCTAGATGTATTGTGTGTCCCATATCCCTGACACTGCATCTGAATCTTCCTCCGATCTTAATGCAAATGCAATACAAAGCAGAGCAGACGACTGGTAAGTACCTCTAAGTTTTTTAGCCCGTAGTTCGCAGACATCCCTGAAAGAATGGCAAAACACACGTGATAGAATTAATGTTCGACAGCGATTCAGAATCTTCTCGATTATGCGTAAAAGGTACGGTTGTACGCGCGAGCGAGGGAATCAACCGTATTCAACTGGAACATTCCCGAACATTATAAAGCGCTTTACCGCTCATATATAAGCGGTCGAGTCGCGGCTACGGTGAGTTTCGATTGAGATACGATGATATTCATGTCCGAGAGAAATGAAAGCGATTAGTTAGTGAACTTCTGAAGGATTTTACAGTTTAATAAACTTATTATTACGTTAATGGCTATTTGATATCCAAAGAACCCTATAGCTCGTAACAATATGTTAAGGATTATATTTGAACTTTTTCGCCTATCGACCGTATCGACCATTGGTAACTCCGTCCAATCAGTGTTTTAGTGAGCAGTTCGTCATCGGGAGCCAATCGCGTACGTCGTCATGGTATTGAAGTTTGGGACGACATCAAAGAAGACATTACCATGTTTAGCCACTTGCCTAAGCATATTACTGCAAAACTTACTTAGAACATAATAAATTCATATTTCACTGTTTTCGTAAATATCATACATTTAAAATAATCTGTTTTATTATCAGAATCTGGGTGACTAAATAGTTCATTTATCACTTGATAAAGAGTTCTCCGTTGATATCCGTCATCGATTCGGAATCGAAAGATACAGATGCAACGTAAAAGGAATGCCTCGATACTAGTAATATAAGTAAATGGTAAATATTTCATTGAATCCATATCGAGGATTCAACTCAGTTTAATCGTATAATATAAAATTTAATTAAACTTAAATATTACAGGTATATATGCTTCATGTACGGAACCAATCATAGTGCGCAGGTAGTTGAAAGGAGAAATCCTAGACACACTGACTATAATAACTAAAGGAGAGATCTAAAGATAAACTGTTCGTAGAATGTTGGTATGTTGGAATGGTAAGCTGAACTGAATACTAGAAATTGAATTTGAGGCAGGATAGGCCAGCTTATAGTACTGGTATGGGCAGACAATTGTTAAGAGAAAAGGCGGTAACAAAGAAAGTGTCTTGATAGAAGAAACATATGCCGCCCTGCGCCAATGCAATACAAAGCAGAGCAGACGACTGGTAAGTACCTCTAAGTTTTTTAGCCCGTAGTTCGCAGACATCCCTGAAAGAATGGCAAAACACACGTGATAGAATTAATGTTCGACAGCGATTCAGAATCTTCTCGATTATGCGTAAAAGGTACGGTTGTACGCGCGAGCGAGGGAATCAACCGTATTCAACTGGAACATTCCCGAACATTATAAAGCGCTTTACCGCTCATATATAAGCGGTCGAGTCGCGGCTACGGTGAGTTTCGATTGAGATACGATGATATTCATGTCCGAGAGAAATGAAAGCGATTAGTTAGTGAACTTCTGAAGGATTTTACAGTTTAATAAACTTATTATTACGTTAATGGCTATTTGATATCCAAAGAACCCTATAGCTCGTAACAATATGTTAAGGATTATATTTGAACTTTTTCGCCTATCGACCGTATCGACCATTGGTAACTCCGTCCAATCAGTGTTTTAGTGAGCAGTTCGTCATCGGGAGCCAATCGCGTACGTCGTCATGGTATTGAAGTTTGGGACGACATCAAAAGAAGACATTACCATGTTTAGCCACTTGCCCAAGCATATTACTGCAAAACTTACTTAGAACATAATAAATTCATATTTCACTGTTTTCGTAAATATCATACATTTAAAAATAATCTGTTTTATTATCAGAATCTGGGTGACTAAATAGTTCATTTATCACTTGATAAAAAGAGTTCTCCGTTGATATCCGTCATCGATTCGGAATCGAAAGATACAGATGCAACGTAAAAGGAATGCCTCGATACTAGTAATATAAGTAAATGGTAAATATTTCATTGAATCCATATCGAGGATTCAACTCAGTTTAATCGTATAATATAAAATTTAATTAAACTTAAATATTACAGGTATATATGCTTCATGTACGGAACCAATCATAGTGCGCAGGTAGTTGAAAGGAGAAATCCTAGACACACTGACTATAATAACTAAAGGAGAGATCTAAAGATAAACTGTTCGTAGAATGTTGGTATGTTGGAATGGTAAGCTGAACTGAATACTAGAAATTGAATTTGAGGCAGGATAGGCCAGCTTATAGTACTGGTATGGGCAGACAATTGTTAAGAGAAAAGGCGGTAACAAAGAAAGTGTCTTGATAGAAGAAACATATGCCGCCCTGCGCCAATGCAATAAAGCAGTGACAAACGCGCAAAAATTAAGTAAAACTATTTCGAGCATATAATAATAACAAGAACGCTAGGAGGTATTAGATTTCTAAGGCATTATCGATAGCTAGGGCAAATCCAAAAAAAACAACCTAGAATGGGTTTCTCGTGATTCCAAATAATGTAACTTGATCTTTTAATATTTAATTATTATATAATGTAATATATTACATTATACAATGTTATTTATAGAAGTTGTTTAATTTAATACAGTAAATTATTTTGACCTTCAAATTTTATGTTAACTATTACACGTGAAAGAATCGTAGCTATCGTTATAACAAAGTGAAGGATCGTAAAATGAAGTATGACCTGATGATACGGTTTGTAGTAGTTTATTTGGAAAATTATTTAAGAGTCGAAGAAAATTTATATTTACAATTACGTTAGGTTACGTATTTAACGTACGAGTTGTTGGATTACTAAAATTCTTTATCTGCTAAATATTTTCCTCTACAACTTTTCTACTGAAATGAATGTCCTTAATTGTAAGCAGAAGACAATAAGTAATTACTTTCACGAAAAATGAAATGCAATTTGGCACTGCCCTCAATAAATGAGTGCTTAAACCGTGAAACAAATAAGAGGAAGCAGCAAAACGGGCTGTGTATTGTGAACGTCTCGCAGTCAATGGTTAACCGTAGTATTTCACTGGAATAGTTCGATGGAACTCGGAAGCTTTCAAACGACGAAGTAAATGAATCCAATCAACAGTAAACACTAGACATATATTAAATAAACGTATATATGGAAAATATTCATGTAAGCCTAAACCTCCCTAGACGGGCTGTTGGAGCATAATCCACCACGTGGTTCCTCTACGGATTTCCGGACTTCACATATCTTCGAATATATATATTACATAATTAATTTATTTCTGTCATTAATATTTTTATTCACTGCCGAGGACGTGGTAAATTACCACTTAAAATTTCAATAAAAAAAATCATTTGTGTAAGCACCGCGGATCGAATTCGGTTTGCTCGCGACCGTTAATGAAAGACGCTGACCGACCATAGCTCGGATATTGGTATACATAAATATAGCTTTATTCATCATTTACGCTCTTATAACTAACTATTTTAAATAATAGTATAGTATTTCCCAAATCAAAATAAACAAATTCGACGTTTAATTTCATTATTTTCCAAATTATTACTTTAAGCTAAAATTTCTTGTATTATTTATAATTTACTTCTAAATCTGATAAATAAATCTGATTTCAAGTTTAATTAGTTATTTATCAGAAAATATTCCTATCCATATGACATATATATAAATATAACAGTTAAATTTAAAATATATAGCATATTTATTAGTATCCTCAAAGCTTGAACGAGTCTTAAGCACAATTAATCAATACATAGATTTGGTAATTTATAGATTACCGTGTTTTTGATTGTTCTGACATCCTTTGATCACCTTACGAAATATAAGTAACCAACAATATTATAGTTTTAGTGATATTACTCTATTAATCTGGAATTAATCCCTAATAATAATTCTGGTCATTGCGATGAATACGTCACGCTCTTGGCTTCATATGGATTACGACAAGGTATAAATCTCCGGACAAGAGTATTACAATGCCTTGAGAATTTTATGATTAAAACGGATATAGCGTCTGAAACTGTAGTGATTGAGCCAATTAATTGTCCAATTATTTTACTCATTGAAGAATTTAATCATAAACACAAACAATGTATTTACTATAAACAAATAGCGTTAAATAATAGCAAAGTAGCTGAATCCTTGAATGCTATTCAGTGGCACTCTTATTATCAGATTAAATCTGATGATGAGGCGTCAGATGTTCTAACTTCTAACAATTGTAAGTTGGATGAGCAGTTCTATCTAACGCATAGCTAACCGAGTTAGGTTACTTAAACCATGAATCATGATTAATGTAGTATTAATTTAATTTATTATATTTTTAATTTTAATTTATGAGCAAAAGTGATGTTATACAAAAATCTTAGAACATGACCAATGATGAAAGTAGGAAACAAAATGTCACCTACAGTAACACACGTAATAACTATTGTAATGTTACATTGTAATAACCTTAGAGCTATTATAGAAAATAGTTAGAAGAACACAAAAAAAATCTTGTAAAGGAAGGTTGTCATATGAAAAGTCTCTTACCCGAAGTGCAACTAAACTTCAGTAGTGGGGAAACTTACAAAAAAATATATTTAATTACGTCAATACATAAAACATGAGAAATCAAACAGTCTGTAGCCCCGTCGTTAAGGGACTTGACTCGGAATAAGCTAAAAAAGCTATGAGTCCAACCATAGAACGATCATCAGGATATATATACCACCTCCATAGTGCGGTTAGGTGCCATGTGTACCTAAACCATAAAATCCCCCGCTATAGCTAGACTGAACCACACATCCACCAGATGACGCAATACTGAAGCATACCATCAATTTCAAATTCAAATTCAACAAGACATCTTCAGAATAGTTGTTTATAATTCAGCCCAGCGTATTATAATTGCAAGCTATCAAGACGCCAATGAAAATAAAACTATTTTATCATAGTCCCTAAGCGCTAAGACGTGACCTATTATTTTGAATACTCTTGTACGCCTATAACATGTATGTGCCCATAAACATTTCATGGTGTAAAACACTAAGATGCCAATCACCATCGACGAGTATGAAAGGCCAAAGATTGGTGATGATATTATTGAATTCCCAACTTTATAGTTATATTATTGGTCAAAATCAACCACGATGCCTGGTTTAAGTCATAGAGACCTTCACATATATTCAGTGTTGCTTCATAAGTTTTACTATTTATTTTTCTGAGTATGGGACTTTCATTAAGTACAATAGTATTTATTACGTAATAGTACTTGACACGCCATTCGATACGCGAATACATTATATATTTTCAGACCGTAATATATTGCGATTTTAATAGTTACATTGATTTTTATCTTCCTTTTCTTCTCTTCTTTCATTTTATCCATTTTTATGACTGCCATGTATTGTATACCTATTTCATTATTTAGCCTTATAAATATATGAAAATAATATTTCATCTTACTCTTTGTACTTAACTCTTTTATAATATGATTCATATAATATCTGATGAGAGCATAATAGCATAATTCCATGTTTTATGTATATTTCTCCTCAAAAATATACAGAAATCATCGAAATATTTTATCTATTTTTTTAAATATCGCGAGTTTCATTTAAATCTTTTAAAACACGCGAAAAGTTCCTTGAAACGCTTGCAGACGTTACTGGTGTAAATTTAAAGTATGTAATACTAACGCCGCAAACCGTCAGTGCGACTAGCATGAGAATTCCATTACTGTGTTCAAGTAACACGTTCGCGTCGCACCCCGCTCTTCGTTCCGTCGTGTTCACCTTTTAACAAGTCTGTTTATTTAAATTGATCACAAAATCGCTCAGCCTTTTCCCTCAGTAATTTTCCACTTTTTGTTCATCACTTTTTTGATGTAGATGTTCAATAAATTAATTTTACTCTTTATTGATGTTACGCTTAGCTTTATTTGATTATCTTCTCAACAGTGGAAGAAACATGTCCTCACAGAATAACAGCATAAAGAAGTAGTGTAACGCAGTTGAGTTTCGTATGGCGAGTGTAGGCGTCCGGGGAACCAATAACAGGTAACAAGGCATTCCATCTTAATCCGCAAGAAAGCTAACGCTTGAGCATTATTTTGTTGAGGATTATTGTAGATGTCATGGGCCACAGTTATCGCCATAATCCTACTACTTACCATCAAGTGAACTGTGTGCTCGTTAGTCAGCTCTATTATTATCAAAAAAAAAGATCAGCCAGCGTGAGTAAACATTAGAATTAGTATCTATTGAGTCCTAAGTCTTAAGGTAAACTTAAACGAAGCCTTTGGCTTATTGCAACACATACATATCTAGGTAATGGGTTGACGTTTATTTTGTATTCGGTATTCAAATGAGGATGCTGCATTATAGGTATATATTCTTTTGAACATGGGCAGTATGACTAAACTTTCTTTGTAAAGTATCCTTGTATTTGTCGTTTACGATCACGTCACGATTACGATACTTATCCTCCTGTTTCTTTTTATAATCCAGTTAGTAGAGCTACACTACCGTTTGTTTTTAGCTGCAGAATGTATGGGTCAGCTCGACCGGGGTAGGACCACGCCCCCACAGAATACCAGCGTGAAATAGCAGCTTAATGCTGCTGTGTTTCGTCTGGTGAGTGCAGGGATCCGAAGACCTTTATTACTGGTGACGAGGCATTCCATATCAGTCCTCAAGGATGACAACGCATCTGCATTATGATTCCTTGTTAAGCATGAATGTAGATTTCATGGGTCGCAGAAAACACTTGGTACTTGTGTTTCACAGGTGTACTGTGTGCTCGTTTGTTACTCTTAATGTAATAAACAGTAATAAATAAATAATAAGTTTAATGTAATAAAGAATAAGTGCTGCTACTGACTTGCAGTGAACTGCTTTGCAATTGCTGATGTCCTGAGTGCAAGGAGTTGTAATAAATGTTATATATATGTGGATTTTTTAAATAGTTTAATAACTAGTCGATTCGTCATATGATGAAAAAACGTCATGAGAAAATGGGCGCGAGTTAAGATAATGATTTAGATTGTATCTATTACAAGCTTGCAAAAAGGTCAAATAATGGTTGAACAACGGAAGGGGTGACCTGTGTCAGTATTTGAGATCATCAGTTTATTCTGTGTTCTTGAAACAACAACTTCTAGTATTATTGAAAATTTATATAATAATTAATATGGCGGCTGTTTTCTTATTCATTAGGACGACTGTGTGGATATCCACGATCTTCCGGTAATAATAAATGCCTTATTATGACAGGAACCTCGTGAAAATCTGTGAAGGCATAAGAAAACATATCGAATTTTATCTTTGAGACCAGAAGATATAAATACACTAACACAAAGTTCATAAACACGCACGCACGTTAATGAAATTCATTCAAATATACGTCTTTATTGAGTTTTTTACGCATATGACATACAAGAAGTTTAAAAAACTTTTGTATATCATTAACTGCATGATATATCCTAAAGGGATATATGAATAAATTTTAATAACTGATTTCAAATAGAAAATTGCTCCAAAAGATCAACGAATCAAATCACGTACAAAAAAAATATATAAATATATCCTATATTTATATAACGCATTTGAAGTATGGGATTCTTATTGATAAAAAGAACATATTTATAAAGAAACATTTTATTCCTAAATGGGTCTGAGAAATTTAATTTTCAGTAGGTCAACCCAAAAGCAATAGATCAGTGTCAAAAGGATCAGCTCTGCAAAACGCGAAAATTTAGGTTAGAATTACATTGTATTTTTGTCTTAAACTAAAAAGTTGGTTCCTAAATCAATAAAGTAAACCAGAACTAAGTAAAATCCCCCCTTTTTATTAAATAGTATTTTGTTCTGACTAATAAATTTAACATTTATATTTTTCTAAAGCGCAATCAATCATCACAAAAATACAAATATAACTTCAAAAACGCCATGTAATTCTAAGTCGTAGATATTTTAAGTAACAACGGTAAAAATAGGGACATAAATTGCTGAAAAGTTGTTTTTTTTTTATATGTGATATCTTGAGAGATCTACATCAAGTGTAATGAAAAACTTAAATAGTTTTTTTACATTAAATATTTTGTTAATATTATTTTATTAAATTGGGTACGTAACATTAACTTAACAAAACATTTAGCTATTAATAAAACTAAAGTTGTTACTAACTAAAATGTTTTTATCAAACAAAATAATAAGATGAAATTTCCTTGTCAATAATTATTCACTATGACTATCCCACATCACTATTTCTTGCCCAACCTTTGGCTACGCGAATTAAATCGGAGGCGGCCGAGGTACGTGGACCGTAGACCACAATGACTTGATAAAAGTTCCATAGAAACCAATATTCTGCTGGGAAAGTCCTAAATCTAACAGTAGACCTTCGCTGATGATGCTCACCTTCATTAATCTAATCATTTCTCGATCTAAAATTTTTATTTTTTCACTTTTAGAGTATTATTAAAACGTAATTAATTCAGGTTACGAAAGTGTTCAAAACCCTTATCAATCAATAACAACTACTTCAATACTTTTTATCTCAAGCATTACTTTTAAATGTCATTATAGATAACAATATTACTAAACAAAACTAGATACGTAATTGGTTTTCGTACAAACCTATGCAATGCATATTCGCTTTTCGCCCAGTAGTTACGACGTGGTGAACTCATAAAACCTTATCTGTCCCCTTCATGGCGCGCTTAATACGGTATAGTTATTGTTCAAGTTGTCGACTTAGGTATAGTTGTAATATAATATTACTTGACCTCAACAGTCCATTGTTGAGGTATGATGAGTAGATGTTAAAAGTCATTCGTACGTTCACCAATATTTTATTTAAATAATCTAATGCAATAACAAATATTTAGTCGTTTTTACAAATCATCTAAATATCCTACTATTTCAAAATTAGCCACCCACATCTGTGTTAGAAAAATGATCAACCAAGCAATGAAGCCTTTGTAACGAGAAGCAGTGATATATACATATGAGTTTATCATATATAAAGGATTCAATAATATATGGGATCAAATAATATATTGATATACCGATGTCTGGCTGCCTCATTACTCACAAACTACTAAAAACATTTCAATAAAAGTTAGTATAACATACATTTGCTAAAAAAAATCACACTAATATAGATTTTAGATTAAAATTTGTATCTAATTCATTTTCTGATCTTATTTAAAACGTACAGGAATTATTACTTCTCATATCTTTATTGACTTAATTGAATCATTCTCTTTGTTGAAAAAATTGTTTAGAAAACAGCTTACAATAGTTTATTAGTTAATAAAATATCCTAGTAACTAATTAAAAGTTTTTGTTCGTATCGTAGAAGACATGAAGACTTTCAAAGAAGTTTGAGAAATTCCCAGTTTTTTGTAAAACAGATCAATTATTCCACAGCATCTACATAAATTTAACAGCCCTACTACATAAATTCCACTGTTGGGCAAAACCACCTCGAGCACTAAACACTAGACAGATCTAAAGCGTGGCTATTGATTCCAATTTTCTTGTTGGGTCAAAGTTGCTTCGTTTATCCTTCACTCGTGCCTGTGTGTGGTGTCGACACCGGGCAACTCGTAAATACAGTAGGGCCCAGGGAGTCTATGCACGTATACGCCATAGACCCGCGAGGAAGAAGGCCTTTATAAACAATATCCCCAATTCCGATGTCCAGCCGTAAGCTGATGGAGATCACACCCATGAGGCAAAGGCAAACATGAGAGTAGAAGGAAAAACAACTACCAACAACCGATAATGGCGGACAGTACACCCCCACGTAAGCCCTTTGCGAATGCGACCTGAGCAACTTTTCGTGAGTGCTATACAACAGCCGCAATCAAACCCGCAGCCGGTGCAGCCATCACTGTTGCACTCGCGCAAGATGAAAACGAGTGAAAAGAAGCCCTCCCACCTTCCAGTGGCAGAGCTTTCTTCGGTGACGATACCGAAGCCAGTAATGGCGGTGGAAGTATACGCAACCACGTGATCACAGACCAAAAAGCCAAAGGCCCAGCAGCGAGCTGCCTCCGACCTCCCTTGCACCCACCAAGGGTAAAGCAACGAAAGGGAAGGTCATAATCACCTCTTCCACTCCTGCCGTGACGATCACCCTACCAGCTACTGTTGGATGAGGTTGGCAAGTTATTCGAGTGAATTCTTGCTGCTCTCATCTCCCAGCATAGGTCGGTTCCAACCTCGCCGAATACCAGTTTGGTTTCCGACGGGAGCTTTCCATTATCAATGTAGGTATGAGCGTCCGCATCTCGTCGGGTTTGGCATTGGTAAGTCTCGACATCGTGCTACTGAGCGGGATAGAGAGAGAACTGATCCGAGATGGAGCCAAAGTGGAGCTCGCGAACCTCATCACGGCTCTCCTATCGTTGCCCCTCTACTATAAATTGGGCCCTTTATGTCGGAGTGCAAGCTCGAAAGTCCAACATAATGTAGTAGCCGCGAAGAGAGAGGACGATGGCCAAAATGATGTCGTGTCATCGTGATAGGTTCGCGAGAGTGCTAAGGGTAGCGAATGTTACGCATGGCTTTGGGACTATCCCAACAAAGTGAGGTGGGGTTGCCACCATGTTCCATAAGAAGATACCGCGATCCCTCGGCAGCGTTGATGGCAACTACCTGTGGCTTGAGTCGGTGCGAGTCAGACATAATCCGGTTATCCCCACCAGGGTGGCCATCCATTATGATTTCGCTACGTTAATAAAAAAGAACACGCTGTTATCAAATTATCTCCCAAAAAGCTTGGGGTGCTTAGTACTGAGACAGTACTTTTCACTAGCACATCATTTTCAATTGTACAAGACGCAACTCTGGGTCCCACCTCTTAGCAGGAGCACTTGACTAATTGCGCTTTCCATTTGACCATATTAAACGTAAAGCAGCTCGAATCGTCAGTAATACAATGATTCGAAATGGGCTGGATATTTACGAGAAAAAACCTTCCTTTGCGTCATATACGATGTATATATCGTACCACCAGCAAATACAACAGATATCTACAATAAAAGAGCATAAGAGGATGAGGCATAGAATAACAACTGCGTTAGTGTTCCCAGTGCCTTCCTCCATCAAGTACTGAGTACATTAGACTTTAGTACAAACTGCGTCATTAATGAATCATATGAAGTAAATCTTAAGGCTCCTAATTTTATAAAGAAATAAAAAAATAAACCATGTTCAAACGATAACATATAAACAGTTTTGACATTATATTCAACTGTAGCTGACCTTTTTTTTCTTTATTGTTGTATTAAAGTTATATTAAGTAAGTATTATTAAAGTTATATTAAATAAAATAATTGTTTTCGAATTGATTCAAAATATTTTGCCGTGATTCAAGTATTAAATTCAACGCATGGGTTTGTGCATATTTTTAAACAAAGTTGTAAATTCACTATATCTACTTGACTAGTTTAAACGCAGCATTGATAGGGCCTCGGGATTGAAGTACCAGCAACAATGACGGTCTTTGGCTTTTGTAATACTTTATTATGTGCCGGCAAAGATCCCCTGACAAAACTTTATTGGAACATCGAGTATGAACACTCAAGCCGATATGAGATACTAGTTATAATGGAGAGTCATTATTCGATAGAGAAGCCTTATATAAAGCGACGAGACTACTATCTATTCAAAGCTTTCAAATTTCTTTGTTATATTAGAATATTATAAGCGTTTCCATTGATTACACGGTCCGTTACAAATTAATACTGTATTTAAGATATTTTATGGCTGCTGAGCAGAAGAATATATAAATATATATATATATATATATATATATATATATATATATATATAACATTAGATAAATTTGAAATCAGGCATTTATTTTCTACAAACACCATAATTTGATGGTTCGTCAAATTATGGTGTTTGTAGTAGTGTTCTCAACCTTGCCTGACCGTATTTCCATTCAGTATGCTTGATTGCTATTCTCCTTCCGAATATTATATAGTCATGATAAATAGTCTAAAGCTGATAAGACAAGACATGACATGATAACTACATTTCACAGTGTACGTACATCTGTGTATTCCAAGATCTATCGAAAGGCGATACACGATGTCTCTTACATTTCCCTTCTGTAACAGTATAATTAATTAAATTATTTTTAAATTAACTTACTTTTTTTCTAACACGTCTTGATCAAACTTAATTCAACTGATGCTTATAAATAATACTTAAAATATATATAAACTTCAAAAAAAAAATTAAGAAAGCAAAAGGATATTTTCAAATTAATAATTATACTCAATGTCTAGCAAATATCTAATAATAATATAAGTATATGTATGAAGTGTGCGTGTCGGGATTCTCTTATTTCTAAATCCATCATTTTGTTTGGTCGTATACGGCGGGGATAAGGAGTGGCTGTTTATATATATATAAAAGTACAATAGAGTGATAGATGCAACTACAAGAACTAAAAAATTTAAAAAACCTCCATGAACTAAATCGGTTAATCTGTTCACCTCAATAGCTATTTACTAAAATTTAATTTGAGATGTGCTGAAACAAATAAAAAACATATTTGATTACGTGATTGATGAGTCCCGCATTACATATTAATATATTTTTATATATATATATTTTTTTAAATATAATACGTGGTAAACGAGCAAGATGCTGATCCCTGATGGTGAAGTGACGCCCATGAACACCCCAACGACAGAGGAGCAAATGCGTTCCCGGCCTTTATGAAAGGTGTAGGCTCTTTTTTTGAAGGTCTCTTAGTCGTATTTGTTCGGAAACATCGCTGGCGACAGCTGATTCTACAGAGTAGTGCGCATGGCAGGAAATTTCGCACCAAGCGCACAGTGGTGGATTGCGAACCATCAAGATGATGACGGTGAAATTTTGAATTTTGTCGTGAAGTACGATGTTTAAATTCAGCAGCTACAATTAGTCCGAACAACTCCTCAGAACACTCTCCATGGTAAATTTGGTAAAAAACGCAAAGAAATTCAACATCTATGCGGAACGCCAGTGAATCAAGCCGATCGGAAAGTACCTGGTCATCAACGATTCGAACCGATCTCCATTGAATGTAGCACTACCCCGGCTTAGAGATGAGAATAGTACTCCATGTGAGGCCAAACTTGTACTTGTACACAGCGGGACGACATGAAATAATGTCTCGATCAATTAAGCATGACCAGTTTTCCAGAGGCCAATTTCGCGCAGCCAGTGTATAACGCATCCCATGTGTTGTCATCCGCGTAGCAATGAATGTTATTAATTTGGAACATGTCATTGATATTCAGAATAAACGAGGTAGGAGATATAACACAGCCTCGGAGCATGCACCGTTACCTACGATCTTGATGCTATGGTTCGAGAGAAAACTGGTGACCCACTTTCATAATTTGTCGGGAAGCCCATAGGAAGGAAGCTTCGAAAGATGCGCATTGTGCCAAACCCGATCGAAGGCCTTCGCTACGTCCAGACTAACCACCAAGACCCTCCCTTGTTCTCGACCGCCTGTGCCCATCGATGAGTAAAGTAGACCAGAAGTTTACCAGTTGAGCGACCACGACGGAAGTCGTACTGGTGGTCACTAATCAGCTCGTAATCCTCTAGGTGACTCATGAGCTGGCAGTTTACAACGGATTTCATTACTTTCGAGAACAAGGGTGTAATAGCAATAGGCCTTTCGTTACATGGATCTGAGGGATCCCATTTTCCAGGGATCGGGTGCACTAAAGCTGTATTCCAGTAGTTCAGGATGACACCTCAAGAGTAGGAGTGCCGTAAAAATGCATAAGATCCGGTGCCAACTCTGGAGCACACGTCCTCAGCATATTTTGAGGGAAACCATCAGGTTGATACCTCGACTAGTGAATGTCCAAGAAGAGAACAGCTTTGCGCACTGATGTCTGCAGAAGTCGGACATCTGACATGGAGCTCTCACACCACAAGATAGATCGGTGGTGAATTTCCCCTGTCGTCAAGAGTGGAGTTGGACGCATAAAGAGAGCCTAAGAAATCGGCTTTCTGCTTAGCATCATGGACCAGCGTGTCATAGACCTTTGTGCAGAGATGGAAAAGATGGCTGAGGAAAATTCCTTTGGACAGCTAAGGCGAAAGACCAAAATACACGGGTTCCCGAAGGGAGACAATCTATTCTTTCGTCAATTTTGCTAATGTGTACAGACTTTGCTTCTGCAATAACTCCTTGTAGGTCCTGGAGGCAGAGTTGAACTTTTTTTAAACAAAACGTATTTTGCTATCCGTGACGCCAATTCATTTACCCAGGCCTGGTAATACTCTTGTTTATAGCGTCACGTCATTTTTCAGAAGCGACAAAATAAAATCTGCCCCCGATGGGCATCATTGAGGATGGAATGATGAGTTCCATCCCCTGAAGTGCCACTTCGGAGACAGAATCTGCAACAGCGTTGGGATCAACCAGTGCAAATCTACCCCCATGGTTAGAAATAACCGCATATATAAAATTAAACCTAATACTTGCATTTTCAGTCTCGTAATATTTAATTATTAACTGAAAAATCAAAATTAAACTGAAAAGATAATAAATTTATAATGATTTGATGATCGTGTAGTACATAACAACTATTATTCAATACGATGGTAACGGCTATATGGTTTCAATTAATATGCGATGTCATTTATACTCTACATTAACCATTGTCGTATCTTAGCGCCGTATATAACCTGATAGCTATTTAAAAATAAATATAATACTGTGATGTATATCCGTAATATATTAGTCACTGTCAATTCTTATTTTGGAAGGAAGTAATCGATATCTTCGTCTAGTGAAGTGTACCTGTTTCCTCGACTCTGACCTGTTATTTCAGGTTCAATAGGCAGGGAGTGGACTTGGCTTTCACTTCCTGCATTTTAAGGAGTTTTATAGATAACGTGTATATAAAATATAACCTTACTGGTAAATGTTTACAGTGTATATATTTCAAAGTACGGAACTGATTTTCGTAGTATTTGTACTATCTTGTATTAAGTTGAAACCTGAAAAATGTACAGGTACATTTTTCAGATACCGAAATATATTTATTCATATTAATATTTAACTATTGTCAATATGGAAAACATATCAGACTTTTTTGTGGTTTGTTAATATCAAGATCAGTACGTACAAGAATTATTAAACACAACGTACAATACATTAAGATATTAAGTACAAAGATTAATTGTTATTTCGTAATTTATTTATTTATTAATATTCTATAATGAGCTTTCAATATTTATTAGTGTAATATTTTATAAAAACAAAATTGGTTTGACACTTTATTTTAAATGCATATTAACAAACCATCTGTTTCAGCAAATTTATTGTGCAAACAAAAAAGTTTGTAACTATAATTATAAATCGTAGAAACGTATTAAGAAAACAGTCAGTGTGTACGCGCGCAACTCTATTGGCTCTAGTATAGCTTTCATCATTGACTGGTCATTCCTCCGGTACTGGCGCCGCATAGTCTCGTCTCCGACGGCAACTGCTATCGCACATCATAGAGCAATAGTTGAGGTAACAAATGAATAAATTACGTATATGGCTTTACGTATATGTTTGCAACTATACAAAGCGCTAATTCGGCCTCACATGGAATACTGTACTCATCTATGGGCCGGGGCAACTCAGTACCAGCTTCTTCCGTTTGACCACATTCAACGGAGAGCGACTCGAATCATTGATGATCAGGCACTTTCCGATCGACTTGATTCACTGGAGTTGCGGAGAGATGTAGCATCTCTTTGCATTTTTTACCGAATTTACCGTGGGGAGTGTTCTGAGGTATTGTTTCGATTAGTTCCAGCCGCTGAGTTTAAACATGCTACATCACGGCAGAATTCAAAATTTCATCCTCATCATCTCGATGGTTGGCACTACGGTGCTCTGTGGAATCAGCTGTCGCCAGTACTGCTTCCAAACCGAAACGACTGAGGCACCTTAAAGAAAAGAGCCTACATTAAAGGCCGGCAACGCATTTGCGACTTCTCTGGTATTGCGGATGTTCGTGAGTGACGGTGGTAACTTACCGTCAGGTCGGCTGAAGGCTCATTTGTCGCCTTTACTATTAAAAAAATCGGAGGTGCTATGATTCCACAGGCTGTCGTGCTGCAGGATACCACCCGCATTGTTCGTCCGATTGGGGTCTGAAGTCAAAGTGGGTCGTTACATGAAGAACCACAGAATCACACTAGACAGTCGCTGGCACTTTAAAGAACATTTAGAATGCCTAGTCCCCCGAATCGGAAGGTTATTGCTAGTGCCCGTGCACAGACTACTGCCCAATCTCTAGGGACCCAGGGATGAAGTCCCCAGTCTATGCGGAAGTATTACGATTCATAGTGTTATACGGGACGCCCATTTGGCCGAAGAGGGAGTCCGACGCTGTAGGACTAAAATCTACAGCATCCAGTGGAGGAAGCCCATAGTGCCACCTGTAATAGGATAATGAAGCGGTAGGAGCGAACCAAAAAAAATGCTCTACAGAACGCCTTTGCAACGTGGCGCGCATGGCTCGATGAGTTGTGATATACGCGCAAACGTGTCGTCGACGCAGTCCCGCTGTTCTAGTTCTAGATGCAGTGAAAAAATGTTCCTAAGGAATAAACTTCATCTTTTCACGGCCCCCCTGCCCCCCTGCAAGGATCAAATCCTTACAGGTCATTTAAAATTTCGATTCACCTAGATAGGAACTGAAACAGAGTTGTATCAGCGAAATATCGATCTGCATAGTGACACTTTTTTTTTATTACATTGTGAATAACAAACGAGCACACGGTTCGCCTGATAGTAATTCCTGCGGCCCATGATATCTACATTCGTCTTTGACAAAGTATCATAATACAGATGCGTTGTCTTGAGGAGCCCTTGAGGACTGAGATGGAATGCCTCGTTACCAGTAATAAAGATCTCCGGATCACTGCACTCACCAGATGAAACACTGCATTATGCTGCTTTTTACGCTAGTATTCTGTAAGCGTGTGGTCCTACCCCAGTTGTGTTCCTGCCCCATTCATTTTGCAGCTAGAAACTGCAGTGTCACTGTCGCTGTTAAACATCTACATCTTTCTACAGCTATATCTATATCGGAGTCTTACCGCCCCTAGGTTCTGCCAATAGGTATCGACTGTCCGAGGTTAGATCCACACGTTGGACGGCAATACGGGATACGGGACGGAAAGAATCTATTTTCAATTCCTTAATTCCGAGAATAGTCAGTTTGCTTATATCTTTGGTGGCAAGATTGACAGACAATGCTTTAAAGTGCAGCATTCATAGTCATGTAAGAAATTCCATCTACCAATACTAATACCATCTGTAGGAACCGCATAGGCTAACAGCGCTGACGTCACCAAAAACTAGGTGGCTCAGAATCGTATCTGTGGCAGTCTGTGAGGAAGGCCTAGTCTTCAGCAGTGGAGTAGCAATGGGAATTATGATGACGATGATGGCAGAATGGGACAAAAGAACAAGGCCTCTAGAATCTTAACTCTTTAATCATGTATCGGATTTATACAAAAAATAAAATCGGTTCTGATACTTTACAATTTTGATTCAATATTGTTGATTAACTGCATTTTACTACCATTTTTTGATATGTCTTGATAAAAATAATTTTATGTTTTTATTACAGCTGCAACGTACCTCTACCAAAATTAAATTTCGAGCATTTTATTTTAAACCCAGTTAAAATCAAATAGGGCAAAATAATAAACGTAAAATAAAAATTACTTTAATTCCTTGTTGGTTAAATTATTCCAAAATGAGAGTAAATGGGCTGATGTGTGCTGAGTTTTACAGCGGTAATAATTCATAAGTCATGAGTGTAATATGCGTGAAATAGATTCCGTGCGCCCTCTTACTGCTCTTAGAAGAAATGTTTAAATTCGGCCTGGCTTCATTCGCTGTCTTGGAACGCTACCATACCCGAAACAACTTGCCTGAAATATTATGTGAAATAATATGAATGAACTTCAACGAATATTTCACATGGTGAGACAATATTTACTCCTACAGGGTTCTACACGCCACCTTACTTTGTAATGTTCAAGGGATTATTTGCTGTTGTTTTAAGCAAATACTTTATGTTTCAAGCTTATGTTATTATTAAATCTTTCCATATTTTCGAATATATGATATGGCGAATATGTAAAATCTTAAGGGTTGGGTAATAAATGAAATTTCTAAAGGAATATCAAAGTAGGTATTCTAAAGGACGCTATTTTTCTCAGATTTATAATCAAGAAAAAACTCATTTGGAATAAAGCTCAAAAATATATTAAATATATTGATATTTTGTTGTAAGAAAAGCACAATACTGAACGTAACTAAACTGCAACTATTAAGATATGAATTAAGAAACAATAGATGATACTGTCTTATGAACTCTGACTTATGATTACTGACTTGTGAACTCGACTAAAGGATGCTGAAATTATAACATGTCACAATTTGAGTCTTAATTTCTTTCACAAACCCTTCTCTAAATAATTAAAATTTTATTAAAGTTATTCATATGCCTATGTCTGTAGTACCCTTCCTCATTTTGCATACAAACGCTCGACCTCCGAGGCCAGTCGTCCATTGCGCACAATGTTTCTGTCTATATCAGCCACTGCTTCAATTAGAGATACTTTGAGAGACTTGGTAATTATGGTCAAGTTTAGCATGGACTTTCTCCTCCAAATGTTGCTATATTTTGTAATCCAACGGATTTAAGTCTGTGCTGGAGGTGGGCCATTTGGCGTGCCTAATAAAATCAATTCCAATTCAAATTCAATTAAGATAAACTTTACCTTAATCTTTCAGGTTTTAGATTGATGTGGGATTTTCTTTAAGTGGCCACTTTTCACCTAGATTGGGTAAAAAGCTTCAGACAATTTTATCATGATTGCTGAGGTGAAGTAAGTATTCCTTTTAAAAAAACCCTGGTTAACCCTTTATTCTCTAAAATTAATTGAGTCAATTTAAAAAGATGTTATGAAGGTAATATAAAATTTGTATAGTAGAACAAAAATATAATATGATATAATTTAGGTTAGGTTCTATGTTTTTGTCACAATATCATTTTATTAATTTATGAAGGTTAAATATTCCAATAAACACATATTCAATGAAACTTCATTGGTTATTCTGTATTAATTTAGTATTAAATTTAAAATTGATGTAAAATAGATATAAACATGCACATACCTTTATACCAAAAATTGTTCTTAGGTATGAAACTATCAACATCGACAGTTATACGTGACCTTTCAGCTTCCAACGTGGTCAGCCTTTGAATTTAATTTCGACTTACTGTAATGAGGGTGCGGAGTGCATATTTCATAGCCAGTGGGGCCTCGCAGGCGTAAAGTGGGGTATTTTATTGGCTTATTATACAATATTCTAAGCTAAAAATCGTGGAAAGAGTACGTTTTTAATTGGCCAGCGAGCTCGCATGGTGCTGACGCGGGGATTATTCATGGCTGCTTCAAAGCCAACGCTTCGTCGCTTCTGTTCTGACTTTATTATTTTTCTCTCTGAGAATGTTATTTCTCATAAACATTTCATATAAAAAATATTTAATACAAAAAACGATAAGTATGTTAAAGATATCATAAAACCTACTTTAGTTTACAAAAGAGTAATTAGGCTTTAATTTGTTACTATACAATCAACAAGAAAACAAATTAAACAGATAATTTTCAACTTCTGCTTTCTCTTATGCTGATGTATGTTCATCTGGTAACCTTAAGAGCAAATCATTTAGCACTAATCATTTTTCCCCTTATCCTATTACTTTTACTTCCAATTTTGTTTGAGCTTGTTTGTGAACTGTCCTTTAGCGCGTTTCCTGGCCTAAAACTACACTAAATACTAAACTATTTTTTGATAAATTTTACCCTTTCATATATATTTCAAAGAGTTCAAATTAGTTTAACATAATACGATTACATTCCTTGTACTTATCCAGAAAATTTTAAAACTAGTTTTCTTTTTCTCGTACTATTCTATTATACTACCAATACGTCTAAGTTTGAAAGCTCTCTTCCCTTTTTTATCCTATGTATATTAAGCCTTGTTATGGAAGCTTATATAAGAAATACGTAGGTAATATTAAAAAAAATCTTAGAGTGCCTAGGCTTAATAAAAAAATAAATAAGATCACATATTTTCTTTTAATGAGGATAAACAAAGGTAACAAGAGCTACCTATATGTCTACAAAATTTAAAAAATTGTGTATAAACTAAAAATTAAATAGTCATATCTTTGAAAAACTTATCAGCTCAGTAACGCCATCTATGAAGAAAGCTTTGAAAGTCATAAGCTTCTATGTCACAAAGGGCAAAACGGCTTCGCTAATTTGGTTTCAATATTGTATACTATAATATCTTATTACTTATATACTATATTATTTATTACAGATTTCATATAATAGATAATATAGACAGTCAAACAAATGATAATGTGAATTAGTTTATACATTACAAATATCATTACTTAAAAGAGTAATATTAACCTAGACTCACACATATATTATTATACACATATATTCTTCATGCCTACATACATATAAACCATATAAACTTTGTCTTGATGTTTTTAAATTTGTATATAATATTTTTAATGTCTATTGATATCGGCTTTATTATATTTTAGCGTATAAGTATATCTAATAATCGGGTTTTATAAAATATACACTTCTATTTTTATTTCATAGATCACGTTGCAACATTATAGAGTTTGTTGAGTTAATGTTTTATATTACTTTTGTATTTGTTCAAAATTTCATTTTTTAGGTTTGCCCATTATCGCCTTAAACAATATGAAATATAAATCTTGGCATCGCAAAATATTATTATAATCTTATGTTAAGCGTTAGGCGCTTTTAAATAATTTCTAAAGTTCCTAGAAATGCTCGAAAATACATTGTGAATATTACGTTGATACGAGTTGATATTATTGATACGAGCTGTTGGAAAGAAAATATACATAGACTTTAACGTAATAGTATGTAAGTTTAGTTGACCAGTAAGGAACCTTTTTTAACACAATTGACTTTAAAAATCCTTCGTAAATTCACTCGCTAGTCGCTCTCTTCGATATGCATCGCTTCGATTCTCAATCGAAAAAACCTGTAGCCGCGTCTCCATCTGCTTATATACGTGTGGTAAATCGATCTATAAGGTTCGGGAATGTTCGCGTTGTATATGGCTGTGTTCCTCTCTCCTGAGTACAAGCGTCCCTTGTACGTATAATCGAGAACATTCCGGGTCGTAGGCGAACATGACCATATCTTTCTATTACGCGTGCTCACACGTTTCTTGATTATCCCGGAGACATATTGGATACTATCATCTCTCTTTAACTCCTAATCACACCTCTTCTGGAATGTTTCAGCGACATGATCGAATATACTCATCTCTCTCTTTTATATGTATAGGCTATCCTTCTCACGCATCTTCTGGAATGTTCCGTAGACAGGTGGGATATAACTAGGCCCGAAACGGCCTTAAATGAGTTTTAAGGAGATAGTACTGAGTAATTCTTAATGTCCTGAATTGAATTGAAAACACATTTCAGCCTGTTAAATATTACTGTAATTAACGGAAAATTTTAAAAAAATTCACCTTTTAACCCCTCTCCTTAACACTGCTCCCTATACATGCTCGTCATCATTAGATCCATCGTAACCAATCGATTCACATGCACAATCTTAGGCAGGTTTCAAGCACTACCCATCTTTTTGATGCGATACGTTACGTCTTAATCTTCGTAATTACTTCGTAAGGACCGTTCCAATCATCTTGAAGTTTGTGACATTTTCCTTTTTGTCTCACTAGATTATGAAACCAACGAATGAACCTTCTGTAATTTTACAGGTAATTCTGTTATATTCACTGGAAGATCCGGTGCCGACCAGTGATGATATCTCCTGGCAATCGAAGCTGCCTACCTGGTGAGGATAGGTGTTAAATTCGAGCTCTCATGAACCGCAGGTTGATATGACAGAAAAAATAATGAAATATACTTGTCCCAGTTCTTTTGATAGCTATCCACCAGCTTAGCCAGGTGTCTTCCCAAAGTTTCATTAGAACATTCCACCATTCTTTCTGACTGTGGGTGGCAAGGCGAAATCCTTGTTTTGTGAGTTCACATTATTCGGCATATTTCATGAAAAAGTTGAGATTACAAAGTTCTTCTTGATCACTATGTATCTCTAAGAGCACCACAACTCTACAGAATACCTCGTTCACTAGTACTTTGGCAACCGTAATGGTCTCCTCTTAGGAATGGCGAATACTTTAGGCCATTTTGTAAAGTAAGCCATCACCACTATTATGTATTTATTTCCTTTTTCTGATAAGGGAGAAGTTCCGGCTATATCAACTGCAGTACTTTCCTATGAGGCACCGATATTATATTGCTTCATTCCAGCTCATATATAACACTTCGTTATGCATAACTAACCTATACCATTGAGCCCAACAACTTTGGATTGTGGTGCTTATGGAAGCGATGGAGATTTCACTCTACCGAGGCTTAGTATTACAAGATTTAATTCAATCCAAAACAGGCTTGATGTCGCTATGTTGTTGTCGTGCTTCTCGAATTTCTTTTCCACATCAATCTGAACTAATGGTACCTGTCATAAGTATGATCACGTGCGCGAGCTCTTTTCCCTCATGCCTAATGCAATATTTGCAGTCGACATAGGTTTATCAAAATATTTTACAATAATGACCACATCATCCAAATACAGGGAAGGCTTCTCAAATTAGTCCTGACAGTACTCAGACATTTCCAAAGTGGTACGTTACAAAGCCAAAATGGCACAACTGCAAACTGCCACAGACCTATACCAGTGAAAAATGCCATCTCTTCTTTGTAGCTAGGATCTATTCCATCCACCTAACAGTAACCACTTTTTAGATCTAACGTAGTAAACTATTTTCACGAAGTGTGTCCAAAGTGTCATCGTAACATTGGACACACTACAAACACTTTTTTGTGACGTTGTTTAAACGGCGGTAGTCAACACGAAACCTGAGACTGCCATTTTTTTTACAAAGACCACTGAAGACCACTAAGGGATTGATGACGGCTTTTTTTCCATTTCATTATTACACTGTCGTTCGCAACAGGAACTCTGCGTGGTCTTCTATGTTTGACTTTGCCAGTCTTCCCTAGTGAATTCCACCAATGATTAAATGTCGGAAAATTTCCGTAACAGTTTCCTTGCTTTTAACGACATCCGTCGACAAGATCTCTTTACATCCCTCGAGTACTGCTTGGGTCACAATCCAAGATTCAGAATAGTCTACTTTTTTCCACTTTTTACTTGCCACTGTCATGTAAGTGTGAGCTTTCTAAAACTACCATTCTGTGGAAATCGCGAACACCTTTGGGTAAATTACCTGTTAGGAAGACTTCCTCTACCCCACATTTGAAGAAGCCGTTTTGCAAATAAATTTTGCAGTTATTGTTCTTTATTAAATTCAAACCGATGTTGATGTTCTCTACTATATCCGCAATAAAAACTTTATGATGGTAGGAGTTTTCACAACGTTCGAAGTAACAACACCCTCTTCTCAAATACTTATGTGCTGGCTGGTAGCTGTCAGGAGCTGAATATTACCACGAAGGCCCCTCAGGAGGAAATACCATCGCATAGAGGCGTTTAGTTTACTCCTAGTGCGCCAGATCAATCAAGAAAAGAAGATCAATTAATCCAGTAACTCTAATGGTAGCCTGCCCTATTCTTCAATGGTGCCTTCGTTGATCTTTGAGAGGCTCAGTGGCAATTCCAAACAGCTCACTTAAGAGGATCCCATGCGTTTTCGATCTAGTTTAAGTAAGGCTAACTGGCCGGCCAATCTAATCGTGAGATGTTGAGAAACACGAATCAGTGTCCGTAATTTGTTCGAAATGGTTTGACAATCCTGTCGATAACAGCCGTATTGTACAAATTTGCTGGCGAGCCTTGGTATGGAAACAAAGGCGTTCGAATTCACGATACAATAAACAATTTATATCTACCTAGTCTGGCCATAAGTTCTGTGAAAAAATATTCTATTTAAAATGGCCTTCAACCTTTGGCTCTTATACAGGTCTTTAATCTATTTGGCCACAAATCTATGGATTTACGCACTATTTCCAAGGGAAATTTCACCACTGCTTGCTCCAACGATTTTTTAAGAGACTCAATATCGCCGTGTCGTTTAGAGCAGGCAATGTACTCTAAAACTGACCATAATTTGAAGTCGTTGAACCATAAGTTGAGGTCTGGGCTAGATGAGGGCAAGTCTTCAGCTCTTGTAAAGGCCGGAACTTTGGTTTCAAGCCAGGCTTGGGTAGTTCGTGCCTTGTGACCAGGTGCAGAGACCTGCTGAGAGGTTTCACAACATAATCCAAGACTGTATCTTGATACACTTTTGCTGAAGTTTTCACTCCTTTTTCACAGAAAGTTTTGTGACTCCTTGATAAGACACGCCCCACCAAACCATCACTGACGCAGGATGACGACGACGTGAGCAGCTTCTTTAAAATTGTGAGCGTACACTTTATAGTTTTGCTTATTGTAGTGTTCTTCAATCGTGAACATTTTTTCATCGGTAAAGAGAATATTTCTGTGCCTTTTACCTGCGTATCGCGCCAGAAGGCGATTTGATCGATCCACTCCCTTTAATTGTAAAGATTGATTTAGGGCATATCCTGTATATCGACGATAAGCACCGAGCTTCAGGTCTTTTTTTATAATACGCGACAGAGTCCTAGGGGGAATCTTCATTTTTGCGATAAATTTTTTTGCTTCCTAATGGGATTTCGACGAATTCTGGCTTTAACAGCATTTACAGCCTTTGTAGTTCTAACAGCACGCGGCTGCCACGATCTTTTCTGGTCTTCGACAGAGGAAGTAATGTTGTATCCATTGATAGTACGATATACAAACATACGGCTGATACCAAGCTTACCCACTTTGTGCAAGGCGATCACTGCAATCCTATTTTCTTCACATTCCATATTGTAATTTAATAATGAACACGAAAAAATATGTGATATGGCGCAAAATCAAAATAATATACGTGTTACAAATTTAAAATAATTAAAAATTTGAAAAAAAGAAAAGTTTTTATGTAACAGTATTTATGGCCAGTTATAAACTATAAACAAGAAAAACCGTCAAAAAGCATTGTCTTCATTTTTATATGACAATATTAATATTTTTTTTATAAAGCGAGAAGTTTTTCAATTCTTTTCTTTAAATGACATATTTTTAAACAAATATTAAATGCTGACAAATAAACTTCTAAACTTTTCAGCATAAAAAATATATAAATAACACGATTTTTCCACATCTCAACTACATTTTAGTAATATAATTTTATTAATGACAACATTCCATTCCATTAACGATACAGCACAATTAATCTTAATATTTAAACCAACCCTTTAACTTTTAGTTTGAAAAATAAAATAATATATAAGTATATTTATAAAATTCATTCATTCATTCATTCCATATGAAAGTCATTAGATTAAAATGAATGATAGATAAATAAAATAACTGAATCGAATCTCAAATGCTTTGTTTTTATTAATAAATCGATCAAAACATTTACTATTATTTATTACCGGTTCGGTTGAAAGCTAAAGATCGAAAAAAAATTGTTTGTGTTTCTAACGTCTACTGAGCAAGTGTTTAAGAATAAACATTAGTGTGGATACTTGTGTTTGTAATGATCATGGGTAGTAGAAGCTATAAACAAACGTTCAGCGTGTTCTATTTTGACCCGGTTGCTCTGTTACGGACATTGCGATGACAGGTCATGAGAACATGTAATATTACAATCTTGAAATAGTTCATTATTTTTCAAAAAATGTAAACATTCTCACGTTTAAAATATCGAAAATAACGTTCTAAAACAAGTTCAAAAATGTCTTATCTTTATTGAAACAGCGAATTATTATTAATGAGATAATTAGAATATTATTTCAGTTGTTATGTATACTAACATGGTTTTCGTAATGTAATATTTTAATTATCTTACAAATTATACGATGTAAATTATAGATATGAAGAGTTAATTATTATACAATTGATTAATTCTAACATATCTATTCTCCAGACCATCAAATATGATTGTATTACATAAAATGTTGGCATTAGAAATACATAATAAAAAACCATAAATAAATACCTTTAATAATTACTTAACAATCATTCTCAAAATATTATTATGATCATAGCATAATTCTTGGCGTTCAGGTATTTCCTTCTTTTTATGATATTAGTAGGTGATAAAATAGAACATTGTTCACATAAAGATACGAATAAGTAAGCACTGCTAATGGTCTCCATATTTATCTTTGTTGAAGAATATACTTAATAATTCTTCACCATTAATAGGCCTCCTATGCAGCTGTATTTTCTCGTAAATTGATGTACCGTACCACTGATGTTTTGTAACTAGATGATCTATGATAAAGTTGTGAATATTCGCGCAAGTGAAGAGGCAATCTCCCGTCATTCTAATCTGATGTCACTACACCGAGGGAAGCTCAAATACATTGTCTACAGCACACTTAAACCCGACAAACAGCAAATTTCAAATATATTAAAATTTGGTTGGGAATCGTACTCCAAGCCCGTAGATGGATACTACCTGGGTATTCGATATTTATTATTAAACCTTGCGCTCTAATAATTTTTTAAATTTAGGCAACTTATACCGAACTGGCACATAGTTTCAAAACAAGAGACAATTTCTATAAAAGCACCTAATATCTTTTTAACAGGTCTTATCGTGGAAAAGTACTAAACTAGGCTCGTCGCCACTATTATTTAGAAAAAATAGAGTTTACTTGTTTCGAAAAGGCGAGCCGTTGTGGGATCAGATAACGCCAGATTTGCGGCTATTCTATTAACAAATTATATACTTAAAAAGCGTCATATATATAGTTTAGGCTATATATATGACGCTAAAATGCTTATTAAGATTAATGAAGGATAATGAATAACCCAACATTATTCACTTTACTAAATATTTATACAGCCCTGACGCCTATTTTACATATCACTATTGATTTCAATCGTAAGCAATTTTAATAATTAATGAAATATCTCATTATTTTATTAATTAATTGGTGAGATAATCTTGAAGTATATCAATCAATCAATTTATTAAAAGAAAGTTTACACTCCATTTCTGATCATTATCTTCCTCCAAAATCCGACAAGACACGGTTCCAAATAGGTATGATGAGATTACTCACGAAGCAACCTATGAGTCATCGTTATTTTGAACAGGTCATCAAGCATGGTAAGTAAATTGTCCTAACTTACAAAAGTCAAAAGTTTTAGAGTAGGAGATGGAGCAGACGGTTATCTGAAAATAACCACAACTCTCTAAAACTATGAAGTAAGGTAATAATATTATTTGGTCTTCTATACTTTATCATTTAGTGGACTTATAACTTTTTTGTTCTTGCATTTAAATCTATACTTCACCTACTTGTGATTTGACGATCAATACCAAACAATATATAAATGTGACTTAAGCAAAATAAACTATTTTTAAAAATATAGATTACCTGTCTGGATTGTTGCCTTAACTCTCTTTGTTACATCTGAAAGGGGGTTGATAATATAAATTAATGTGACGTAGGCTTTTCAACATTACCCGCAGGGTTGCGGATTGTCGCTAGTTATTTTCTATCGTTTCAACAGCATCGAAACTCAGATTACTGACAACGTATGTCAGACTGACATCTGAGTGACACATTGTATGTGCATCCGTAATACATACATACATTGTGTACCTAATTTTTTATAATATTGTAGATGACATATGAGCACTCAGTTCCCCTGAATAATTCCTGCCACCGTATGACATCCACTTTCAACCTTTGTACAAACTTCCCCCTGTGAACTAAGATAGAATACTTTATGACTAAGGCATATTAACCTTTTATCAAATCAGACCATTAACTATGCGATTTCAAACAATATCAAAGGTTTCTTAAATTAATGATGGTAGGACTCTATGTAAAATTTATTGTTGCAGACCATACATCCGTTTAGGTAAATGTAGTGAGGTTGTTTTCAGGATATTGCGGTCGGAAAGGAGTACAGTTGCGAGGTGAACAAACTAGCCCTATCTTGTATTTAATTTCTTAGTAATTTTAATGAAAAGTGAGAACTCCTTAACTACACTCCAGTGTGCTACCTTTAGGCTTGCCCTCATACACGTAATCTCTTTTCCCTGTACTATTCTAAAATAAAGCAAGCAAAATATGAGACTTAAAATGAAGCTTTGAAGTTTTACTACTTCTCAATTTTGATATTTGCATTCTAAAATATATTTATAATGTAAGTGGAATACAAAGCACCTAATATCTTTTAACAGGTCTTATCGTGGAAAAGTACTAAACTAGGCTCGTCGCCACTATTATTTAGAAAAAATAGAGTTTACTTGTTTCGAAAAGGCGAGCCGTTGTGGGATCAGATAACGCCAGATTTGCGGCTATTCTATTAACAAATTATATACTTAAAAAGCGTCATATATATAGTTTAGGCTATATATATGACGCTAAAATGCTTATTAAGATTAATGAAGGATAATGAATAACCCAACATTATTCACTTTACTAAATATTTATACAGCCCTGACGCCTATTTTACATATCACTATTGATTTCAATCGTAAGCAATTTTAATAATTAATGAAATATCTCATTATTTTATTAATTAATTGGTGAGATAATCTTGAAGTATATCAATCAATCAATTTATTAAAAGAAAGTTTACACTCCATTTCTGATCATTATCTTCCTCCAAAATCCGACAAGACACGGTTCCAAATAGGTATGATGAGATTACTCACGAAGCAACCTATGAGTCATCGTTATTTTGAACAGGTCATCAAGCATGGTAAGTAAATTGTCCTAACTTACAAAAGTCAAAAGTTTTAGAGTAGGAGATGGAGCAGACGGTTATCTGAAAATAACCACAACTCTCTAAAACTATGAAGTAAGGTAATAATATTATTTGGTCTTCTATACTTTATCATTTAGTGGACTTATAACTTTTTTGTTCTTGCATTTAAATCTATACTTCACCTACTTGTGATTTGACGATCAATACCAAACAATATATAAATGTGACTTAAGCAAAATAAACTATTTTTAAAAATATAGATTACCTGTCTGGATTGTTGCCTTAACTCTCTTTGTTACATCTGAAAGGGGGTTGATAATATAAATTAATGTGACGTAGGCTTTTCAACATTACCCGCAGGGTTGCGGATTGTCGCTAGTTATTTTCTATCGTTTCAACAGCATCGAAACTCAGATTACTGACAACGTATGTCAGACTGACATCTGAGTGACACATTGTATGTGCATCCGTAATACATACATACATTGTGTACCTAATTTTTTATAATATTGTAGATGACATATGAGCACTCAGTTCCCCTGAATAATTCCTGCCACCGTATGACATCCACTTTCAACCTTTGTACAAACTTCCCCCTGTGAACTAAGATAGAATACTTTATGACTAAGGCATATTAACCTTTTATCAAATCAGACCATTAACTATGCGATTTCAAACAATATCAAAGGTTTCTTAAATTAATGATGGTAGGACTCTATGTAAAATTTATTGTTGCAGACCATACATCCGTTTAGGTAAATGTAGTGAGGTTGTTTTCAGGATATTGCGGTCGGAAAGGAGTACAGTTGCGAGGTGAACAAACTAGCCCTATCTTGTATTTAATTTCTTAGTAATTTTTTAATGAAAAGTGAGAACTCCTTAACTACACTCCAGTGTGCTACCTTTAGGCTTGCCCTCATACACGTAATCTCTCTTTCCCTGTACTATTCTAAAATAAAGCAAGCAAAATATGAGACTTAAAATGAAGCTTTGAAGTTTTACTACTTCTCAATTTTGATATTTGCATTCTAAAATATATTTATAATGTAAGTGGAATACAAAGCACCTAATCCAAATTAACTGCTGCCAACTGGCGTACTTCATGATTCAGAGCCGACCGCAATTTCGGTTAAGGTTTAAGTTCTTTAACTTTATTTGTTTCAATTTCTCGATGAAATAAAGCATGTTTTGTTTCAAAACTATTGAAATTTAGTTCATTTGTGTAAAATTATTATGATTTAAAATAGAGTTTTCGAATTAATGAGAGGGTAGTTTTCATAATACGAGTATGCTATCGACAAAACATGATATAAAAGACATTAACTAAAATTTTGTATACAATGCCAATTAAAAAACTTCAACATCATTATACAGATAAATGGCTCTATTTCATAAATTAGTTGTAGGTAAATAAATTCACTAGAATCAAATCACAAAGGCAACATAAATAATTTGGTTAAGAAGAAATTATAACAATTAAAGGGTAAAACAAAATTAAACACAGGTTATATAAAAATAAAAAAAATCAAGAAAGAAGTAACAGAATAATATGCATTTGCATTTCGAATTATTGTTCACGAAGCTTAATATAGTATGGTCAAGCTAAGTCGTCGCAACGTAAAGTTGCGTCCGGTCACCGCCACGCACAGCGCAAGCGCAGCGTTACCACCGGAAGCCGGAAGTTGCGGTGTAGCGGCGCACAATCTGGAGTTGGATGGCGGGAAACACTGAATCAAGTGCAGCCTGAGCTTTCTGTTTTATGTATGAGACTGTAAAAGATAAATGGCAACATTTTCATGAGATACTATCCGCTACCGGGTAATTCTGGCTGCTTCTGGGCTAATCCTCCCTAGTGCACACAGTAATCTATCTACACTTAATAAAGATAAAGGTGAGGATTAATACTTGTAATTAATTAAATAAAATTTAAATTATAATTGTACCAATCTACTATTATGTTTATTACTTAATTAAAGATGTGTTTATAAATATAAGATTTTCGGTGTTGGTGTTTAAATGAAACAAACCTTTGCTATGTTTTACCTATTTAATATTAATTTCATTTATTTTTGTATTGATTACTATTTTGATATATTTAAATTTTATTCCATAATAATTTATTCAGTAATTAATAGAATTGGCAGTATTAAGAACTTCTAAGTTTTTAAAGATTTCTTAAATGTTTAAAGACGCTTAGAATTATTAGATTAAAACGAAGTTAAGAATTCTAATATCTAAATGATAGAGATTTTTAGAAAAGAGATCTTTAGATTATTATAAAAACGCTAAGTACTTTTTCGAGGACGTCAATTGCGATATCTCGATATGCGGAGAACGAAATTTCTTAGTAAAATAAAATCTTCTTAAATTTCACTGCACTATCACTTTTGGTTGTCGGTCTACTACATTCAGTCCAGACGGAACTTATATCATATTTAATATTAATGTTAATACTTATTCTTATTACTTAATATTTTTAGGAGTTGATACCATTTTATTATGTATTTGTAACCTAGTATTCATAGTCATAGTGCCGGGTTTCTGAGACACGAGACCAGGATTCAACCCCCAGCTGATTGTAATATTTGAACAACACGTAAATAACGCAATCCGTGTGGCTAACTCAGTATTAAATAGCAAAGAATACTTCTGTATTCACACAAAATATTGCGACACTTTTAAATGCTCATTAAGGTACGTAGTTCATTTTCTGGTAGCAACTAGATTCCTCTTGACTTGAATGAACTTATACAAAATGCAAAGACAATTAAGTGACAATAGCACGATAATTTAGGGTATATTCTGTGTAATTTAACGTACGAAATGGATCCGAATTCACCATTCATCTATTGTTGTAAACCATTTCCAAGCTTAAGTGATTGTCAGCTAGTTTGAGCTGTTAACGAGAATTTTGGTTATGCATATATCTTTGCAAAAAGAATGTTATTTTTAAGAAAAATAAATGAATATTCGAAAGGCTCACTGATTCACAAACATTTGACAACTATAACAAGCAGCAATAAAATTATAAAGCCCAACTTTTTTAATAAGACGTAGTTTTACATGTACCGTTTACAACAAATAAATAAAAATCAATGCAATTTTGCGTTAAGGCAACACCTAAATATAATTTAATGATTTATATTTCGAAACTTCCCATCACGTATTAAAGATTAAAATTGGTTACAAACATTGAACTAACTTTAATAACTGATCTAATATTATTTTTAAAGCTTACGTTTCCTGAAAGCATTTATTTGTCGTTGACGCATGGTTTATGTGTATTTTCTCAAACATATTTCTAAATATCTACATAGTAAGTAGCGCTAGTCTTTTGCGGGACACACGTCGAAACTTCATCTCGAAAACTCCGTCCGTACGGAGAGAAAAGCCGTGTTCCTAGAGTAACCTGCTCGCGTTCCCTTTTTCTATTTATATTTTTATAGAAGAAACTTAGCAATTGTGTTTGTGAGAATTTCATCTAATAACTCAATAACCTAAATTCAATGATAATGATATGAGACATTTACGTAATTAATATGGTGAATATATATATATATATATAAAATATATATACTGTATATATTTATATATATATACCAAAATTAGTTTGAATATATTAGTGCAATCACAAACACTGGTTTTAAAAAAATTGCTGATTTTAAAACTACTATTTTAAAACAAAATAAAAACTGGCATGTACACAATTTAAATATTAAATGAGTAAATGACATTTACACATTTCCTTTTTAATTTGACATTACGTAGTAAAGATTAAAACAATGCACGGCTTATTTTCTAAACTGTGTAAGAAGTTTTTTGATTATCCGTTAAAACGACAAATACATACTACTAAACCTAAACTTGACAAGGATTCTGTTCAAAACGTTAAGCAATTTACGATAGAACCTATAGAATATGAAAGTCATAATCTCAGAAAACATGATAATTGTAGACGTCAAAATCTTTATGAATTTGGTTTGTATGTAGCTGCGTGCATGCCGAAATTTGTGCAAAAGATTCAAATACAGCACACTGACGAATTGGAGATACTCGTTGCGCCCGAAGGCTTGTTTCCAGTTCTAAGTTTTATGCGTCTTCACCAAAATTCCTGCTTTAATCAATGTTCTTCAGCGACAGCCATTGATGTTCCTAGTAGAGAATACAGGTTTGAAGTAGTTTACAATATTCTTAGTTTAAGATATGGTGAGCGAGCCAGAGTAAAATCTTATACTGACGAAGTGACGCCCTTACATTCAGCTTATGATATCTGGAAAGTTTGCAACTGGTATGAGCGCGAGATTTACGACATGTTCGGTGTAATCTTTACCCATCATCCTGATCTGAGAAGAATTCTTACAGATTACGGCTTTAAAGGGCATCCACTCAGGAAGGATTTTCCTTTAGTCGGCTATACAGAAGTAAGGTATGACGATGGTTTGAAAAAACTGGTGTATGAACCAGTCGAATTTGCGCAAGAAATGCGTAGCTACCAATTAGAATCTCCTTGGAATTATTTGAGAAGTTTTCATGAAGAATATAATGCACCACCGCCTCCGAAGACAGGGGCTCAATAATTGTTTGTTATCCTTTATAAGATAATATGTATATATATATATATATATTATTTAATACATATTCGACGAATATAAAAAGAAACGTCATAAGGACAGTCGGTCTAAGAACATCATGTTAATAGACATTAATTTTTACGCGAATCTATGCTGACCAACGTTGAGCTACGAAGCTTTCGTAATGTGACATGGATATTGCCCACCATGTATGATCTCTGAACTCAGATGCAAAGACGTGGTAAGAAATCAAAGTACTAAGGGTATTACAAGATATTTTTTATGTAATATTAGGGGTGACAAACGCACGTAGTTCACCTGATTCTCAACATAGATTCATTATGCACATGCGTACAGGGACGCCCCTCATTACACACCCTGAAGACTTGGATATAATATGCCAATACTGGTAATTGGGTCCCCGGATTCCTACCTTCATCATAGGAAACAGTAGCATTATACTACTCTTTAACTCTGGCACTCTGTGTGGGCTATGCTAGGTCCTTCACCAGTCGAGCCTATCCAATCATGTAACAACGCGCAACTATAAAATAGATACAGCAAGGTGTTACCATCTCGTAATCAGTATGTACCATAAAACATTTAAAAAAAAAATTACGCTTATATATTTGAAATCATCCTATGTATAATTTATTTCTTTTCAGGCATCATACCTGTTGCGCCGACCCATTTATGATGATCCTAAAAATTCATTGCTTGTCTTAATTGCTTGTCAAACATTACCCAACATTTAATTGCGCACATAATCCCAACTGTTATTACAATAGATATATAAAATTCTTATAGAATCCAAATGGTGATATGTATTATCTAACAAACACTGCAGTCGCGTGGAGTACTCTACTACGCTCTAATACCCGTTTTAGAGAGAAAGCCTGTCCAACTTTTGACACATATACGGGCTTATTTGGTCCTTATTATTATAATTAGCTCAGTGCCTATTAGAAGCTATAAATCGCATGTGTGAATTAAGATCTACTTTTCCAGATTCATTGGTGAGCACATGATGACTCTTTCAAAAGCCTGACAATTAATAACTTTGGAAATTAGCAGAAAGCGGTTAATTATTCCATTTTAATTTCGAATAATTCTCCCAAACGAATCTTGAACGTGGCTGTTGAACAATTATATTTATTTCATTGCGTAATTTTTTTAATAAAGTATACATTTGTTGAATTATTACGAAGAATAGTAAACTAATTTAATCCTATAAATCATAGTAGTTTTAAGTGTTAACAATTAAGTAAATTAAATGCTAAAATTCTAACCAAACGCTTGCGAAATTGAGACGGAAATTAAAAAAGTTTTTAGAGACAATTCAGTTTGTAAATATGCGCACCTTTTTAACGAATAAATACAGCGCTTAAAAAGTTAAATCTTAGTTAGAATTTCTTTTGACTTTATATCTGCCTTCATCATATGGATATCTACGTAAGAATAACGACAGAGTGGAGGACTGAATGAGCAATCGGCCGCAGTATGTGGCGCGCCCTCGGCACCGTCGTCCGCTCGCCGTACCCGCGCTCTGCAGAGACCAAAACTTCTTACGTGTAGTATTTATAATAAATATTGAAAAGTTCATAACTATCAATCACATCAATAAACAAGAGAAAAGAACTCATTAATTCAATACTTTTGCAATTTATCTTATACGCGAAAAAACACTACAAACTTAATAGGAAATATTTAATGTGAATGTACAATGGGTGAGTTACAAAATTTTCGTTTTTTCTTTTGCAGGCTAAGCCCATTACTTTATGCAATATCTTTTCAAATTTCTTTTATCAAGTATTTTCATTGGTTTACGCAATTCTAGGTTTTAATTATATTTTGTTATAATATTGGTATTACGACAATATTGTAGCAAAGAATATATAATAAAATAGAAATATATAAAAGTGCAGAACTTACTTTGAGAATATATATATATATATATATATATATATATATATATATATATATATATATATAATGTGTGTGTGATTGTGTAAAATAGTCACGACAATTTACACAACAATCCGTTGTAGCTCCTCCAGCCTAAATAGTCGGTCAAATATTTGTTTCCGAGCAAGTAAGCACGAGTATAACACTTCCGTTGTTAATTATTCAACAGTGTTTAGTTACTCGCATACGTTACGGTTATTGTCTTGTAGTAGCTATCTTGACATTGATGTTTGCGTAGATGGGAAAAGATGTATATAAAAAGGCTTGTACATACTATTTTTATTAAGATCTCACAACATTGTTAGATTTTATTATTATTCCAAATGAAGATTGACAAAAAAACAACATTTTTCACATTTCATTTTAGTTTAATAAAGCATATGTGGCAGAGGATGAATCTGACGCGCACTACACATTAGTAGGCAATTATTGTTTGAACACAAAGAAATCGTAGAAACAGAAACTAAGTAGTTTAGATCTACTTACTCCTACGTAGATATGCTTTTTCCTTTATTCCATTACGAGGAGGGATATTTGAAGGGTCAATAGATAAACTTTGAGCTGCCAGCCCCCGTTTGCTGGACCGAGGGTCCAGGTCCCCCCAATTAGTAGTAACAAATTTTCCAACACACGGTTGTTACTGGATATAAATGTAATATAAACAAAAGTGGGTTCATTATGTGGGTATATACAATAAGTTTTTACATACAAGCTAATTAACTAACACATAGTGGCGCTCGATGGCAAGTGATTAATGTGTATATTTACATTAATTTCCGATAAGGAATCATAATTCGGTTCCATTGTCGCCCTCGTAGAATAAGATGGGTTGCGTTGATACCAATAATAGTCTCCTGTTTATTTCTCCCAAAAATGAAAGGTACTTAGGAGACTTACCAAGATATTTTACCGGAAATGTGGTATATTCAAGGTGGACTCGAGTTATCCCGTGCTACCAATTGTATGCATACGAATTTGCTATATATATATATATATATATATGTATATATACATCTATTATATGTAGTATATGCTTACAGGTACGTTATAGCTGAACCACATACAAGAGTAAACAATAAATAAAAAAGCATTTTCATAACTGTTGATTGAAAATTAACGCTCTAATCGAAACGAAACTGGCGAAAAATTTAGGAAATAAGCCAATCATTAATTCAGAACATATGCAGAGCCCAAAGTTTCACACATGCCATGGCATGTTCCACGAGTTACTATAATTTATTGCATAGTTAACAAATATTATTATCTGAACAATGGACGAACACAATAGTAGAGTAATAAGCTTTAAAAAGCATTTGATTTATGCTTTATTTAGAATAAATAGGGAGGCTGGCAGATAATCCACAGCTCAACTATAAAAATTACATGTAATTTTTATCACCCCCCTCGTCACATTCTGTGTGGAAGTTCTATCTTCATCAGTAGACAAAAAAATGATGGGCTGAGCTGATGTTGATGGTAATGAAATAACATGGTTAATAATTTAAAATTTAAGTCCATCCATGAATAAGAGAAAGTTTTTGTTTTTAATTTTGTATTTTAGTGTATTTATAAATAGTGTCGTTATATAGTCGTGTTACCACTAATGTGAAAACTAAATGGCAATTAAAAATAAAATCATCTGAGCCTAAGCTTAATGTTAATAGATTTTTATGATATTCTAATACATTCTTTAGTAGCTATTATGACGTATTATGTGGTAGTATTATATGGTAGTGAGTATTATCATAAAACATGTCCGAAAACATTTTTACAGTAATTTTATTTACTTAAAAAACAGTGATAGTAATAAGAATGTAATATAGAGAAGTGTTCATATCAATTAGAAAATAATTAAATTAAAATGCTTATTTCAAAAAAATCTTGAACATAATTTAAATAATTAAAATTTAATATAAATATTCAAAAATATTTACAATTAATTTTACACATGACTCGAATACAAATAAAGTAATATATTAACGGAGTATTATTTATTTTACCACATTTTGCTGTTTTTATATAATTCAAGTTTAATTTTTTTCTTCTGCTTTCTTATAGTAAATATGATAAATAACAAATACATTACTTCATTTTTGTTTACTAGTAACCAGATGAAATGATGTTAGAAACTAAACTATTTCTTCATAAATCGATTTAACTTTTTATGCCATGAATTTTTAACGTCATGATCACCTCATTGATTACTAACCCACTTGTCGACGTAGACCTCATCTATATTTATTCTTAAAATACTATGAAGTCCTAAACCCTTTGATACGTTTTACGTGTGATTTCCGCACAAAGCATCTTCATAAGATAACACATTCAATGAACCGTTACCAAACAACAATGAGGTTTCTCAGAAAGTTCGAGTGCCAATATTTTGATAGTCCGCCCTATTGACATGGCTGAACTGCGCTTCGAATTTTTCTCAGGCATTATCGCGGAAAGTAAGTTACCGGTGCGAGATCGCATCCGTACTCATTTTTGAACATTCTCCATCGACTTTTCGGCACTCCGTGTAACGGACGCCAGTCCAATATAACCCTGTAGATAGTCTTTTATATACTTCACTGAAGTACTGAATCATTATCTACTGATTAAATCTGAAAATATCCGTGTAAATCTAAATAGCTTTTTGTGTACATAAGCACCTAACGCCGTAAGGTGTTTCTTATTACAAGTTTTCCGTCCACATAAATTGTTCTTTAATATTATTTTTAAGTTCGTGAACATAGAGATTTTTCAAATCATCTTCGGTATAATTTCTATTATAATTTTAATTTTCTGATTAAGTTTTGTTATTATCAGACTGGTTTGAAAATCGATCGAGTTTCTAATGCAAAAATAAAGTAAAGAAAATTTATGTGTTAAAAAAAATAATTTGAATATTTAACATTTACATAATGCTGTTAATTTTCCTTGCAGTTTCACATGGATATCTGGATATATAGATGGATTTGTTTCGAAATCTGACGAAGAAGTAAAGATCTCACATGGCCAAAAATATGCAGTATTCTTGGTGGCTATATTTGCTTACTATTTTTTGCCTTCGCCTTGATTCTAAGCTAGTGGGTAAGTTATTTTTATGTGTACTACAATAAGTGAATCTATAAATATTTAATTTTTAATTAATAATTCAAAATGTCGTATAGGACAAGCATTTCAACCGGAATTTGCTGAGACCTTGTCAAATTTAACAATACCGATCGGCCGTGATGCTACATTCAGGTGTCTGGTGCAAAATCTTGGTGGTTACAGAGTAAGATTTTATTTTTGTAGTAAAAAAATAAATTACGTATGACATTATTTCACTAAAGTAATTAATATTTGCAGGTAGGTTGGGTAAAAGCAGATACTAAAGCTATACAAGCGATTCATGTTCACGTAATAACGAATAACCACCGAGTGGGCGTATCACATAACGGACAAACTGTTTGGAATTTACACATTAGAAACATCCAAGAGGAGGATCGTGGTCAATACATGTGTCAAATTAATACAGATCCTATGAAAAGCCAGGTAGGTAGTCAAAACGACGTCATCCTTTAAGGATTTAACATATTAGTTCGATGTCAAAGCGCTCCATTCTATCTTTTCAGTCGAAATACTCCTCCATTCGTCATGAGATTCTTTTATATTATTGGTATCTTTGCTCCTAAAGTAGCCGTGTATTCTTACTTGTCTGTACAGAAATTCTCGTGTCATAATTTCAGGAACAAACATTTTTCTACTTCGAAGTAATATTTTATCTTGTGGACCCCATTTTTTCATTGGATAGAAAATATTGCGTAAAGAGTTATTATAAAAATAAAAATTTCTTAACTCCCAAAACATACCAACAACAACTATGAATACATATATACTTAGAAGAATATATAGCAAGAGAATATCGCAAGGAACTTCTATATTCTTAATTTTGTATGAATTATCATATTCCTTAACTATAAGCTTCGTAAATCTTATGTATAACAAAATTATTAAAAAAATTGGATTTGTACACCACACTATTTTACAAAAGTAACTGGCTTTAACACCAATCATAAAAATAATGTCAACGTTGTGATTATTATAGCCATAAATCCAGTAGACAGATATTGAAAAAAAGAAGCTGTTTATGAGTTGAATAATTTCTGTTGCATCTGTAAAAGCTACAATTAGATCTGCACAGAAGAGGGGGCATGAAATAAGACAAAACAATAAAATCATAGCTGAACAAGATAAACTCTTATATCTATATGCAAACATAAAATTAGTAGTTAGTAATTCATGCAAATAAAATAAAGAAATGAATAGGTTAACAAATAGACATAAAAATATTGCAGAAAACCAAAGAAAAGTCCAGATTGATCTTTCGTCATAATAACTGGTTATTTCTGTTACTGAAGCAAACATTGAAAAAAAAATATCATGTCCTAATTCTAGGACATTTTCTTCTTCGCCGTGAAAATAAGACATACTTTTAACACCACTATAAATAATAAGTGCAAACATACAAGAAAAAAATACGGCAAATAACGACACTGTAATAGAGGTCATAGTTGCAGGACTACGAAACGGGACATCACGAGACAAAAAGCCGATCATACCATAACCAGTACCAAATGAGAGCATTCCGCGGGTCAAAGTAAATGAACAGGATTTTAAATCGTAATCATTCCAATTGACATGTATTTTCGATGCATACCAAGCACCACTAGCTGACAATGCGACACAGAATAAAATAAATGCTACAAAACTTACATATACGGCCAACAATTTGATTGCATATCTTATTATTTTTTCTTTTCTTAGAGATATAGAAAACAACATAAAGCTAATCGAGCAACTAATTATAAATGGTTTCCACTGAAATGCACAATTTCCTTTCATAGTGTTCTTTTCACCAATTTCACGTTCAAAAAAGCAATAACTTGCTGTTTTCATGCCACAGTCGTCATCAAATAATAATTGTGTTTCTATGCAGTGTTGAAAAGTAGACGTATTAACTCGTTTAACCATACATTTCGTAACATTGAATTCATCGCAACTGAACCACGGTGGAGGGTCTAAAGCTGCATGGAATGTATAATTCAAATACCATGAGCTGAGTACGGTTAAATAAACAGTCTTATATATGACAAGAAGAATTGTTCCATAACCAACGCTTCTCATAATTGGAAAAAAGTTCCACATAGAAATGGCATTGCAACTTGTGTATTGCGCTATGCATATCTCTGAATAAACCAATGGTATTCCAATAAATATAGCTGCAAGAATGTAAATAGCTCCATGAAAATAGAGACCGTTGTGCGACATTTCAACTGGTGAAAAGACAACGGTCATCTCGCCCATCATCCATGCCCAAAGAATGAGTCTATAATTTTCATAACTATTCCATCGATGTTTAGTGTCCATTTTTGTTGCTACTGCTACCGCTACCCACTTTTTACTCCGTATATATATACTCTATTATAAAATAAAATCACGAAAATATTTTTACATCAAACCACCTAGATCAATTTTATATACTTCAAATACAAGAGTTTAGGTATTAAATTAATTATTAAATAATGAAAGTGTTGCAATAAATAACGAAATATTTAAAGTCTTATAGGCATTTAAATTCTTATCAAATAATAATAATAATACATGATGACCCGGAAAAAGAAATTAAACTGTAAGCAGATAGGGAGCAAGGGTGGCAACGCAGCGGGTAATGATTCGTATATGGTGCTCCTAAATTATTGCGTCGCACTGTAATTTATATTCGGGTCTGATAACGGCATAAATCCCCAGCGGCGACAGTGCAGCTGCAGGCTTCGACGGCGCCGTCGGCACGGCATGACGCCTCTTGATGTAATGAGTTACAAAAAAATATTTTACGCTGAATTCAAGCAACGTATTAATAAGCTTCAATTTTTTTATTAACATTCAATATGTTTGGCTAATCTTTACGACTAATTAATCGTTAGTTAAACTAATGGTAATAACGGTAATCAAAATAATGTAAAGCTTAAACGAACCAACGCTACATTTAAACCGTCAAAATTTATTTTTTTCTCAGATGGGATATCTAGACGTAGTTATTCCTCCTGATTTTATTTCCGAAGAAACTTCCGGTGACGTAATGGTACACGAAGGTGGAATGGTTCAAATATCATGTCGCGCTCGAGGGTTACCGGAGCCACGTGTCATGTGGCGAAGGGAAGATGGGGCGGATATTATTATCAGACATACAAACGGGACTAAAACGAAAGGTTTGTATAAAATTAATATTATAGATTTAAAGCAAAAGAAAAAGAGTCTATACCTAACAGGCCAACGCAATATGTCTATCTATAATTGTCAAAAAATAAAAAATACAGCGTCTTTACTTTATAATAAATACTCTTGATGTCCATCGAAAATAGTATGAACAATATTTCAGGCCTGTCACTGCATGTTTTATTTCAAAAAAAAGATACAATCTACTTTGCATTTTTTTATGCAAGGTAAACGAACCAGCTTAACATTTGTCATCATTTGTAATAAAGCGAATTAGCATTGACAAATAGTTCTGTTTAAGACATTCTTTTTTTTTATATATTTCATTATAATTATCAATTCGAAATTATATATTGCAATTGGATGCATTGGCACATTAAGGCATCTGAAGGTAATCCATTATTTGTTTCAGTTTCAATGTACGAGGACGTTATGCTGACGTTCAACAAGATTTCACGCTCTGAAATGGGAGCCTATTTATGCATCGCAAGTAATGGTGTACCGCCTTCAATCAGCAAGAGGATTGTCATAAAAGTTCACTGTACGTACATATATATACGCCTAAACATTTTTTTTTGAATTAAGCTTGAATAAAAGTAATGTTACATAAGTAAAATTAGTTTTACTCAATATGTAGTATTTGCGTAAATATAACAAATTATTAAATTAAGATTATTTACTCACAAGCACTATGCTATTTATAATAACAATTCATAAATTTAAATAATAAGCTTTAAACTACTCACGTGTATCGCCAATTACTCACATTTTTTTTTGCTTTTTTTATTTCTTGAAATATTTTAGAGAAACCATTTAAACTTATTTAGTAAGAAAATTGATTCGGTGGCTTTGTTGCATATCTCGATAAGTTTCGGATGTTTCATAATTCTTATTTAATGTCAGCCTTCACTATCTTTTAATTATTTTCTGCTCGGAGGTATTTGCGATTACAAGAAGAAAGAAAAAAAAATGGTTTGTTTTTAGATATTTTTGGTCTATTACAATGCCTATAGCTACCAAAATCATGATGCTGTTGGAAATGCAATAACTTATACAAACGAATCCCGTAGTGATCAAATTGATTTTTCTTTCATAAATCAAACATTGCAAAATGATTTCGGGGAAGCTAACTATACACATTACAGATTACTAGTAGTAAAATTAATAACTAAACACGGCGTTTATTGTTAATACAACAAAGTCTATTCCGAAGATCCCCACTACCTTTGGAATATTTTTTTTATGTAATGCTAAAGAAAATAGAATAGCTTAAAAAGTACAAAGTGCCACAAGTTAATACAATAATAGAGGTGTAGTAAAGAATGCATTAGATATGCATAGAAAAGATAGAGTTCAAAAGATACTTAAAGTATCTTTGCAGCCAGAAATCTAAGGAGGCCAGAAGACTTGATTGTGAAGGTTTAAAGTACGGCATAGCTTTGCAAGAGAAGGAACAACACTTGTAGTGAGTGTCAGAAGTGTGTGGGTAACAATAAACATAAATTAGCAAGTGAAATGATCATATTCTTCTGATCGGTATCTACCACAGTGATATCTTCTAGTTACTAGATGACGTCAACTGCGAGGCTTATATTATGTATAAAAGTCGAGATTGAAGATCTTGTAGCTAAGCGATAATCCGAGTGATGATAATCCACAGACTATACACCCACCTAGAAATCGTGCACGAAACGCGAAATCACAAAAAAATCGATAAATACTCAATACTCATAAATATAGCAAAGATTTTAGCCACAAAAAGTGTATGAAAGATGAGACGGGAAGATTCAAGAAAGAAATTACACAACAAACGTTAAAAAAAATGACACAAGAACGAGCATTGCATCAGCTAAGCACTCTAACGTATGCGCCACTGTGGTGTACTTTCAAATTGGTAAAGGAGCTTTCTGCTAAGGAAATAAGAATATAAAACGCATTAAAAGATACGAATAAAAAAAAATTGGGAGGTCCGTGTAGTAGTAGTAATAGATACAATTTAGAGTATAGACCAATATAAGCATTGAAAGTTTTAAAGAAGATGGATGCTCATGGTTTATTTACAGTTATTAAGTTGGTGGTCAATAAAAAAAAATTACATTTGTAATACCGGTAGCCAAGGGCAACAAAGTGTTGTAGCCTATTCAGGTCCATTGATGATGAAAAATAACTACTTAAATAATTTTATTTTATTTATTATTATAATAGATATATTAATTTATATATCATTTAGTAATAGATAATATTTTTCTCTAGTTCATCCGGTGATTCAAGTACCCAATCAGCTGGTAGGGGCACCGCTCGATACTGACGTCACCTTAGAGTGCTATGTGGAGTCATCACCAAAATCCATCAACTATTGGGTCAGAGATTCCAGTAAGTAAATAACTATCCAATATTTGTAGAAATAACTGAAGCAGTTATATAAAATATTTAATTTGAACTTTATATAAATTATGTTCTATGCTTTACTTGCAAGTTATGGGTTACGTAAAGATTTCTGCAGTAGTGCGTTATTACTTAAAAGGCAGGTAAATATTAATTATTAATCATTACAAAACCAAATATTTGGGAAAAAAACGGATTCTTTTTAATTTTCGTTGTTACTTACAACATATTTTGAATATAGTTATTATACTTGCGCAGAGTTTTTTTATTTATTCGTTTCGTTCCCATTAAGGCTTATAAGTAGGTAATGTTCAGTAACATTCTCTACCAGTCAACCCTGAGTGAGTGAGAGAAAATGTTGGAAGGTTGTAGCTTCCAGTTCCGCTGACACTTAGTAGGTAAGGCCGAATTGGCCTCTATGAAGCTTGGCGTGCTAAAAAAAATAGGACAGTATTTCTTATCGGCCTACCGCTTGCAGATTTATTAGGTGCAAGTCCGAGTTTTTTTCCAAATAGCTTTCGCAGTCTCAATTTCTCGCAAACTGAATCAGACTTTGCGGAGAAATGTTCCATTCCTTAGTATTTTTACCAAGCTGTACGAATGGGAGTATTCTGCGGTAATGTGCGAATTAATTACAGCCGCAGAGTTTAAACATTATGCAAAATGATTTTAGGATTGAACGACCATTTACCACCACCTTTAAATAAAAACGAAGCATAAGCTTGACACATCCATCGTCTAACCGCAAATTTGCATATACGAGTAGATCAACCTTCTGTCTAGTAAAGTACCGCTATTAACTTCCACTAAGAAGTTGAAATTCTCGAATATCAAAGGTTCTCGAACCTTTCCTCACCATCGGTTATTACTTGTCAAACACACTGTCAATGACCCATTTTAGTTTCCTAATACTTAAAAGAATTCTGAACTCGAGTAGAATAATACCATACGACTTATAATTAGATGCGCAACTATTTTCAAGTTGCAACACGATTCAATTCCAAAACCAATGCCGTCAATATCCCGTGCGATTACACACTACAAATTGTCGAATCGAAATTTCAATCGCGATGCAACTTAATCAATTGTGATAAATATTTAGCGTTCGGCTACGTATAGTTCATGGATAACCAAAATAATCGTTGGACATACAACACGCAAATGATGGGAAAATTTCCAAGCCAGGTTGCTTGGCAGAAAAAAAAACCAAATACCAATTAACATATAAGGCGCTCTTACCCGTTATCAGTCTATTTGATTTCGATGGTTATTCCACGATCAAGGCTAACATCTTCGTGGTATTTCTTATAGTCGCTGCTTACGACACCTGAAGTAAGAGATGGAATGGCAGATTCTCTTACGCCGCCACCATAAGCACAAACCATTATGTTCATATTTTTTCTATTATATTCATATTTAAAAGCATAACAATAAAGTTATTCAAAATGTTAAATTGTAAATATATATTAAAAATAGTGCTTTCTAAAATATCAATACCGGAAGAAAACTATGTGCTACCGTTCACCGATTTCATAAGGGGCATGAATTCTTTCTGAGGCGCGGTACAAAGTCACTGATGTTCACTCCACTTTTATTAAATGAGTTATTTAAATGTTAATAACGGTTTCTCTATTTTTTTTGAAAAAAAAGAGAAACAATTATTAATTATTGAATGTGTATATTTTTTACGAACATTTGTACGTTGAAGTTATACTTTCTTTATTCATAAGAAGTGTTTCTAATTATATGATCACAAATGTATATATATATATATATATATATATATATATATATTTATATATATATATATATATATATATATATATATATATATATATATATATATATATATATATAGAATAGCCACACCTATAGTGCGAGGTATTTGGAACTTCATACCCAACCCGCTAGCCAAGTGAGGCGATTACTGTATATTTTTGCATCTTCCACCATCCATCCAGTAGTGGATTCAATATGAACATAAAACATTTAAGGAAAATGGTCATATATCTGTTTTATAAGAATGTTAACTGCTTTATCTCGCAATGAAATTATGCACTGCATGTAGAACCGCCTTCTAAAAATTCACATTTTATATGCGAATTTTAAGTATTGATTCAGTAGTTTTACTATTGAATCAATACTTAAAATCATCAATTCAATAGTTTTTCTATTGAATTGATGACATGTTTGACTTTATTAATTTTATTGAGAGTTCACATATTACAAGTAGTTTGAATAGAATCTGAGCCCTCTCTATCATATTAAAGCTGAGAGTCCTCGTCTTAAGTCCGGCTACATTATGTCACGCAACCTTATCTTCCCACCGGGAACACCGCTTGGTTACTATGACTACGACCTTTATTACCATTATCTTAGTTAATCACATCTGTGAGAGTAATTAAAGATAGTAGTATCGTTTAAGGATGATTAGGTGTCTGATGTTCGAATGAATTGAATTTAGAATTAAATATATACAGTGGTGGTTACATAATTACAGACAACTTCTATTTAGATACATAGAATTTTATTGATAGTATTATCAGTAGTGAAGATAAGTAATTCTACCTTTATTACTATTAATCATTACGACAAAGCCATATAATTAAAAAAAGATAATAAAGAACTTGTATTAGTAATAGTTGAGATCTTATTCGTTTTTAAATAAATAACAAATTGTTTTAATATGATTGCGACTGGCTATCTAATTAAAGACAGTTAAATATTTCATATTATTAATTTAAAATTATAAAAAAAGCAACCCTCTTATTTTCATTTTGTAAATGACAAGAAACGCGCCTAAAGCAAAAACTACCTCAATCAAACTATCTCAATATTATTATCATTTTTAACGAGTCACCATGGGAGAAAGCAAAACTGCGAATGTTTATGACAAACGTCGGTCATATAGGAAACGTACCTAGGAAACCGAAACCTAGAAAAACAACCCCAAGTGAAGACTAAAGAATGAAGTTGATAGCCAAAAAATAACTGTTTGAAGGATCAGAGCTTATTCGTTTGGAAGTAATTGGTGCTGGATGGTTGAGAGGCGTGTTAGCAAGAACAATTAGAAGGCGATTATCTGGAGTAAACTTATTTGGAAGAATATTTCGCAAAGATACTAACTGAACTTGCGTGGAAATATGTACTATTTTCGGATGAAAAATATAATATGATTTATTCTGACGGAAAACAATATGCGAGTCGTCCTCTGAAATAAGTATGGAGAAGGGAATATAAAAATTTTGGGCTATCTTGCGGACATGGTGTTAGACTTGTTAGGTAAATTATTGACAATACCTAGTCCAACCATAAGTTTTGTTACAAATGAAAATGCACTTTTTTTTAATGAAGTAATGTAATATTATTAAAAATTATAACTACATATTTATTAGTCTGAGCAATAAATCCATAGCCACCTACAGGCCTTTAATCTATTTGGCCACGAATCTATGGATTTATGCACTGTTTCTAAGGGAAATTTCACCACTGCTATAAGAGACTTAATGTCGCCGTGTCGTTTAGAGTAGGCAATGTCCTCTAAAACTGACCATAATTTGAAGTCTAAATGGTTGAGGTCTGGGCTAGATGAGGGCCAGTCTTCAGCTCTTATAAATTCCGGCACGTTGGTTTCAAGCCAGGCTTTGGTAGATCATGCCTTGTGACCAGATGTAGAGTCCTGGTGGAAAGTCCACGGTATATTTTAAAAAGTGTGTTGCTGACACAACATGATCCAAGACTGTATTTCGATACACTTAGGCTGAAGGTTTCACTCCTTTTCACAAAAATGTAGTTTCGTGACTCCTTGATAAGACATGCCCACCAAACCATCACTGACGCAGGATGATGACCACGTTGTACCTTTCCGACTACTTGAGCAGCTTCTTTAGAACTGTGAGCGTACACTTTATCATTTTGCTTATTGTAGTGTTCTTCAATCGTGAAAATTTTTTCATCGGTTAAGAGGATATTTCTGTGCCTTTCACCTGCGTATCGCGGCCAAAGGCGTTTTGATCGATCCACTCTCTTTAATAGTAAATATTGATTTAGGGCATGTCCTTTATATCGACGATAAGCACCGAGCTTCAGGTCTTGTTTTATAATACGCAACAGAGTCCTAGCGGGAATCTTCATTTCTCGTGATAAGATTTTATGCTAACTAATGGGGTTTTGACGAATTCTTGCTGTTACAGCATTAACAGCCTTTGTAGTTCTAACAGCACGCAACCGCCTTGATCTTTTCTGGCCTTCGACAGAGGAAGTGTTGTTGTATCTGTTGATAGTACGATATACAAACATACGGCTGATACCAAGCTTTTGAAGTGTCTGGAATATGACCGACGGCTCCATACCCACTTTGCGCAAGGCGATCACTGCAATCCTATTTTCTTCACATTCCATATTGTAATTTGATAATGAACACGAAAAAATATGTAAAATGGCGCAAAATCGAAAGAAGTTTTTAAAATATTATTAGTATTTATATTAATACGTGTTTCAAATTAAAAAAAAGAAAAGTTTTTATGTAACAGTATTTATGGCCCGACTAGTTATATTTAAATATCAATTCCACTTTCCAACAAGACACTGATCCAAAACACACAGCAAAAGTTCTACGTAGCCAATTAGTAACGGTCTTAGATTGGCCCCCGTAGAGTCTCGACATTAACCCTCTTGAAAATTTGTGGTATCATGTGAAGAAAATGGTGGCTACAAAAAGTACCACTAACGTTCATCAACTTTATATGGCTTTGGAAGCATAGGATTAAATTCCAATAGATACTTGCAACAAATTAATCTCTTCAATGCCAAAGCGATGTCGATCAATTATTGCCGCTATAGGACATGCGACAAATAATGTCTTTAAAAAATGTCTATAATTAATTAAAATGTAAGTTTCATTTTAATATTTATTACATTTATTTTCTCTAAGTTTTCTCTTAGAATTCATAAAGCTTAAAATATAGTTGAATTGAATAAAAATGTGCGATGTCTCCACTTTATTGGAAATATTTTCAATGTTTATCTCAAAATGTCTAACCAAATGATTAATGAATTGTTGCAAGTTCTTATTACATTAAAAATAAAAATAAATAATCGAAAATCTCAGATGACCTCATATCCCGTACCTAAGTGTAACTTTAATAATGTGACCACTATTGTATATAAATACCACACACACATGTACATATATATATATATATACAAATATGTGCGTATGTGTTTGTATCTAAATACATAACCTTACTTAATTTTTTTATTAGATTCTGCGCATATAACAGTTTATGTAAAATATTAAAGTTAAACGACTTTTATCGCAATTAAGAAGGCTCTCAGTGGACAATTAAGCTACTTTAGTAAGAACTTATTTTACTAAGTACTTTCCTAGGCTAGCGACAAAGAAGAGCCATACCAAGTATGAATTATTTTTGGAATGTAAGAAGCCGAAAAATCTAAATTATTTATCATAATTATCACAGACTAAAAAATTTACAGCAACATCGTAAATTCTAGCCACTAGGAAAACTGAAAAACTTCTTTACTTGTACTACACAATTACTTACAACTATCTGGGTTTATTAAGAGTTATATTGTTTAACATGATATGGTAGGAGAATTAATATTAATAAAGTTACCAAAATCCTTATTAATACCATCATAAAAGAAATACAAAATATTCCGACAGTTTTACATAACGCTGCCTATCGTATATCACAAATCGTACAGTCTGTTTGAAATTGGTCGAGTTTTTTGGCAAGAGTCGAATCGGGCGTGGCGAAGCTTGCAAGTAATGAGATATTAAGTTTTAATTTATGAGTGCGTCGAGTTTAAGTCTTAAGAAAATTGACCTATTGTGGTAAAATAAGACAATGCTCGTTAGTCACGCTTGAGTGGTCATAGCGCATTTACGACTGTTCCACGGAGAGGACCGCCGACAATGCTTTTATTATTTATATCTGCTAAATGTACGGCTTTTACCATTTCTATTATGAAGAACATTTGGAATGAAAAAGTAGTTACCAACCACCGCTGAGACTTGCATTTTTTATCTGATTTTAATTTCTATTCCACCTCTTCAAGCAATTTTTAATTTTCATGAAAATGATCACGTCCTAATTAATCATGAGTACATAAAATTAGATATAGAGAGACTGTTTAATGAAACAAAGATTGCTATTTGTCAATGATGTTATTAAGTTCAAGCATAATACAAAAAACTAAATGTTCAAACATTTTTTCACGTTACTATTATAATAATAATTTAAATTATTGGTTATTATAATATAATGAAATGTATGTTACTATCTTATATTCTGATATAATTTAAGGTAATTATTTTTTCTGTTCCTATATTCATTGAAAATTTTAATTTCGTTCTTTAGACGTCAGTTAATATGTATTATCATTCTTAAGAAAGATATAAACGGCACCAATATCATTATACTTTCATCAAAATTATATTGTATCGTCATAAGCCTGTTAGGCCTTCCGCTTAACAACACATTCTTGCAGGGCTAACCCTCAAAAACCCAGTAGGTACTGGTGCACTATTCTTTGATGTCGCAAAGGCATTCAACAAAGTCTGGCACAACGGTTTAATTTATAAACTTCACTCAACAAACATACCAGACAGGCTCGTGCACATCATACGAGCCTTCTTGTCGAATCGCACTTGCCAATATCGAGTCGACGGCACGCGCTCCTCAAGCCTCCCGCAAGGAGCGGCTGGCTTGCCCCCCGGACTCCGTTCTCTCCCCCCTCTTATTCTCACTTTACACAAGTGATATTCCAAAAGATCCGTAGGTCAGTCTCGCGCTTTTCGCAGACGATACCGCCCTATATTATTCAAACTCACGCAAGGGCTGTATCACCATTCATCTCCAAGCCGCAGCCAACCGCCGAATCGAAATTAATCCGGATAGAAGTGCAGCAGTCTTCTTCTGGAGAGGCCCAGCCGACTCATTCTGCACGGCATCAGTACCTAGTCAAGACCGAAGTACCTAGAAAGTTAGGACGTATTACGATTTTCGACCTACCCATTCCGTGGGTTGAAACGGTCAAAGTCTAGAGGTCACCTTTGAAAACTTAGCTTCCACCCGCATATCTAAAATGCGAGAAATAAGGCCGCGTTCGTTATGAGCCGGCCTCACCAGCTCATCTGCACCAAAAGTAAAATGTCCCTAAGACATAAACTCCTCTTATACAAGTCCTGCGTAAGACCAATTATGGCCTACGCCAGCGTCGTCTTCGCCCACGTAGCCGAAAACAAATTAAATCTCTTACAGACGGTTCAAAATCGCTTCACCAGATTAGCAACCGGAGCAGAACCATATCAACGTAACATTGTTCTACACAGTGACTTACATCTCGTCACCATACCGGAATATTTCAAATCTATCTCGCAGCGCTTCTTCGAGAAAGCGCTTTTGCACTCCAACCCGCTAGTGATAAACCCAGACACTCGGAATCGTCTACCCCGTAACGTCCTCGACGACGCTCACTTCATGGGGGAGCCGGTCGCCAGTACGTCCTCAACGGACCCCGGACTCACACACAGCTCAAACACCTCGTCGTGTCGCCCTCGCCTCCGAGCGCGACGCAATCTTCGCGACACCACGTACGCTCATTACACCCGCGTGTCAGGGTGGTTCTCACCGCCCACAGCTTCCAATTGACAAGAAAACAGGTGGCATCCGTCAGAGGCTAAGTCTGCACACCTTGGACGGTCAATAGTCATCACCAATCATTCTCCACTAGGGAGAATCTCTCGATAGCTAGGGAACTGGCAACTTGGGTGACACTATCAGATAGGTATGAGACCAGAGTAGAGCGACACGCTCAATTTATGAGCGCTTTGTGTAAGTAAGAGAACCACAAATAGGGAACACACATTAACCAGCTCATGGAGCCCCAGTTCGGTGAGCCCTGTGTCCGATGAAGCTAATAAGAGCGCCTAGGCTAACAGCATCAACATCAACAGAATCTAGACTAATCCTGTTAATGACGTACTGCTGAACTTAGAAATAATCTAGGTCAGCTATGAAGGATTTGGCGTAATTGGCAAGTCAGTTGGTATACCTGATTCCTCGTCCCTTCAACGCTCCTACCATTCTTATGTAGTATAGTATTACATCTGTATAAAAAACATCCTAAATAAAATAAGTGATTAGTAATTCAATATATCATTAGGGCAATAGTAATTTTAACTTACTACACGATAAACTGTACTATTACAATCTAAATAAACTTTAAATTGTAATTGTTAAGTTTATGTACCTAATCTCTAAACATATCAAGTGGCTCTGAATGTTAAATGACGGAGTCTGAAAGCTGCAACCAAGTTTCTCTGCCAGATCAAACATTTCAGCAACTCCAGTGAAGCTTTTGATTCGCTAAGTTTCCGCTTAAACAACGGACCAACCGAAACGCCGCTATCAAGTCGATCGCATCTGAATTTTGAATTTGATGTATAATTGTAACAACGATAGAGATAATAGTCTGTCTACTTTGAGCTTTTTAAGCCCCATATGTCCAACCTAACGCTGCACTACAGGTACAAATGTAACTATTTGCTTTTAAGAAAGTGACCAACAGGAACTTGTTGTTAGTTTAAAAAGCTGATAGAGTATTAGCTAAAAATTGCCAGGCCGCAATTCCGGCTCACGCACCACCCAATCTGCCTTTAATAATTAAGTTTAATGATATATTGGGGGGGGGGGGATAAGGGGGAATAACGCTTTGCCCATATGCCAATCCACCTGCATGCGGTTTACTCTATTAGCTAACGGATGACGCTCTAGTGATTAACTGAAGATGGGGTATGTTTGGACAAATCTTCAGCAGAAATGTCAACTGTGTAAAGAGCATTGTTTGAGAAGCCTATGATAGGATAATATGCTATTTAATATGATATCTTATAATATTGGGATTTAAATGCCGATTAACAAACGATCACACAGTTCATCTGATGGCAAGTGATTACAGTAGCCCATGAAATCTACATCCATCCTCAACAAAAATTCAAGTTACATAAGCGTTAGGGTTCAGATTTAATAGGTCGTTACCTGCAATTGGGTTCCCAGACGAAACTATGAAACAAATCTATACCACAAATGAAACATAACAGCGCAATGTTGCACTTGTACGCGGGTATTCCGTGACATCGTGGTCCTTCCTCAGTCGAGCCAATCCATTCCTGTTGTAGCTAGGAACTAGATGCAGCGAAGCTCTACCAATGTTATTAACTATGAATATATAAAAAAAAAACATAAAATAGCCACATTTATAAAAGATCTTTATAATGGCTACATTTTTGTAATTTTATTATGACAGCGAAATTCAAGTGATTATTATACACCATCTCAGAATACAATGTTAAAAGAGCGCGGGGTGTTCGTTTATTCAACTGATGAATCCATATTTTATACATATTGCCACATATAAGGTGCGAAGGCTTCCATCTTTCAATAAGTTCCCAAGGTATTTCAAATGAAATTCTGTATTTTCACAATATATTCTCATACGGTGGCATATATTGCTTGGTTAATGTTAAAAAGTTGGTGTGGTGTACTCATACGTTTCAACTAATATTTAATAATTACATTTGACGTCAACATGGCGTAATAGTTCCTGGTTGCTGTGTCGTGGGCGCTAGGTTTGATACCCACCTTGGACCAATGTTTGTGTAACAAGAATAGTTAGTATATTTATATATATATATAAATCCCGTGTCCTGGATACTCCACCCGATTTTTACTCCGATCTCATTGAACATGCGGACTAGGGAAAGGTACGAAAAGTATGTGCCTCTGTATTCAGTGTAGTTTATATCACGTGGTTCTACTTAAAAGATATTGCCACAGTCGAAATCGACCAGGAGGTTGTCATTTAATAACAAAGTCTACATACTGTTCTCGCGATTCAATAAGTGAACAAGTCACGGAGTCTTTGCTTCATAATTCCCAAGTGCATAAAAGCAAGCGCTTTCCAATAACTACGAAAACTAGAAAATTTTATCTAGAGGGAATCACAATGTTATTGTGACCTCTACCTACCTCTCTAAAGTTCCTTTGGAAAGGATTATAAAATATGTGACAAATCATTCAATATATATTAGAAAAATATTTCCTCTTAATCCTTTCGTCTCATAATAACGTCATATATGTCAAGGAAATCTGTTCCAGTAGCGCGGCGACTCCAAATCACACCATTACGTATTCACGAAGGATGACAATATCTAGGATTATATTGCATTTGTTGTTGAGAGCGCACAATGATAGAATAACTCAAATGTGTGGCAATGTTTTCCTTTCTGTATTATTTATCTGCACTAAGCCTCACTGGGTACACTGTAATAAAAAACTTTAATAACAAACGGCAATAACAAAAAGTTATTGAGATTATGTTATGCTATAACAATTTTTTTTTCTTGCCATAAAAATAATATGTTAATAATTTTAAAACTGTATACGTAGAAATTACTCACACAATTCTCGTCGAATGTAATAAATCAGATGTTTCAGATTAAGCAACTGTTACATTCAGTGCCAGTAAGAAAACGAGCTGTAATGAGCTGGATGGAGCGATTCAAGCTTTTACTTCGTATTTCTTCCCCTCTATAGCCGTCGGCGGTTTCGCAAAGTTCTCTTCTCAGCAGTTGTCGCCTGAAATTTACGGGTTAATTTTCAATGGGGAACGGTTTTAGAGCTTTTAGTATTTTTAAGTTTCACAAAATACATTGCATTGTTCCGGGACACCGCAATTTAAAGTTAAATAATATCGGCGCTTACTATTTTATGTTCATTCAGTGTCAGCGTTATATATTTTATGTGTAGGCAAGGTATCTAAGGGTATCTTTTTAATAAAAAGGTGAAAAGTGCAAAGTCAGTACGCCAAGGGATTCGTTCTCGGCAAAGCGTGACGCATTATTTTAACAGCGAACAATTTGGCACAGGTAAAGGTAAAGGGTTATTCTGGTATTGTGGTGATTTTTCGTCGCCTACGCTTTCTTATTTGACATTTATCATTTTGAACAAATCAAAGGCATTAAATTTGTAGCATAACATTACTACCTGTTAAAAATATTAATCATTGACGATTTTGATATTTAGCCACTTGATAATTTCTTTTAAACTTCCCACGTCCAACATTTTCCTCCTAGAGGTAACTAACAGAAAATACTCGTGGGATCACAGGAATACTAGTTGTTAGTTTTGGGTTTCTTTTCGAGTGCAGTTAGTTTTTTGTAAATTACACCAATAATACATTATTAACTGCGGTGATTGTAGTAGTGTTCCTTGGCGTAATAATATTGATGCAAAATATTAAAATCAAACTTTTCTCGGATATTATCTATTATATAATTTCCATAAGCATCATTTGTAATGAGGCAAGTCATGAAAGTGTTATTGGTGTTTATTCCAGAACAACGTTTAATTTTTTTGACACTTAAGTATGCATGCTATATTAAAAATATGTAGTTCCGATAGCTCTTATGTTTATCATAGATAGACGAAATTTTATATAAATATTAAATTCAGTCAGAAACCAATTTCCAGATCACAAAGTTATGAAATTGATAAACATCACTATATTTGACTCATGTACTAGATTTAGAATAATATATTATCACAATACTAGATTATTTTTTTACAACATTAAACGATGACTATGAAGATATGCATCTTTCCAAGTATATGAGTATTTAAAATTAAATAATATTAAAAATTTCAGTGATTGCTTAACTATCAACAACATCAGTACTTCTGATAATCTTATAAACCAGAAGTATTGGACTGGGTAGTATTAGATAACATCATTATACCATAATGATGCTGTATGGGAATCGAATCGAGGGGTTACCAAGTAGTACCCAAGGGCTCTGACCACTCTGTTACGCGATTATTGTAATCTGTCTACTTTAAAATAGTTGGCTTTCTCTCATGCACTAAAGGAGCTTTGTTTCCACTTACTCCATTACGTGACGCAGTTTACAACGCTCCGGTGCAAACACTTAGAGGGTTCAGAAGCGGCTATAACAACTTCAATGGAATAGCCAATCATTACCAGAGGTATTATTACATCTATCTAATATTACCCCTCTAAAACTATAATTTAAAATATGATATTAAAAATGATTACATATTGATTTTTAATTCTAATTTGTTTTCATGTATAATTTAAGGACAATCGATAATTTTAATATTAGCAAACATGTTTAAGCTTTATTCAAAACCTTTTAAAGTACCTATTATATTTTTACGGCAGACTAAAAAAGCTGAACTATAAACAAGAGTATTTAACATGGACGAATGTATGTACTAATGAAATGCATTAAGGAATCAATTTATGTGCGGCAGTAGTATGATTCATGTAACAACCGGCGGCCGTCGATCAAGCCTTTGTTTGGTCGAGAACTTGTTGGGAATGACTAGCGCTTTTCTACGATCCACAACGAAAACCAACGCGAAAGGGGGAACAGCACTGGATCGTCATTTTCGTTTGTCATCAATCTATGTTAGGGCGGCTGACATGTAAGTGTTAATTAAGCAGGCCTCACTCGAGCGTTATTAAGAGTATTACAGTGTTATTTTAGACATTAATTGAGATGAAATTTCTTGTTATAATGAAATGGGGGTGAGAAGGCCTCGGGTGCGTTCTCTAAATTCGTTCGAACGACGTCTTGGCCACACGTAGGAAAGCCAACGAAGGAGAAGGTTGGAGTAGACAAACAGAAGTTTCGATCGAATTTAAGATGAAATGTTTTTGTAGTTATCGGTTCCTTTCGAAGTTTCTTAGAAAATCTCTTTGAGAAACAATAGTTACTTATGCAATGTCTTGCAACTCAAACAAAGGGTACTCTATAAAACAATTTCAAAGCACACTTTTTAAAACGAATAAAAGAGAAAATAGAAGTTATAAAACAAGCGCGAGGTGTACTAGAACGCAACAGTATATTCGTAAGAAAGCTAGTCACTTTATCATTTGCGGACAACAGACGCCGGGACTTACTAAGCTCTGCGAGGGTGAACGACATAACGGTTTGGAAGGATTGTTTAGATCGTCAGGGAGAACAAGGAAATTGTAGCTATTTTAAAACTCTATAAAACTATTTTACTTCTAGTTTTTAACTAATTTACTTTAAACTTCTTTTGTGGAATAGTCATATAGGAAAATTTTGTTAGCCAGATACCAGTATAACTATTCCAGAAGCGTAGTTATGTATTCAAGGTTTTTTAGGTAAAAGATTAAAATAACTTTCAACGGAATATACATCAAACGAATATGTTACTTTCTTACTACGATAATAGTTTCGTTTATATGAAAATAATTGAGCTAGTTGCATCAAAAGTTGATTTAGTTGAATTTATCATGGTTCGTTACTTTCCAAGACATTCAAAGCTCCGACATAATAATAAGTTAATTCGTAAAGCTGTGGACAGTAAACTTTTTACTTCTTTGTTATAAACAGTACTTGGAAAAGTTATTATTTTAAGTGATCTACTATACAATTTATGAAATACTAAATTTTATTTCTTATTTTATCAGATGAAATGGTGATATCCTCTAACAAGTATGAAGTTATCAATACAATGATGAGTTCGTTCGAGAGTCATATGACACTAACAATACGTCGATTGGATAAGATCGATCTCGGTGGTTACAGATGCGTGGCGAAAAATTCACTTGGCGAAGTGGACAGCATCATCAGGCTATATGGTTAGTGTCCCCATATTATTATATTTTATGAGGATTTTTTATAAACGTCAAATACAATCGTGGTAACTAGGTTGTAAAAGGAAATTATTATATAAACCAAGGCTGAGTGAAAAAATATTTTTAAAGATTTCGCTTCATCAATTAAAAATAAAAGTACAACTGTGTTATTAAGTAAACACCTTCAAATCGGTTAAAATTTTGTAATAATGTGTATGCTATATAGGCTATATTTCAGACCCAAGCTTTCATCGTCACATTGTGGGACCAAACATGAAATTTGGTTACTATGAAATCTTTTCCTTGTACATAGTGTATGGAGTTTATTTACGGTAGCATTTAATGGACTGGATTATATATATACATAGGTATATAGTTATAAGATATAAAGTTAACTAAAAAAAGTTCATAATTCCAGTAACTACGGTGGAAATTGTAGGTTCGATTTATTTAAATTGTAAAAAGCAGCAAGCTAAGAAGCTTTATTATTTGACTTATGTATTTATTATCTTTAAGCAAACTAACACATGTTAACTAGATTTACAGATTTTATAACGTTTATTTTGACTTTTTATAATTCCGTAAGTTTTGAGTGCTTTACAGCACTCATGTGTACGGGGTGGTTGAGGTGCTTGACGTCCTGATGTCATAGTTAGCCCGAAATACGTAAGTTTACGTACTAATTAAATTTTAGGTCCAGATCACAGAAGTGACTTGAGGTATTGCAGTGGTAAGCGTTTTGGAGGATTTGTTTTTATCAAATTTGATGTAATGGTGGGGTCGATCTAAGTTATGATCAGTCTGCAGTCTGTTCAGAGCCTCGATGTTTCAATTCAGCTGTATTTGTCCTTTTACGCGAGTTTTACAGATCTCATTGTTTGACTTATGTAAGAGAAAATTTGTAGCTATGTTTCTTACTAGATATAAAGCTATTAAGAAACATATCTTCAAGTATTCTTCCCGTTTTTGTTTGAGCTATTGTTTTGAGGGATCATTATTAACATATTTTATAACAAAAAAATATACATAATTTACTCTTTAGGCCTTGGCGGAACGTTATTATCATATTAGACGTAAGCTTGAATATTACTAACTTTATATTATTATTAACACTAATAGATTTAGGCAGCAAAAGCGCTGCCACTAATGGAATAATTCTAGAAATGACCTAAATGGTCAGTCATGCATTTCAGAACGTAGCTTAAGATGTACTGTTGCGGTTATCTCATAACAATATACGATTAATAACAAAATACTGAATACGGAAGAGAACAGAGATATACTGAAAGTATTAATTCTATTAAACTTATTAAGATTTATTTTATATGAGGAATATGAACAATTATAAAATTACACTCCGGCTGATTACACAAAATATTGAACTTCCAAGAAAAGTCAGGATTATTGAATAAAACTACATTTAACGGATTTTATCGCGTTTAATATTTAACTTATTTTTATAGTCAATTTTTCTCCAATTTCTTCTACTTACGATTTTATAATATTTTTATAACTATGGGACAGCAAACATCAAGTACATGGTTACCTGATTATAGGGTTTACCTGTAGCTTCCTTTATCATTTCTTGTAAAAGAATTATCGATATAGTACATATAAGTATAACACACCCACTGTGATGCCGATGCGGTGTGTAGGACCGAGGAAGTTGTAACCCTCGGCTAATGGGGACTAATCAAAAACATATAAGCCTCGATAAGATAATACTTTAGTTGGTTAGTTGATAAATATTTAAAGTATTTCTTAAGGACTGCGATAGAATGGCTTCAAACTAATAATTGTGTCTCTTATTCTCTGCAGTCATAATAAAAACATATATATATTACATATTATTGGCATTTATTGCCGTATGCACAGCAATTGTTCTTATCGCTTCATAGAGATCTGAAATTAGGTATATCACTACCATTTGAGACGACGTGTGGTGAGTGTAAGGCTGGGACACTTTGTATCTATATATTTGAGATTTAAGTTTAGTTATATTAAACATCACACATTTTTGTGCTTAAAATTTTATCGGACATGTTTAAACAAATCGCAAAAATTGTATCAATGTGTTTTAATCAAAATTTAAGTCCACCATATCTGGAAAAATGTAATGTTACTTTACCTAATATTTACATAAATACAAGATTATTATTATTGTTACAGTGGAGGCGATGATGAAAGGAAATAAATTATACTTATGCTTTCAGAAATACCTGGCGCTGATCGAATAAAAAATTTGAGCGCAGATCACAACAGAGAAAATTACAAATATTCGACTCCCGAAGATTTGGACGAGACGAACCAATTTGGATCTGCTGAAAGTTCAGACGATGAAGTCGAAAAGGAATCTTCCACTGATATTCTTAATGGAATATTACTTATCACAAATTCTAATGATACTTTAAATAAAACTCCGCATTTGTCACGTTCAAATGCAATTACTAAATTAAATTTGAGTAATAAAGTTCAGAAGATTATAGATAAATTTGAAACAGAAATTAAAAATAACGGAGCCTGTTGCAGTTGTCACTTGCAAACATACATTACATATATTACAGCCTATTTAGTATTAATAAATATTGTATTTAATTAGTACAAATATGAAATATTAGAAAGTTCTATTTATCTATTGCATACACAGATTTAATATTACTAATATTTTACATATTGAAAATAATGTTGACTCGCATTTTGCCTTTCCCTAATGTTAATGTATAAGCTTCTTAATAAAGGATAAATATAATAATAATTAATCATCACAAGATTTGTTAGCATTTTTTTAGCATAATTACTTACTAAAAATATATTCCGTCAACCTTTCATCGCAGTAAAGCAAATTCTAGGGTTTATGAACCTAATTTAATATTCGACATATTGCGATATGGCGAGCGGAAAATTGGTATTGATGTAAAAGTTCCGGGCCCATAAAATTAATATTCCACTTATGCTCTACACACACATGTGTTAATTTACGCATTAACCCAACATGAAATTTATTATATATATAAGTTAAAATGCTAAATACATTTGAAATTGCACACAAATTTTAAATAGGTTTATTGTATTTATATTTATTGTTATCAAATTTTCCTGTCTTGTCACCCTTGAATACTAACATGAAATGCTTCGTCACCAGTAAAAAGGTTTTCCGGATCCCTATTTGTATAGGTTGGCATAGTTAGAACCACGTTTATCTTTTTCTAACTGCAACATGAATGGGTCGGCTAAGGAAAGCTAACGAACACCTACACCGCATACCGGCATGAAACAGCAGTTAATAATTCTGTTATGTTTCGTTAGTTTGGTGTAGGGAGCCAATTATATTCATTATTCAACGCATGTGCATCTTGAATCTTTGTAGACGATGGATGTAAATGTCACAGGTCGCAGACTTAACATCAGCTAGTGAACTTTGCGTTCATTTGGCATCACTCATATATTATAATAAAATAAACATGAGATCAATTCGATTAATATTAAATGAATAATATTTTTATATATTCATTTAATATATATAGACAATGAATACATTGAATATATATTGTCTCTATATATTCTAACGTTAGAAAGTTTTCTTCATAAGTCAAAAATTATTTTAATATTAATATCATTTGGATCACAAATGTTATTTGCGAACTTAAAATATTATATTTGTTCGGGAATACAGAGTTCAGTGATTTCGTGTAAATGGACTCACAAAAGTCTGTTAGAACGGCAAACAAAGAAGGTAATATTTACTATACATATTGAAATATGATTTAGAATTAAAACAAAATAAATATAGTATATTGAAAATTTGTTTTTCCGATTAAGCTTGTAAAAATAAGAAACAAATCACACATCAATTAGCAACATTTTTTTATTATAAATACAATGGCAATTTTTACTCTTTCATCTTTAATTTAAATATACTAAAACCGTACTATTATATAAATATGGTAATGATAAAAATAATGAGATCGTACTGTATTTCATGATTTATAAGACCACATTTATTCAAACATTAATTTACTCGAGCATATATACTTATAGACAGCGGAGCTCCGAGGCTATAAAACCACTTGACATCCAGTTAAAAATAAAAATAATATCTAGAGGTTCTAAAGCGATGAACTTTTTTCTTTTGGTACAAGATCGTGCAATCACTCATCGTGCAAGGTAATACATGTTGTAGACATACCCTTGCAACCCTTTACTAGAATTGATAACAGTAGTTTCAGAAGAAAAGCAGCTTGTACTATCATATAACAGTTGTAATATCATGCACAAATTAGCTATAAATTCTTGTTCTAATATCTTGGCGAGTGTATCGCTTACGTAATCAAGGAGTGTATAATTAAAGTAAAATACGAAGCACAAAATTATAAAACGCAGATTTGAATCCCAAACCCCCAAAATTTCACTAAAATTTCAATCACTGAATCCCTGATTCAGAAATCATGCACTGTAATCACTGAGCTTCGGGGGCTGCCAAAAGGTCTGAAATATTGGACATATAAACGTTGTGTATTTGGTATATGTACATATATGTTACAGTATGTCATCTGTTTTTAATAAAATTAATTTATTGATTACATAGAGTTTTTATTGCTTACATTGACCCCGTGAGTAAGTATACTGGAAAGCTCCCAGACCGTTCGACATTTGAAGATAGCTTGTTAATATTCCGTAGATTCACTGCGACCACCAGTGCGCGCAGTGAATCTACGGAACTAACACATGGTCTTTACCATGTCTTAGATCCGTATGTAATCACTGATATCACGTACTGTTTAAAGACTTTTATGTTTAAGCATTGAGGTAAATTTGATGAAAAGATACACCGCAGTTTCCCAAACGCAGTCCGTCCGAGTTATAGTACGTGGTATCAGTTCGGAAATACTGCTGGCGACAGCTGATTTTTATTACATTGTGAGTAACAAACGAGCACACAGTTCACCTGATGGTAAGTAATTCGGGCGACCCATGACATCTGAATTCATCTTTGACAACGAATCATAATGCAGATGCGTTGTCACCCTTGAGGACTGAGATAGAATGCCTCGTCACCAGTAATAAAGGTCTCCGGATCCCTACACTCCACAGACGAAACACAGCAATATTATACAGCGATTTTAAGCTGGTATTCTGTGGGGGCGTGGTTACCCCGATCGAGCTGGCCCGTTCATTCTGCACCTAGAAACAAACTGCAGTGTAGCTGTGCCACTGTCCTTTATTCTGTGGAAATATGTGATTGCCAACCATAGAGATGATGTGGATGCAATTTTGAATTCTCCTCGTGGTACCTCATGAGCTGGAATTTTACAAGGGATTCCATTATTTTCGAGAACAAGAGGGCAATGGCTCCAGCACAAAGCACTATTCACACTTGCAACAGTTCAGAACGACGCCCTAGAGTAGTAATACCGATAAAGACGGAAATCTGGAACCCTTGGGGAAGTTATGTCAGCTCTCCCTACATGATTGGTTCTACGCGATTCACGCCACTCACCGTGGTGGGCGTTAATATCGCTGAGTGTCACTATCTCTGCGGATGGAATCTGTTGTTGCATGGAGCCTTTTTTGCCTTTTTACCCCTGGTTGTAGAGAATTTTGCTCCCCCAGAATACGCGGAGCAGCCTGAGCATACACACCCAGGTTGTATAGGGTGGCCTTTTTTTTTAGCGTGTAAAATGCTTATGCATACCTGCCCTCTAGGGGGCGAGGACGGGCTATGTCGGACTCGCACCGACTAAAACCCCATGGTGGTCGCCACCAACGCTCGCGAGGGGTCGAGGGTGCATAGGGTGGCCTGAACCATGATGCCATGTGAATCTCTAAAACTGACGGTACTAGTACCCCACTGGGGTAGATTTTCGACAATAGGGAGAGGGTGAGCCTTCGCCTATCTCACTCCCCAAATGAAACGCAGAAGTGTATGATACATCCACTTACCGGAATTCTGTGAGGTGGGTGCCACTTCCCAGATCACGTCGGTGCATTCGAGCAATAGCAAAAGCTGATGCTTGGCTCTACCACTCTCGGAAATTGACCTCTGGGTCGAAGTTGGACTTACCAAACCAGGTTATTAGTCCTAGTTAAGCCAGCCTACGGGCCAACAACTTCGAGCGAAGGGCTCCTAACAACTACCGGAATAGAAGTGATGTACCCCGTCATTTCCTGTGGGTGACCACGTACTTAGACCGTTGATGGTCCGGCTCCGGCTGTGATTTGGCACCAAAACTGCAACGTACAACGAACGGACACCTTCTCCATTGGTGGCGCCCCATTTGTGGCTTTACTACCGTTATTTATTTATTTAATAATAATATAAGATAAATAAAATTTTATATATTTCGAAACTTTATCTCAAATATTTACAATAAAATATAAATATACATAGACAAATCTAGATTCTGTTGATGTTGATGCTGTTAGCCTATGCGACTCTTACAGCTTCATCGGACACAGGGCTCGAGGAACTGAGGGGTCCGTAAACATCGACAAAAAATAATCTTGACAACTTTTATCTCAGTTACAGCAGATAAAGATAGCGAGCATTATTTGCTCTTCACCTGGAGCTAAACCAAAATGGTGTAATCTACCTTCTATTGTTTATAATTACAGAGATCATTATGCAAACATTTCTAAAACCTAGGCGTAATTTACTTAACAGGAACCAACCGATAAAAAGTTATAAGTAAAAACATAATCTTATTTGAAAATCTTCTTGAAGTAAAAGTCGAGGCAACAAGTCAAGTTCGGGAACCAGCCACTGTTGTGGTTTGTTTCAAATTTTCGTTCCAATGTGGCGGATTACCCAACATTCGCTCATCTTCATTATACGAACGGAACTTTCTTGCTTCAACACCCCTCCCTATCACGCCGTGTTTTATTCGTATGTATGCAAATGTGCCACGCTCAGTTCACAAACAAATACATAACTTTTAGCTACACATAATTACCTAATCTTTTATAATGTGCGAAGTTAGAACAAGTAACAAAAGACGAAAATTTTGATTTGAGATTGAATTACTTAGTTATCAGTATATTTCAAATATTTTATACCTTTTTTTTTATTTAGAACTACTTGTATCATATTCGTTCCGTAAGTAAATGGCATTGTTTATGTCTAGCGTATTCGTAAGCGCCATGGAATCTCTACACAAACTAGCTTTTTTTTTATTGAATTGAGAGTACCAAAGTAGCCCACAACTCACCTGTGGTGTGAATTGAATCCTGCGGCCCATGACGTCTACGTTCATCCTTAACAAGGAATCATAATGCAGATACATTGTCACCCTTAAGGACTGAGATGGAATATCGAGCTACCAGTAATAAAGGTCTCCGGATCCCTGCACTAAGCAGACGAAACACAGTAACATTATTATATTTTACACTGGTATTCTGTGATAGCGTAGTCCTACCCCGGTCGAGCTGACCTATTCATTCTGCAACTAGAAACAAACTGCAGCGTAGCTCTACCACTGTTACTAACGGTTTACAGGGTAAATAGTCCTTTTTCAATAATATTACGGATGACAAAGGAGCGCAAAGTCCAAACTTTTATCCCTACACTCACCATACGCACAGCAGCGTTAAGCCGCCATTTCATGCTGGTATGTGTGGGAGAAGTCATCTACCAGTCGTAGTAGTATTTGTGCCAAACGCATTATCACTTCTGAGGGTTAATACAAAATAGTAATCGGTAATTTATTTCCCATTCCTTCACCTACCAGACGAAACACAGCAAGTTATTTTACGTTAATATTCTGTAAAAGCGGAGTCTTCCTCCGATCTTGATCTGTATTTGTGCTGCTGATCCTTTTAAGATGCACTCTTCTACATTTTCCACAACTATACCCACGGTATATACCACACCTTCGTGTAAGAAATTGTTGATTCTAATATTAAGCGCCCTTTGCGCTTAAAATTAGAATCAACTATTTCATTGGCGTCAGCACCGGGGTTTGCTTGCGTACTATAAAATTTAAAGCAAATCAAGTCCGAACACTAAAGTATAACTGCTTTTGTACGTTTTATTTCTTAGTTGTATTTTATTTCATTCTCGATACTAACTTCTTGGCTCTTAAGTAGGTATAATTAGTTTCATCAAACCTTTTACATTCATATTTATGCAAAATTAAGTTAAAGGATAGGTTTTAGTTTACAAAGCGCAACGGTAGCATCTTTATTTTATTTATCTTATATTCAATTAAGAACCAAACCGTATTTAAAAAAAGGATAAATTGGGCGGACTCAAAGTCTTTTGGGATTCTCTGGCATTAAATTCTTGAGATGGAAAATATTGAATAAAAGAATCCTAAATATTAACAACAAATGTAACATAAATAATAATAAATAAAGTAAATTAAACGACAAATATCATAAATCATATAACGAATACATAAAATATTAATAATATACAATAAAAATAGAAAATATAAATAAATTGATATAAATAATTAAATAGCAAATTCAAGTTTTCAAAAAGTCTATTTCCCATGTGTATATATATATATATATATATATATATATATTACAATATATATATATAAACATGCTACTAATGTGCAGCGTAAATTCTTTAATAAATGATTGTGGTAATGTAATTATCTTCGACATATTTCATTGTTTCAACGTCGGTCTACCATTTCGGTTAATTAAAACGCGTCTGAATTCTGGGGTTGTAAATTTTATGTTTGCGAGTTTTTTTTACGAAACTTTTCAACAGAGCATCCAGTTTTCTGTTTATTTATGAGCTTTGGCTGGCGGCGAACGGAAGGCTCGCTCAACCAACAATATTTTCACATTAATGTTTGCTGGTTTTTACAATACAGATTTAGATTATATAGAATATATATAAACCTTACTCGTTCTAGTATTTTAAATTATTATTAACCATTATTTTTAAGTTTCTAACATATTTCTTGAATTCGACCGTATTTTATTTATACATATTACATATACGTATATACACGTAATATGTTTGTTAACGAAGAGGAAAGAAAGCCCTTGTTAAGTTTATATATATACAGGTTTAGCCCATTAAATGAAGAATAGGTGACAATGCATAAAGGAAAACAATGTAGTGAAACACAGGACCAGTAACGAGAAAATAATCAATCTCCTGAGTCCACTTGGAAGCAATCAACGGTCTGTTATTGCGTCCGTCCTATCCGATAAAAGAGCCGATATATCAAAGACGTCCGCGGTTCAATTACTAGCCAATGTGCTATCTCTTAGTCGCAGTAATCGAAAATGAAAATAGCAGTATACATTTCAGACTAACGACTTCGAGACATAGCAAAATGACAAACCATGTCAACGTCAGAATAGGCAAGTTTGCAATATCATACTATATCGATACAAAGTCTCCTTATCGTCCATTAAAAATAAATTGAAATTTACATACATATCTGCACAAGCGAAAACTCGAATTACTTTTTAACTGTATTTCTTATAAGTACGAGTAACACATACCTATATCCCCTCGCTATGAATCAAAATATAAGATGATTCAAATAAAAAATAGTAGCACCATTAAATATAATATATTTATGCTAACTTTAACAAAAAACCTTCGACACATCTAAAATTTTAGGGAAAAGAAAATGGTTTTTAGTTACAATGAAGACGTGGCTCTTGGATTATAATTTTCGAGCACTCCTTAAAAAATCTTACTCTCGTTGCTTACAAAAAATAATTACATGTTTCTGTGTAATCATTTGTATTATCTTAAGAATATTCAGATAAGAATTGTTTGTTCGTTTTATACAAAAACAAACTACTTTCGAATTGCATCATCGAATACTATCTGCATTATCAGTTAGCTTTTAATTAAGGAGAATTTATTGGAATCATTCTGCAGTGCTGATAATTCAATTCCCAATCAAAGGTGAAATTAGATGCTGTGCGCTTGTTACGCATCTAATTTTCATGTATCTATTTTCAATTTACAGCACTGGTATTTTCCCAACGTATGCCAAGTTTTGTAGAGGATCCTAGGACACTCAGGGTATGAGATAGAGTTTTAGTTTTGACGATCACCTTATTTTTTATGATGTCATATGGGATTGTTATTAAGATAAGAACTCATAAATATGGATAGTAGGTGTGGTGTCTTTTCAGTCTATAACAAGAGAAATATAAATTACTGATAATAAACCCTGGATAAAGATTGTGTACTTTAGACACAACAGACTATAATGAAGTGGACTATAATAAATACTTATTTCAATAATTATATTGTAAGATTACACACAGACCCGAAACATAAACTTACTAGTAACCGTTTAACGTCTATAGTCTATATATTTAGATGAAACTTGACCTTACCTATGTTGAGTAGGCACTGAAGTAATTACAAATAAATTTATTTTAATTTTGAGAAATTGAGATAAATCTCAGATTTGCACACGCATAGAAATAAATATGTGTACAAAATTGGAAACATTCTATGATGACCAGATAAGGTAACTTTTAAGTATAATACGTATGCTATGCATTTCTAAACAATATAACATAAGGGTTAACTTGCGAAGCTCACTCAAGGTTTGAAGTCGTTTAAAAACGATTAATACTTACTAGGAGATATGGCATAATTCGTAAAGCAAGTGATGAAAACCATATTCAACATTTTTTAAACATTTCATATTGATCCTCCGTAGAAGCAACGGAACTGCATGCTCTTTATTTGCGTGTGAGAGATGTGGCCGTATAAGGGAGTCAATGACCCTTGCCATATATAATATGCTTGTTTGTTCATGAATAAAACTACTTTTTAGCCCGACATTTTCAGTGCTTTACTTCAATCATGGACACATAGAGGAGTGTGGTTTTTGACGTCTAGATATCATGATTAACCCAAACTACTGTCAGCAATAAATTATTAAAATCTTTTTATTTGTGGTCCGATCTATACAGAAATATCTCAAAGTGTCTTGAGGTCCTGCGTTGCCGAGTTTATTGTTTACTTCCATAAGTAAAAAAATATTCACTGATAAAAATATTAACTATTTTTGATAAGGTTTTTTATGTATGGAGGTGACGAAGGAGCTAATAGCTCACTTGATGGAAAGTGTATAACTAATGTAACGATTAACAAAGAATCACGACGTAGGTACATGCTTTGCCGCCACCGAGAACTATACCTCGCTATCAGTAACTAGATCCCCGTATCCCACATCAAACAACATCCACCAGCATTACGCTGCTAGTCTGTGAGAGCCTGGTCCTTTCCCACAGACTTACGCTGCAACTAGAAATAAGCTTGAGCGTGATTTACTTTATGATATACACATTTTTTATTATGAAGTAACGGTAATAGATGACGACAAACCCCCCTTGAATACCCAAAGCCAAATAAAGTGTAATTTTTTTGGAAAATTATATTTCAGTAAAATATTTTGCACTGTAGGTTCACTAGGTATAGGGCTTCGTAACTACCTGTAGTTGAACTGTATTCTGCTTTGACAATCTTTATTAAATAGAAACTAAACTTTACAGGTTTAATTAAACTTTAAATATTCTTTGTACACCGTACTCGTTCTAAAAAAAAGGTGCATCATCACGTGCGACGATCAAAGTCACATAATTAATAAAAAAGACTGACAGGATCTCAAATCATCATACAAACTGTATACTTTCCACGATAACCTAACGAATAAGTCAATAAACTGGGTACTCATACGTAGATCGATGCACATTGTTAGTCTCAAGGTGACGCGATATCAACACATGCTAAGAGTGTACATCTAATTTCGTAGGTGTCGTACGCCGGGACATATTAAAGCAATTACCTGTTAAAAGCCCCGTCTAGAGCCCCGGGCGTCACTCTCAAAGCATGAATACACATGCGGAGCGACACTGGGACCTACTTGGGGTAGAAAATTGTCCCATTATTTCTTTTGTTACATTATAACAGAAAATATCAAGTGAAACTTTTGAACAATATCAACGGACGTGGACACAAGGTGATGATTGGTGGTCTACGTTGTAATTTACCCTAACATGAAAAGCTCGGAATGGTTTTGCACCATGATAGCAAATGTTGCAAAATGATTGACATTAATTTTATGATCCGCTAAGAGAATTACCCTTAATAACGTCTATAGAGAGTAGTGTATAGTAGTAGAGCTACAATGCAGTTTGTTTCTGCAGAATGAATGGGTCAGCTCGACTGGGGTAGGACCACGCCCTCACAGAATACCAGCGTAAAATAGCAGGATAATGCTACTGTGTATTTCGTCTGCTGAGTGTGGGGATCCGTAGACCTTTATTACTGGTGACGAGGCATTCCATCTCAGTACTCAATAGGACAACGCATCAGCATTATGATTGCTTGTCAAGGATGAATCTAGATGTCATGGGCCGCAGGAACCACTTGCAATTAAGTGAACTGTGTGCTTGTTTGTTAAAAAAAATAGAATGAAAAAAAAATAAAAATAAAATAACAATATATAATGTCATAAAAAAAACTGTTATGTCCAGTATAGTAACATTGAGTAATTTATTTTTCTTTTGGTTGGTTGCTCTTACATATTAGGGATAAAATCTCTAAGGTAATCGTTACTTTTACATCCATTTATTAATAAACAGCGTCGACTTTAAGGATGATGAATGGTGAATAATACGACCTTTAAATAACATTTATTTACCATTTAATGGTTAGTTTATTTAGGACAACTGTTTGGTTTGTTATTTGGGACTTAAGCTAAACCCATTCCGTACTAGTAGGGCTGTCCGTTCGGCATATCCAAGAGATTCGTGTTCTAATTCCTTCAGTATATTTTAATTCTAGTATTAATATATGATGAAAACAGGTAGAATACATTCTAGTAAAGTTAAATTATTCTCTCATTCCTATTGGTATATGCACAATTAACACGAACAACCCACATTTTATCTAGAACTGTACCAATATAAAAAATGGTAATAATTTTGCCCATGGATTGTATCTAGGACCGTCAGATAGTTACTTTAACAATTTCGCCACTGGGATATTCATATAAATAACTAACATCTATACACACTTACACACTATTTAATTAATAAACTGTATTTGAAATATAACTTAATAACTTTCGTTTATCTTATAATTAAAGGTTCCTAATTTACGATACTTGCGGTCTTAATTCAGGTATATAATTAACACTATTGCATTATTAAGTCTATATCAATTTCAATACTTTCGAATATTTAACATTCATGAGAGTAACTTAAAAATTAAATTAGCATATTCGCTTCTATTCATTTTCTAAATTAAACCTTTTAATAAGGTTCTCTCTTCCATGCAAAATTGTTTTAGTGTGAAACGGCCAATTTGAACAACTTCAGACTCATTTTGCTATACATCAAGAGAAATTAGGTAATTTGTTACACGTTCCTTTCTGAACTGTTCTCTATGAAGTCTTTGTATGAAAATATAAGCAGAGCGTTTGCTGAGTAATTTATAACCCAAATAGAGCATTGATTAGAACTATATATAGTCCGATTGTTTATATATATATATATATATATAATCAGTTTTACTAATCCTAACCGTATATTACCAGTATATAACAAACCATGGTGATAATACTAGATAACACCAATTGCGAATTAGAGACACGGGGCAAACAAAACACTTAAAAATCAATAATTTTAATATATACAATTTCTTGCTTGTCGGCTGGTATTACAACACAGGACCCGCTGCACTCAGACCACCAGCCTGGTCTGAATAGATGGTAGAGTATCACGGTATGCCGTAAGAATTTTCTACACCTCTTGGCATTGTTTTCTTTTGTAACCACTACAGGAATAAAGATAACTTGTGTGGGAATAACTTAAAGTGCTAATAACTACGCAAGTGAAGTAAATATCTCTTATAATTGAATGGGGTAGATATTACCCCTATTCTTTTAAAGAAAATCACTTAGCCCTTAACCAAATAACCATGCCAAACAGAAGAGAAAATTATAACACAGCACGCTTTCATAGTCACACTATTTATATAACTTGTACCACGAGAGTAGAGAATCAAAGATATCTTATGGTTAGAAACAAAGTTTAATTTCGAAATCGCTGATTAAAAAAAACCATTTAAGATTTTAAGTTAATATTAACGTATTTTGCTATATGTTTATGTTCATAGGGTTATGAAAAAATATCACTAAACACAGTGTTAAAAATACGGAATAAGATTTCTAAATAGACGTAATGGAAATGATAATTCATTCCTTTTAGACTGAAAGTAATGAAACCTTAAGAAATTTCATTTAATTTGAAATATCCAAGAAGTTCTTTTGCCGCAATACAAAGGAATAAAGTTCAATTTTTGAATTCAGCTAAGAAGGGGAATGATATAAAAACTTTAAAAAACATTATTTAAAGCTATTATATTTCTCATCCGATTTGCTGCGATGCACAATTTAACGTCACAACACAATACGATCTTAGGCGAAATCCGAACGTTCTCAATGCAACTGCACCAATTTATTGGGATTGAAATAATGTGAGAAACAGAGCGGATCCTAGTTTCGCCCCAAACGAGCGCCTCGAATGTTTGCCTAAATCTGACAGCTGCAGCTAATTCGAAACCTACTAAATACTCTGGCACAATTCTGGAATTAGGCGTAGAAACCATTACCCAATATTGATTTATACCCAATATTTAGTGCTTGAAAACTAACCGATCGACCCCAGTGATTTGCAATACTCGATCCGTCTAATTGTAATAATTACAAACTTCCTACGAATTTCAACGTTTATTTCGATTAAGTTTCAATCATTCATACGATCCAATGTTGTAATAACAACATTGGATCGTATGACTGTTTTTTATATCGTACTTATTTCGAATATTAAAATAATGATAGATGATAAACATGACAATGAATTTCCTTATAAATATTGGAAGAGTCACACGGCACTTATGAACTAGTACCACGAATAGGAGTACGTTTCTCAGAATATCCGCCTTGAATAATATCTTAGCGTTATTGTGTTAGTCAGTTGCACCGGAAACCAACTGGTAAGGAGGCTTTCCAACTCAGAAGTGATAAAGTATCTGCATTATGATTCCTTATCGAAGATGAATGTAGGTAGGTGTCATAGGACGCAGGAATAATTTATTATCACAGATATACATGCACTTAGGTATAAAATCTTCATATTACAATCTATTTCACTCATCATAAAACATAAACAGTACGTAATTTGTAATATCAAACATATTATACATTCGACATCACTTGACGGCTCGCAAATTAATTTTGTGCTAACAGAACCAACTCAATAGAGCCGCGTATATAGGAACGTGCCATAAAGCCAAAGTGAATGCATCCATCGTTTCGCAACCATGTCTACTTTTGTGCCTGACAATACTATATACAGCTGTGAAAATTGCAACCGCGCTTCCAACTTTCACAATTTACACGCGCCTGGCGTCGCCGCTTGCATATGCCGCCACACCAACTACGAAGTATCCAATAATTACAAACTTAAAATATAGTTCTTGACATAACAAAGTCATTACTGATTATGTCATGATATTTATGAAATCAATATTCATCAAAATAAATATAAACATGAAATATTCTTTCATATGTTTTCTTTATTTGCATGAGTATAAACGAAAAGGTGTTAGCACATTTTATTCGTATAAGTTGGACGTGAAATTTCGCATAGATGTAAAAATCACGTTTGGCAAATTCGTAGCAAAAGAATTTCAGGTTTTATTAACATTAAATAGTTAGCAGTTTATGAAACTTAGGGTACTAGAATGTATATAAATTTAACTAACGTAAAATACTTGGAATGTGATGTCTAACAATTGCAGGAACAGGACTCGAGCTTCAACAATGAATATGCCATCATCCGTCAGGATATAATTTACAACGCGAAGAATGGAGTGTTTATAGAAAAAATTATACCTACTCTTATATCCATTCTACATGAAATTGACTATAGGCTCGACAACTTATTCATATTTATTATCTTTTTGATTACAGCTTTCTATTAAAGTCACGTTGCGGCTATAAAATAACTACAGTGCGAATGAGTCGGCTCGACCAGGAAAGAATTACGCTCTCGGAGAATAGCATCGTGAAACAAAAGCATAGTGATGCTGTGATCGGCATAGTGAGTACAAAATTTCATCGATATATAATCCTATTTATCCATCCTATTTAATCTATCTATCCTATTTAATCCTTATTTTGCCCCTAGACCTGGGCAAATTCAAATTCAAACAAAGGATCATTGTAATTTAATTGTAATTATATTGTAATGTATGTAATAATAATAAATAAATAATAAATAAAAAAAATATTATTTTATTTGTTAATTTTATAATATTTTCTGTCCTGTTTTATCATACATCGATATCGTATTTAGCCACGATCGCAGTGTACTTATTATTTAATTGTACTTATTATTTTATTATTTAATCGTAGTCTGCTATGCGATATCATTAAGAATAAGATAATGTTACAAATTCTCTCGCTATATGTACTATAAAAATAGCATCTAAATCTGCAACTTTTTTTATTGGTAAAGGAAGTTAGACAGATTTGCTATGAAATTTAAGGCCTCACCTGGCCACTAGTCTACTACTAGTTTCCTGATGGCTACGTTAAGCATTTACATACCACCAAATTATGGGCGTTAACGTAAATAAATTAAAAATTATAGGTTTCAATTAAGAAGGAAAATTGTGAATAAGTCAATCACTTTTTTAAAACGAAAAACAAATAGTGGAAAATTATAATTTTACCCCACGAGCCAACTTTGCCGGTAGTGTACACGTATCCATGTTATTAGCATATGGGAAAACAAATCCAATCCGCCAAATACGAAGTGGTAACAAGACACAGGAACTTTACAGGACTTGTCACGTATACGCAAACTAGCTCGTATGCTATAAAATACAAACGTTCCGAAAAAAACCTTATTGCTGAAGGTTAAGCTTCAAATTTGAATCTATCATATTATGAATAAAAGTGGTAAAAGACACGACAGGGTATTCCCATTTCACTATTTCTATTCTCTGCAGACATATATTAGTTGCGCGTAGGAACAGCAGTCTATGCAATTACAGTTACCGTATCTTCCAATTCACTTATTTTAACATAACAATAAGACTTAAGTTTACCTCATTTGGAACATTACTTGTAGGAAAAGACTTATTGCATTAGCGATAAGTTTTTGGTAATATAATAAGTAAATAGATTAAAGGAGTTATATGTTATATTCAATTTCCATATTGATCTATCAGGTTTTTATATTATTATGATTGACAACGTTATAAACTAAATAAATAACGAATAATGAATATTCACGTCAAATAATTCAATGAAGAATATCGAAATTGAGAATTAGATTCGTCGTGACCCTAATGTAATTATGACCACTCTTTATCCTCTATTAACACGTCCCGGTTCTACTTATATAACTTAAAATTATCATCTGGTAGTTAACATCATAATTTAATAAAAGTCGTAGTAAAATACATTTTTTACATACATAGGAAAATGAGATGTATGACAAGATCGGGTTGACCAGGGACGGCACCACGTTTTCACAAAATAGCAATGTAAAATAGTATTAGAAGTCTCAAGGATAAAAATATATGTACTTATTGTTTTCCCATTGACAATATGTGTAAAATACAACAATTTTTAAACCGTGTGTTCGTTTACAATCATCTAAGTAATGACTATTCAAGTAGGTGCTTGAACCGTTGAACCAACAATATTTTAATGTTATATTTAAGCTCCATCTATATTTTAGCTAAGTAGCTAGAGAAAAATACCGTTACCTTAGTTAAACGCGCCATCTATGTTACTTTAAATGAACTATTTGGATACGAAATTTCCTCGTATTGTCTTACAATAAATTAACGCCTTAGTTGGAGACCTTTTCAATATATAATGTTAGATGTCGCTTTACTTTTATGGACTACCAGGGTATAACAGCAATAATAAAATAAATAAAAGTAAGCAAGGAAATTTATTTACTGATTATAATTAGATAGATTATAAAAGAAAATAGAAATATACTTTTTACGCTCATGAAATGCATAGTTGTTTCAGCTGAAACTTGTTCATTTTGAAAGGTAAACCTGGGTAATCCTATCAGATCAACCAAAATAAATAATATCCAGTTTTTGTTCGCAACAATCCGAACGCTGTTACATTCAAACTACTAGGATTCGTCTTTATGAATATTTGTAGTAAGGTGTGGTATTATCAATTTATATAGGTTAATATACTTTCCAACAAAAATACGGCTCTGCTTTGAAGCTTCAATTAATAGAATTTTGACTTTCTCGCTAATAATATGGATTTCATCACTGGACTTTGAGTGTCTTCGTCATTCCCTAATAGCCTAGACTCTGTTGATGTTGATGTTCTTAGCTTATGCGGCTCTTACAGCTTCATCGGACACAGGGCTCACGGAACTGAGGGGTCCGTGAGCTGGTTATTTGTGTTCCCTACTTGTGTGGTTCTCTTAATTACACAAAGCGCTCATAAACTGAGCGTGTCGCTCTACTCACTCTGCTCACCCAAGTTGCCAGTTCCCTAGATGACTATTGACCGTCCGAGTTTTTGGTGTGTGGATCTAGCCTCTGACGGATGCCACCTGTTTTCTGTCAATCTGAGTTCCCTAATATCCGGACATTTTATAGTTACATTCTGTTATTTGAGTACTTTCTTCATATTCTTGCATATATATATGAAATATTTATGCAATTACTGATATTGGTTGTGATGATATATATGATATGGAACCTAACCTTATGTTTCGTTATCATCATCGTCCAATACTATATTAGTTCGCTGCTGAACAATTGTCTCTTGCACACGTTGCCACAAGCGCACTTACTACAGGCAAACTTTCGACTTCATGATAATTACTTTGTAATTATTCAAGTTAACTAAGTAAATATGCAAAAAAAAGTACTAAGAGTTGTATTTTAATAAAATTTTCCTTAACTTTTCACATCTTAACAGTGTTGACATAATTTATGGAAAAAAATTACAGTATGAAGGTTTATCTTGGGATAGCAAAAATTCAGTTACCTTCTACTTTGTATTCATTATGATGTCACAGAATCTGTCGTGCCTCATGTTTCAATAATACCGAATTACAAATGAATAATTTACTACCGTGTGGAAGCACCATTTTCTGAAAATGAAGTTATGAACCTACGAAATTCGGAGTGGCTCTTGTAACTTTCGATTACAGAATAATTAAAAGTTTAGAAACTATAGATAACTTTATTAGCTAAAACTGAGTTATAGGCTTATTTATTATGTGTGAATCATTATAGATATATATAATATTAGATATAAGATATTAATAGTAACTAAATATTCACTCTAAATAAAATACAAACAAAATTGTCAAGTAGTAAATTAAATAATAAAAAACAATTCAACAGTGTTACCCCCCCCCTTTCTACAATTACAGCTCCTAATAGGTTCTTCATAGATCGAATAAGGATTTCTAATGTTTCTTGAGAAACGCCATCCCATTCTTCAGCGGCTTGAAGCTCCGTACTGCATTAGCACAAATTTTCACCGATCACCCGCGGAAGCTGGCTTTCTTCCGGTAGGGCAACCTCTTGGGCCACTTCTTCAAAAGATGTATCCATTTTTAGGCAATATTTTATTTCATAATAAGGGATACCAGTACCAATTGACGTTTGATGACTAACTGATAAGGGTATGTCAAATAAATGACCTTTTATAGGGCATGACAATCCCTAATTGTAAACAGGTGCAAAAATGGTGATTAGAAAGAACAACATGTTTTTGGGTCGTATTCTTGGTAAAGATAACATTTGTTTATATAATTTAGAAGCTAAAACACACAGCTTTACAATTCAAAAAGAAACTTTTAATTCAGGGCTCAGTTATTTTTTTAAAGACACTCAACGTGCTTGGGCCCATTTTCTTCCTTATGATTGTATTTTTGTCTAAATAAATTATACAAATTTAACTTAGAATAGAACTTATATTATACATAATTTACAATAATCATTGTCTTTCTTGGGTTAACAGGGGTAATTTGGTTACTAATATATTAGAATTTAGGGATATAAAAGCTTACCTGACAGTGGGACACTAAGATTCTAAAAATATTATATATGAAGAAAAAAGTAAGTAATGTATAAATTAGGTTATTGTTTTATTCCTTTTCTATTCGATCTAAAGACATTTTATCCGTATTATTTATATATATCGACATAGGCACATATATATATTTAACTTATATATGTACCTATGTCGATCTTTTTATAGTTCAACTAAAAATATAGTTGAAAATTTTTTCTTTTAAATTTTCCCGAATACTGGATACAAGCATTATTTAATTCTAATAAACCCCAAAAATAATGTTGAATATAATGTTTTAAAATGTTTTCAGGTCTTCTTCCAAGAAATGTTGAATACCCTACATAATGAGTACAACAACCATGTCCATGTCTATACTAGGACAAATTATAATTGATGGCCAGATTCTCGAATAGCAGTTAGGTAGATACAACTTCAAGAAAGAAATCGATAGGAGGGTTATCAAGTCTGTATTTAGGTAGCTTAGTAAGGTTTCATACACAGGAATCATCACTGCCTATTGCAACATCAGAGGAGTTGCAGATACGCTGGCACGCTATAAGTAAATTGTCGGCTCCCTTATTAAAGATCCCTTAGTCGTATCGGTTCGGAAATACCTTTGGTGATAGATAGCTGATTGCGCAAAGTAGTTGCCCGTGGGAGAAAAATTTTCGTAAAGTGCACAATGGTGGATTGCCAAGCATACAGAAGATGAGACAGAAATTTTGAATTTTTCTCTAGGTATCTCATGAAATGGTAGTTTACAATGGATTCAATCTGATCGATCATCTTTTTAAGGGATAGGGTGCACAAAAGCACTATCTTCCAACAGTTTGGAACGACGCCTAAAGAGTAGCAGTATTGAAAAAGATGCTTAGCCTCTTAACTCTGTAACGCATATCGTCAATTGGAGGGATTCCATCAGGCCTACTGAGTTCCAAGGAGAGAAGTGTTTTGGATACTGACCTCTGCAGAAATCGGATATCTGACATTCATGCGAAGGATGGCCCTTATGTAATTATCTGCGTTATCCTTTGTGCAGATATGCAAAAGATGGCTGACAGAAATTCCCTTCGAAAGCTTTGGAGAGAGACTAAAATGCACGAGTGCTCAAATAAAGAATAGAGGCGAAATAGTCTCTCGCCAAATTTGTAAATGTGCATCGACTTTGCCTTTGCAATAACTATTTTGAAGGATCTGGAGCCAGAGATTTTTTAAAATATAGGCTTTTGCATCCCGGAACGCCGATGCATCTGCCCAGGCCCGGTATCACTCCAGGTTATAACGTGATATTTTGTAGGAGCGACCAAACCAAGTCTGGGATCTGTCCCCGATGCCATTGGGGATGGAATAAAGAGTTCTATCCTCTAAATTGGAGATAGAATCGGCAATAGCGTTGAGATTATCCAGTGAGAAGCAGATCCACCTCCATGGGTAGAATGCAAAATCAAGCCGCATCCCGTCCCAATCTACTGACCAGTAGTACCACACACGGTAATAACCAGAGAATTAAGAGGCCCATCGACGGAGACTAGATAGTTGTCCGGATGCGAGGTGAGTAGAAGGTCCAACAAGGAAGGTGTATGACCCTCTTCATCCGGTACCTACGTATGCAATGTGACCAGTGTCAGATCATATACCAAAGGAAAGTCGTAAATAGATCTCCTTGATCCAAGCCATTGCCAGGCATTGAAGTCGCCGAGTATTAGTATCTCTGCGGATGGGATCTGTTGTTAATTATAATAATAAAAATTACATACGAGTACAGTTCATTAAAGAAACAAAACATATAAAGTAATACAGATCGGAAAACAAAAGAATTGTTGTAAATAGTCAGACCGGAAACTGACGATTCGTTCGCAAGCGTGGCGTAAACTATGCTAGCTAGCTAGTAAAGTATGTGTTATTTTTGAATCCGTTTTCCATTTTTCTTTTGATTTTTTTTAGATTGTATTGGATAGTATTGGACTACTACCTTTTTAGAAGATACAGTACGTCCGTGGTAAGTGATGACTGCACTCCATAAAAATCTACACCAACCTCAATTGTGTTGTTATCCAAATTCCTGAGACGGAATGCTTCTTATCCAGTAACTGGATCTCCCCACCACTCAAACCTATCCCGACACTCACCAAAATAAACAGCAGCATAGTGATCAACAATTACACCCGTAGGATTTACGATTTAGATGCGTTGTCACCCCAGAGACCTGAGATAGAATGACTCGCGTACTGTTGTTAAAATGTTGATGAGTCGGTCAGTGTCCGTATTACCGATATGAGACCTATAAACGCACGAATAGACGCGGAGGATTGTTGTCGCTGTCTACGCGCAGGCAAAGGATAGATAGGTCCACACCTTCAAGTTTGCCGAGGCATCGGGAACAGATATCATATCTGTCGCATACACACACTGCGACCCGCACCAACATAAACAAGTGATCCAAATTTTTATTATTATTTTGAGAGTAAAAAACGAGTCACACATTTCTCCTGATGGCAAGTGATTTCTGCGACTTATGACATCTACATTCATCCTGGACAAGGAATCATAATGCAGATGCGTTGTTACACTTGAGGACTGAGATTGAATGCCTCGTCACCAGTAATAAAGGTCTGCTACTATTTTACGCTGGTTTTCTGTGAGGGCGTGGTCCTACCCCGATCAAGCTTCATTCTGCAGCTTGAAACATACTCTAGTGTAGCTCTACCACTGTTACTTAAGTTGTTGTTCAATTGAGGGGAAAAGGTTATAATTTTATAAATTAGATGAAAAGGTCTCCACATCCATATAATCACCAGACGAAACACAGCAGCATTTTGCATATATTCTATGCTGGTATTCTGTGAGGGCGTTGACCCCGGTTGAGCTGACCCATTCATTCTGTCTCCCTCTATTCGCAAGTTCTGATTCAAAGTACGTCTTTATATAGATATTATATTACTTAATTTAGCTCATTTGTATATTATATTTTTGATTCCATGTATACCTTATACCAGAACCGTTAATCGTAATAAGTAAGGATTTAAAGGGATCGTGCCATTGAGTTTTAGTAGTTTATAAGTGTATGTATCTAAAACTTATATTAGTCAAAAATATACATAAATTATCATTAAGTATCAAAAATTATAAGTTGAAATATATTAATTAAAAAATATATTCATAAATCTAACGTTATTGTGACAGGTTTTTTCTTCATAAAATTATTTTCACTCCAAAACATAAATAAAAAGCATCACGGAAAACGGAACGAGGGGCAATAAGAAAAATTCGCGTCGAGATTCAGTAATATAATGCAATAAGATCTCGCAAATTTAATAATGCAATCATGAGCTAGATTTGCTGCCGCGACTCAAATGCATCACGATATCTGCGATGTTTTATTTTTATTTTTAATATGAAGAGTTCATTATTGCAAAACAAACAGTTCACTAACAATATTGACGTGCAAAGAACGTGAAAAATAAAATGCGTTATGTATTTGGGTATATAAATTCAACAGAACTATTAATGACGAATAAATTAAGATAAACGCGGTATGTTCTAATTTGTTTTTATACTCTTTCAAGCAAGTTATTACCATTTAATTAGTTAATTATATTTAATACTTAATTTATTCATTAATTAATCTTATAAATTTTTAATTGATAATTATTATATTGGATTGCATATCAGATCGAATAATGATATAAGATATAATAAAACGTGAACAGTTCTCTAAATCATAGGGTCATTGAAAAATAATATTACTTACAATGTTAGGTAGATCCCATCATTGTCGCTCCAAAGGTCACTGACCTGATACGATTTTTTTTGTTTGGAGCTATTTTCAGTACGATTTAAGATTCATCTTGCACTGAATACATATACGGAATTGCAAATTCACCTCGTTTTTACCTATGCATGGATATTCTATTTTCTAAGTAGCCATATAGCTATTGGTATATAGCAGTCGTAAATGAAAACATCCTTCTAACATGCAACGTCAATATTATAGTGATAACACAATTTTAAAAACCAACATATGTAGTTTGGTTTTTTTAATACCTAGGACTAATTAAATGGATAAGGAACGGCAAGGAATAAATTAAATAAACTAATATATATTAAAAATAACTTAATTATTTAATTATTATCCGGTTATTTTTGGTGTGCAATGTATCTTCGAGCAAAACGTATTTAAAATCTACAGGAAAATTAGAAGAAAGGATAATAATTTTATCTTTAAGAAAAAATTTAAAAGATGTAACAATAGAATAAAGAACTGTAGCGTTCCGTCGGTGTCGATGAAGTGGGACACTCGATGAGATCTTAACAAGTAAAGTTCACGGAGAAAAGTAGGTATTAAAATTCTAAATGCATTCGACCAAATGAACCAAGTTTTTACAGACCTTCGATTCCGAAATGAATAGAGTAATTGTATGAAATAATTATTTGTTAATTTTTACATAATTACAAAGTATCAATAATTATTTTGTTTTATTATTTATTATTATTTAAATGTAATTATTGTCAATTACTTTCTGGACTAAAGTAGTTATTGCGGTATAATTTAATATATACTAATTACTTTCTAAGTATCATCTAGTTTTAGATCCTATTCATATTAAAGGTAAAATAAAAATAACCTTATTTAATGCGATAATTGTAGTCAGCGTGGGAGCAACTCGAATCGTGCACTCAACTTAAATAGATAGTTATGCCTAACAGTGGGACAAACATCTTTTAAAACATTCAAAGCTAAATAATTAAGCATACAAATTTAAAAAATTACATTTAATACCAACAAGATATTCCATGCAACCTTTGTTATCCAGAAAAGAAAATGGCCTTTCGAGTAAAGTAACGTCTACAAAACTTACTTCTGATTAAGTTTGTTTTTCGTCTTCTATTTTGTATATTTATAAATAACTAGGTATTGTGATGTAGCCGCTCCTTATGAATATGAAATGTTGAACTTATATCATCAATATTCATGCACAAGAGCTCAAAATTTTGAATTTTAATATCTCTTAATTTCATTATGCTATGTTCGTCGTGAATTCTATGAAGTCGGGCATATTTCTGAGATATCGGAGTGAGCTGCATTGCTGCCGTAACGCCTGTTCAACTTAATAACATCGTCGCTACAACGGGATCCCTGCAATTATTGCTACATCCGGGACCGTTTAGTGTTGTGAAATCATTTAATATCGATTTTATTCTATTATCACTAAAACAATACATAAAGGTATCAACTTGTAGAGTCTTGTACATTTCCATTACGGTAGAAGCAGTTCACCGTCGTTTTAAGTCAGGTCTTACACAAATAATCGCCGAAATACGTCTGACCGGTGATTACCTGTGAAAGAAGGTGAGCCTTCAATCCGTCACTGAAGCTAAAGGGCATGCATTGTGTTGTTCCCGCTTTATAACTGCCTTGAGCAGATTTTCGGATGTGAATCCGGTCATTCTCCTTCGTATCAATGTCAGCTAATGCATTCAGAGGGGGAAAACGGACCAGGGCCGTCTCCGCCCCAACTAATATCGTACGGTATCCTCGTACATTATATGTTATTGCTGTATAATTCGTGTCTCAAGACAGTTCGGCTTTCTACAGAAGATAAGAAGATCAACTAGTCCTAAAGAGCTAAAAGCGGCCCTCGGAATTTGCCTCCCCCTACCGCCATATAGTGCTGGTCAAGTTATCATTGTACACCTCATTGGGCAACTACGAGTGGTAGTTCACGACTTGTCCATGAGTGCTATTTATAGTGTCTCTAGCCACCGCCAACGTGTTTAAATTTTAGGACACTATTACCTCGAAATTTATGTTTATTATGTTATTATCGATACATTGATAAAAATTTTAAGAAAGCGCAACACTATCAGTATTTAACTTATGTTCACCAAGTGTTAATTTCACGACGTAGCCTGACAAATTCACTACAGGCGCGCAGTGCGCTCGCTCACACATTTTTAATGACACTTAAATAACAACCTTTGGAGTACTAAAGTTTATTTTTTGCATAACAATTGTATTAATGAAAAATTACTTATACTCGTAAGGTATTTTGTAAAAGAACTTCATCACCAAATCAAATTATATTTACGTAGTAAATCTCATATTCTTATTATTGGTTATTGTTAATCTAACTATTCCTTTTCAAAGCTCCTTAAAATGTTAAAAAGCTGTCACTCACTCCAGACAACCATCATCAATAATCTTTGTTTTCCACTGATTCGAGCTATTCATTATTATTTGGAAGCAATTAAGCCCTTACATTTGTTTATTACATATTTTTTGATTTTATTTAATTAATTATACTCTAGTAATAATTAGACATTCACAAAGTAAAAGTTTATCCACTCGTACTCTATTGTCGAACATTTGAAAAGAGTCGTTATACTATACAACAAAAAATTAAACAATAAAAGCACTACTTAAAATTTTTATGAAAATAAAATGTACTTAATACCCATGCCGTTAATTCTTAATAACATGGCATTTTGTTATTACAAAATTTCACTTTATCAATAATGACACATAGTTTAAAATGGTTTAGCAATGCTCGTTTAGTTTTAATAGGATTTTAAATCGTAAAGGAGTTGCGTGCTACAAACTGAAGTTACTCGGGGAAAGGAATAAGAAATCGCTGAAAATGAATATAAGTAAATGAATTTTTAATAACAATACGTATAATTATATTTTTAATAATAATACTAAGCACTTTTATGTTGCACCAAGCCTTTACTTAGGTTTAGGAAGGAATGTATGTAATGTGTATATTGTCTCGGTTTCAATATGTTTTGCAAAACAATACTATTTTACATCTACCGTAATATAAATATAACGATGAATCTAAAATTAGTAATCATTATTAGTCCATTCGATATAGGGCTCTATAGATTTCCTTGATATTAGCTTTTCATACACTCTAATTACTACTATACAGAGTATAGAGAGTTGTAGAACCATGTTGCAGTAATTATTAGCTGTGTAATGAATGGATCGGCTGGACCGGGGAAGGACCACGCCCTCACAATATACTTACTAAGTAACGTTTATTTTGTTTGGTGGCTAGAAACAAGATATCCACCATCTCAGACCTCAAGGGTTAATCTCGAATGTGAATCGAGAATCCTTTTTGAGGACAGATGTTGGTGTTTGTAGTGATGATCACTAACCAGAAGGTGAACTATACTTGTTTACATAATAAAAATACGGGAACGGTGAAAGAGTAAGAAATTCCTACATCCCATTTCAATCAATTTCATCTATTCCCATCGTCGTCCTAAGATATCACGGCGTGGTGAAGTGGATACAGTACCTGGCTACTGCATCACTGGTCCTGAGACAAATTAGCAACTGAGGAACATTTGTTTTCATGTCTGGGTAAGTTGTATGTATGTGCCTTATCCCTGAAACTGTATCTGAAGCATTTTCTAATCTTATAGAACATGCATTACGTCGGGATAGGGAATGGGACGATAGATAGGACGATTTAAAAAAACCCTTTGACTCTTAAACTGTCTTAACAGCCACTGCAATATAAAGGTGATAAACAAAACGATGAAATTAACAACCGATACTATTCCTTTTATAAAAAGGAATCTCTTCGACACAAATCTTGCCGCTCACGCCGTCATAAAGCATATCCAAACTAACATATAGGAATGATCTCGGCATTTTCTCTAAATACGTGATATTTTCTTTTCAAACCTAGGAAAATGCTTTATACATAACCTCTCTCGAGGAGATAAGGCACCCGTCCTTGTTGCACGCACCTCGCACGTAATAAAACGCCACAAATTAACAATCAACCTCAGCGCAATACAACAGATTAATAACAAGTTTATTAACAGCAGTTAACGATATTCGTTCAATACGAAATATAATAAAAATATTTAACATTTAATAAATTGTTTAACATGTGTAGAAATCATAAACTTGTAGTGTTTCTTGACACTACGAAATTTATTCCGTGTTTCTTTTCCATCTCAAAAATAAAGCTATCAGATATTACAGAACTTCGTTAATTATGACAGATATAATCGTTACTGTTTTCATATTATAATGGAATATTTTTATTTAAGTCTATCACCGGGTAGTGGCAAGAATCTATCATCAATTATTTCGAAATTTATTATAACAAACGTAAAAATTAAACATCAAAATTATTTAATTTAAATGCTTCATATTTTTATTTAAATCTATCACCAGGTAGTGGCAAGAATCTATCATCAATTATATCGAAATTTATTATAACAATCATTAAAATTAAACATCAAAATTATTTAATTTAATGCTTTATATTTCATAAGCTAATTTATAACTTTAAAAGTTCATAATAATTTTAATAATATAATTTTATACCTTGTAACCAATAAAACAGTATAACCAGCAAACCAGTGGCAAAATAAAAATGTATATTTCTTTACTCATATTATTCCCTTACTTAATTAGTACAAGATCGGTGCAGGTAGCATTAGGAAATTTTACTTTTTAATTTTATTTATTAAGACTATGTACTTTGAACTTACTTGGCAATTCACGTTAACAAATAACAGGAATTTAAATCGTAAAGTAGTCGCGTGTGCTGAAGCGAAGTTACCCGGAGAACTAAATAAGGAATCGATGAAAATAAATCAAAGTTAATACATCGGAGCACCTTTGTATTTGAACCATTATTCACCAAACCAAACCAAAGATTGATCTTTACTATGACTTGACTATGGGAAAAATATGTAAATTGCAATTTTCTGAAATTCTTTCTGTTTTGCTCAACAAAAGATGTATCAAAAAACTTCTACAGTAACCTTAGTATATATTTATATATACTACGGTAGTACAAATATATATAAATATATATATATATATATATATATATATATATATATTAAAGACATTGCAAATGATAATTAAGTCCACTTAGTGATGAAGTTAGGTTAGGTTAGCAAATTAGGTTAACAATCTATTGCAACATTTAGCTGTTAGCTTGTTTATTTCAATTATTAATTTAATTGTTAACAACTCGTGCACTGTAATATCTTCTGATATTTGCACGTATACCTGTAAGATGTAGTCGTATATCTATTTCCAGACGACGAGAAATCAACAAGGTTGTATCAAGAATCACACGGGTAGTATACTCTCTATGACGATATTTTTGAATATCCTTGTCGATACATGGACATAACCAATATTCAGAAGCAAACATTATTTTCTACAAAGAAAATAATAAATGCTGTTTTTAATATGAAGTCTTTACAAGTCACAATTTTACTTATAATTTTGTGGCATCTATAACTCCGTAGATAAGTTTAACTTCTGATTTAAGAAGCTTTCGCTCGAGATAGAAGTTTATCAAGTCCGTTGTCTCAGTAGCGAATAGTTTAAAACTATGTTTAACTATAGATGAACATCGTTATGTAATTTTAAATTTATATTTCCTATATAATCGCAAAATATATATTTCCTGGTATAAATAACAGAACGGGTCGGTGCGACCGGTGAACGACCACGGCCTTGCACAATACCAGGGTAAAACGGCCGCATAACCCTACTTTGTTTCGTATGGTGTGTAAGTATCCGAGGACCCAGGTAGTCGCTTCAGAGGCATTCCATGCGGGTACATACTGGGAACTACGTATGTGCATTTTGAATTTTTTTTCAGAGTGGATTTAGTTAGCATAGGCCACAGGAACTATTTGCAATCACGTGAACCCTGTTCTCGTTTGTCAGTGCTAATATTATAAAATAAAAAGTTTTTTATTGTTCCGAGAGTAATAAATGAGCACCTTTCACCAGATAGTAAGTGCTTCCTGTGGTCCATGACACCTACATTCATCTTGAATTAGGAATCATAATGCAGACGCGAGTCACCCCTGACGAGTAAGTCGGAATGCTTTGTCACCAGTAATAAGGTTTTAAAACTTATGCTTCTATTTTACGCTGGTTAATTGGTCACCAGTTTGCTCGTCTTGATGACCGCCATGAAACACTGCCACACGCTATAACTGAAATGACAAACTAATATTCTGAATATAAAAATCTTAATTAAACTGAAAGTAAACAGACAAACATTAATAAGAATTACTAAATCTGTTATCATAAAGGCATATTAAAATGCACTTTATACTGTTTTATAATATTATAACATTGCGCAATCTTTCAAGAGGTAAATTAAATTACGAGATGGATGAAAGCGAAATGCAAGTTGATACCTAATAGAAGTATATTTGAAACAAACATTGTTGTTAGTGTGATAAGAAAACTCTTATGCATACCACATAAATATTAATACATAAATATCTTGAGTAATGGAATAGGATTACTGGTCTTGATTTTAAAGGGTGAGTGTATAAAAGTTCATTAATATGGTTTTTACTAATAATTAAGGCATAATAAGAGAAACTTCTTAAGTTTTTAGATCATGTCTTAAGTCGACATTTTATCCTCCACTAATACAACAGTCAACAAGTGTCCACCTGATTACTAAGCAGTGACTACGGCCACCCTCAACAAAGATTTAAGTTGTACATGTATTGTCACCCCTCTCTCTCTCTCGCTTCTTCTGGACTATTTCCATCATCATGATATTACCAGATTACATTACCTGTAAGCATTTCCACGAGTGCGTAGATACAAATTATTTATTAATAAATTGTAGTACCTTTCCTGATGTACCTGTTTTAATAATATTAGGTTTATTACCTTACATATGAAATTAGGCTATAATACACTGAAATAAATGGAATATGGAAAAAGTAAACAACGATTTTTTTTATGAAATTATATAATTAATCATTCTAAGTATGTACCATTATTATTTATGGACTTTGGCCCTTTTATATGTAGTTCATTGATTCCATTGTAAAAAAAAATTTGAGAGAGAGATTCAATAAAATCTTTGAAAGCTGTTTGGACTGCCTCATCGGAATTGATTTTTTTCTTGCAAGATATTGTCCAAATTTTGAAATAAGGATTAACCTGTTAGAGCAAGGTCCGGGGAGTATGGCGAGTGTCGGAGTCATTAGAATCGCAGCTCCTCTAATTTAGAGACCGTCTGTCATGAAGTATGGGATCTAGCATTGTTATGAAGCAGAAGTGTGCTAGAGAAATTGACCAGTCTCGGTTGTTTAACGGCTAGCTTTTCTACAATTGTTGACAATACGGATCTACCGTAATCGTCTGGCCAAATCTTAGGACGATGTCCATCAAACAGTTCTTTTTCTGTGTCAACTTTCGCTCGGGACGCGATTTTGACCGGTTCTCCTGAGTTCAACCACTATGATGAGTGTTTACAATTGTCGAACAGTACCTATTTATCACAAGTAATGATACGATTCAAAATTCCCTCGTTATTGTGGCGGTTAAAATAATGTTACGCAGCACTCACTCCGTGTGCTTCACTCAATGCGTTACCCACTTCTCGAGCGTTTTAGCTTCTTGTATTGTTTTTTTTTTATAGAATAAGTCACAAACGAGCAAGGTGATCACCCAAAAGCTAACTTTTCTAATTTGTTTCAAGAGAGAGTTAAAATTGTTTTGTCACTCACACCAAAGCCTGCCGCTAATTCTGGCATGGTTTGTGATGGATCCGCTTCCACGATAACCTTCTCACACGAAATTTTTTTTGTTAACTTGGGTCTCCGGCGGTTTGTTTTGGAGGTCAAAATCTCCAGAACGAAAAACTTGGAACTTTTGGGTTCCAAGTCGTACCTTACTTTCTTTTACAGTAACTTTCTCATACACATCATTAATCCTTCGAGTTGTTTCTGCAGTGCTGGTACCACGGTAGAAATCATATTCGTAAATAACGCAATATTTCAAGTTTTTCTTTTTGTTAACAGTAAGATGTCAAAAACAAATGGTGCGAAAACAAATGAAAAACTAAATTTGAAATACCAGTACACAAGTCTAAATTTGAAATACTAGTACACAAGTCCAAAACTTGAAATACATTTGAATTTGTAATTCCTAACCAAACGCCAAAGTTATTTGAGATCAAAGTGGACAGTTCGACAAAACGCCAAATTCATATGTAAGGACCTAATAATAAGATTGAAAGAAGATAGAAGTGACCCAAGAAAGGGCACCATAGATCGCATCCACACAATGAGGCACTTTATACTACATACCAGCAAGTCATTATCAGATCTCGCTTTGTGGTCTTTTACATTGCCTGTTACACTATGATGCCCGTCCAAGGCAAAACCTTCCCAATTGAATCGAGGAATATTAAAGACAGATATCATATGCCCGAAGTTGTTTATGACTTTAGCCAAATAAAGGCGGATCATTGTGGTGGTAGCACAATTAATAATTCGGTCGAGTAATCATTGCAATCAGGTAACAATAACTTCGAAAAGTAGGTCGGTAGGAGGATTATATACAACATTTGCGAAGCTTCGTCAAATTTTCTCGTCACCTTAACTTACAACCAACAATGAGTCTCGGAGGAAGATGAGTAATGGTATCTCTCACCGCAACTCAGGCGAGTCGCAATGATGATGAGTCTGTGGTATTAAGCTACCCCACCCCCCTATCTTACGTAGCCGAGTTATGGTCAGTGGGAAAGCCTTAGCCCAGATCTGCCACGGAGGCCATCCGGAGTGCCGCGTGGTGTTTATGAGTGCTCTTTTTATGTACCCCCATGGCTTCCGGGTAGTGATCTAGGCGGTGGGTCCCTTAATAAATAGTACGTAAATAGATCTTCAGTCTCTTTCACTCGTTTTATGAAACACAGCAGCTCTTAACCAATCTTTTATGTTAATTTTCTTCAAAGCTTGGCTACACTTTAAGTAGTGGCTCTACAACGAAAAAAATATATTTTTAGCATGATCGGTTAAAACAGTGTTCAGCTTTATATAGATCGAATAAATACTGTAATAGAGAGTCAGCTGCTAACTTAATTTATGGCGCGATTGAAGCCAGTCGATTTACGTACTCTGATTGATTAATAGTGTTTAGATTGTTTTACCGTACCTGGTTTAAAGCGGCCTTTTATAACCTTCTTGCACTTTTTTCTAATAATGGTATATATTTTAATTGCATTTTTTCAATAACATGGCAACAAGGTTTAATAACAATTCTAGTGCTAGATTCAAATCCTTGCTGAGGATCAGCCTCAACTTTATACTATAATCCATTAAAATAATTTTAATTAGTAGATAATTATTAATTATTAGAAATAACAACCAAGTGCTTAAGGAGGTTGGTACTGTAAAGTAGTAGAGCTACACTGTTTGTTTCTAACAGAATGTATGGGTCAACTGGACCGGGGTAGGACCACGCCCTCACAGAATACCAGCATGAAATAGCAGCATAATGCTGCTGTGGTTCGTCTGGTAAGTGTAGGGATCCGGAGAAGTTTATTACTGGTGATGAGGCATTCCGTCTCAGTCCTCAAGGGCGTACGGGCGACGTATCTGCATTATGATTCCTTGTTAAGGATGAATGTAGATGTCATGGGTTGCAGGAATCAACTAACATCAGGTGAACTGTGTGCTTAATTGTAACTCTTAATGTAATAAAAATAAAGAAAAAAGATAACCTATAATATGACTTAGGATAAATAACCATATTAGGCTTACCAATTGTGCCAGTAAGAAGTGTATTTCAGTGCTAATAAATGTGTACCATAAAACTTTTTAAAAATAATTGTGAAACCAAAAGAAAAGCCATATTAATACATACATGTAGCATCACAAGAAGTTTGGGTTTACGCGGGGTCACTCTTCAACCGATGCGGGTATTAAGGCAAATAAAAAATATATACATCTGACACCTAGGAGTAACTACACAATACTCTAAGCGTCTTTTACGATTAGGCTTTCGACTGTGTGTTACATAAAACATTGGTAATTAAACAAAATTGCAGGATTAAGGCCTTAATTTCTGAATGTTATTATTTCTTATCTGAATTATTAGGTTCACAGCGTTGACGTTAATGGAAAAAAAGGTATATTGGATTCGGTAATTCTAACGTAATATGAGTAGGAATCACAAAACAGGTTACTCATTTAAAGGTCTGTCTTTGTGTACGTTTCTACAACAACACGGATACTGCACAATAACTTAGTTTAAAAAGGTTCCTTAAAATTATTAATCTATCTATGAAAATACGCGCACGTTAATTCAAATTCAATTCATGAAGGTAATGAAATGGTTCAACATCACCTTCATGAATTATTAGAATATTACTGTTTTAAAATAATAAATTTGTATATCAATAAAATTATATTTCACAAAAGTCTTAAAGAAATTCAAACGTAGCTGAGTTTAAACGTATACTGTCGACTACATGCACGAAAAAATAATTTTAGAGTCTTAAAAACAGATTAAAATAGTTTCATTTGTATACTCGTATATTGTATATTAAAATATGTACTTCATAAAATATTCAGGTGCATATATGTAATGAAAGAGGCTTTTCGCTAAGATATTACCTCAAATAAGCGCCAAAGCTCGAGCTATTAGTGACGTCACTTTTCAGTGTAATGTTTTAATCCCATAAATATGTATAAGGAGTAATGCATTATTTATGGAATTATAACATCCACACAATTAATGAAATAATGGGGGTAGCAATGAGTAGATGTAGAAGAAAAGATAATTACGATAAAAAAATACACTTTTTGAATAATGTTTTGAATTTCGCTAGCCTCCATTCCAATTATTACCAATTTCAATAGTAATTGTGTTTTTATTATTTTATGTATGATTAAACCTTCCATGAAGATAATTATTTAACTCATTCCATGTCTATATTGAAATATCTAACAAAAATTGCAAACTTCTAGGATGTGTAAATTAATTACTATTATCATCATTTCAGCCAATTACTACTTGCCGGACATGTGCCTTTCCCACAGACTACCACAGAGTACAATCCCGAGCCACCTGCATGCATCGACTTTCCGCAGACTTGCATACGTTGTTATACTATTACTACGCTGTGATGGCCAATACGAGGTTTCCCTCAAGAAACTTCTTTCCTGTTCAATTATCGGTTCTACAAGATATATGGCTTGTCCATTTCCTGCATTTCTAGCAAACTGATCCTTTGATCTTTGTCGGATATCCACGTTTTTATTCCATCACGCAGAGAAACATAACCGAGCATAGCCCTCTCCATAGCTATCTGAGTTAAGCTTCCTCATACAGCCAGCAGTGAAGGACCACGTCTCAGATCCGTAGGCCATCACTAGCAACACGCACTGATTAAAGACTTTTGTTTTTAACCATTGAGATATATTTGACGAGAAGATATGCCGCAGTTTCCGAACGCTTCCCACCCGAGTTGAATCCGTCGATTGACCTCTGGGTCGAAATTGGACTTACCTAACCCGACTATTTACCCAAGGTGGACATACTCGTCAGCATTATCCGGTATAAGTGTGACATGGGCGTTAGACATGATCATCGTGTTGTCCATGCTCAAGAGCTACCCTTTAGGAGGTACTATTGACTTCTTTGAACATAGTGCTCAGGTCCTTCAGCGATTCTGACATGATGACTATATCGTCGGATGTGTTCGCCATTGATGTAAATACCGCACCCTCTCCAGCCTAGCAGCTTGTGAAAGTCTTCAAAAGTAGCGATAAAGAGTTTCGGGGATATGACGTCGCCCTGATTGACAATTCTGCAGTCAGGTAGGTTTCGTACTGCTGGACTTTAACCTAACAGACATCGTAGCATTGCTGTACAACCTTCTCCGCACTTCAATATTATCTAGGACTATTTCAACGGAATCAAAGGCTTTCTCATAGTCCACATACGCCAAGCCAAGGCGTTTTTTTGGAAGAGCAACACCACCACACTTCTACTTTACACCTTTGGAGTAGTACTATCATGGAGGATAGGTGCGTAGTCATGTATCCTCTATATTCTGTTGATGTTTATGCTGTTAGCCTATGCGGCTCTTACAGCTTCATCGGACACAGGGCTCACGGAACTGAGGGGTCCGTGAGCTGGTTTATACCGTGTTGCCTACTGTGGTTCTCTTACTTACACAAAGCGCTCATAAACTGAGCGTGTCGCTCTACTCTTTGATCTCACACCTATCTGATGATGCCACCCAAGTTGCCAGTTCCCTAGCTATATTGTGATTCTCCCGAGTGGAGAATGGATGGTGATGACTACTGACCGTCCGAGGTTTCGGTATGCGAACCTAGCCTCTGACGGACGCCACCTGTATCATATTAATCGGAAGCTGTGGGCGGTGAGAACCGCCCTGACACGCGGGTGTAGCGAGTGTACGCGGTGTCGCGAAGATTGCGTCGCGCCTGGAGGCGAGGGCGACGCGACGAGGTGTATGCACTGTGTGGTCCGGGGTCCGTTGAGGACGGACTGGCATTAGGTTCCCCATGAAGTGGGGTCGTCAAGGACGTGACGGGGCCTACGGTTCGTAGTTTCCGGATTCGGTTCCGGATCGTAGGTTGCGGCGTTTACCACTAGCGGGTTAGAATGCGAAAGCGCTTTCTCGAAGAAACGCTGCGAGAGAGATTTGAGGTATTCCGGTATGGTGACGAGGTGTAAGTCACTGTGCAGATCGATGTTGCGTTGGTACGGCTCTGCTCCGGTTGCGATTCTAGTGAAACGGTTTTGAACCGTTTGGAGTTGTTTAATTTTGATTTCGGCTACGTGGGCGAAGACGACGCTGGCGTAGGTCATAATAGGCCTTACGCAGGTCTTGTATAGAAGGAGTTTATGTCTTAAGGACATTTTACTTTTAGCGCAGATGAGCGGGTGAAGCCGGCTCATGACAAACGCGGCCTTATTTCTCGCATTTTTAATATGCGGACGGAAGCTGAGTTTACGGTCAAAGGTGACCCCTAGGTATTTGACCGTTTCTACCCAGGGAATGGGACGGTCGAAGATCGTGATGCGTCCTAGCTTTCTACGGTTAGGTACTGATGCAGTGCAGAATGGATTGGATGAGCCTCCAGAAGAAGACTGCTGCACTTTTATCCGGGTTAATTTCGATTCTCCATAACCGAAACCACTCGGCGAGGCGGTTGGCTGCGGCTTGGAGTCGGATGGTGATACGGCCCTTGTGTAAGTTTGAATAGTATAGGGCGGTATCGTCTGCGAAAAGCGCAAGACTGACCTGCGGATCTTTCGGGACATCACTTGTGTAAAGTGAGAATAAGAGGGGAAAGAACGGAGCCCTGAGGGACACCTGCTAGTAGCGGCCGGCTTGAGGAGCGCGTGCCGTCGACTCGATATCGAAAAGTGCGATTCGACAAGAAGGCTCGTATGATGTGCACGAGCCTGTCTGGTATGTTGATGGAGTGAAGTTTATAAATTAAACCGTTATGCCAGACTTTGTCGAATGCCTTTGCGACATCGAAGAATAGTGCACCAGTACCGATGGGGTTTTTCAGGGTTAGCCCTGCGAGAATGTGTTCCGTTAAGCGGAAGGCCTGTTGAACGCAGGAGTGCGTATTCCTAAACCCGAACTGTTCGTCGGGAAGTAATCTATTAGTTAGGACGTGTTCTTTAAGTCGCCTAAGAATAATCCTTTCGTATACCTTGCCCACGGAGTTCAGGAGACTGATTGGGCGATAGCTGGTGGGGAGGTTCCGCGGTTTGTGCGGTTTGGGTATCCCGATGACATCCGCGACCTTCCAGGCATCCGGGAAGGAGCAGCTGGAGAGGAGCGTGTTGAATATTGCCACGAGGAGGCAGATGATATTAGCGGGAAGCGCTTTAATTATTTTGTTGTTAATCCCGTCGGGACCGGGAGCTGACCTCTTTTTGAGGTTTTTTATAATGTTGGTGACCTCGTCGGTGGTCACGGGTTCTAACGGTTCGCCCGCTGGTGGTAACGACGCCCTAAGCGCCACGTCGGCGTTCACCTTTCGGAGGTGGTCTTGGTCCGCGGGGGAGTTCGACGGGGAGCATTGGCTCTCTAGACTGTCCGCGAGATATTCGGCTTTCTCTGAGTCGTCGAATGCGAGAGTAGCGTTATCCGGTAAAATTAGAGGGGGCATTTGCGAGATGGTGTCTGCTTTGAGACCCTGCGCCACACGCCAGTAAGCGGTATTCGAAGGCTCGAGGTCTGCTAGCAGGTCGCCCCATTTTGGTTATTATATGATTTTATGCGCTCTTTGACCTCCCTTTGGAGGTGGCGCAGTCTAACGCGATTAACATCCGTCGGGTATCTATCGTGAAGCTTTGCCGCGCGATTTTTGATCTTATCAGTCGACGGAGACTCGAGGGAAGGACCCTGAATTGATCGGTCGACGCGGGGACCGTCCTTTCGAGTCTTCGACGGCCGAACTAAGGTGTGAAGTTAAAGAGTCGATCGCCCGAAACGCCTTGTCAGGTGAGTCGATCTCGTTGATTGCAATATCTAGCTGCTGGGTGGTCGTGGCTCTGAGTTTACCTTCGAGAGCACGCCAGTTGACTATAGTTTTGGTCTGAGGGACCTCGCCTGTCGATTGGCCCAGCTTGAGGAGCACCGGCCTATGATCTGATGATAATTCGTGTAGCGGTTCGATGGAGTCGACCGCTAGGGTGATATTTTAATTAGCGCAATATCTAAAACGTCAGGTGTTTGACGTAAAGTATAGAGCGTAGCGTGTCGGGGAGTCGGGGCTATAACATCGAAGTTATGAGAGCCCATGAGGGCGTGAAGCGCCCTGCCGTTTTTATTCTCCCTTGTTGAATGCCAGGAGGCATGTTTACCGTTTAGGTCGCCTGCTAAGACGACCGACGGCCCTAGGTTGATTAGGGTCCTGATGTCCGATTCTAGAACTGTTTTCGTCGGTGATAGATAAACCGAGGCGATAACTATCGGGCTATGATCGGTCATAGCCACCCTACACGCGGTGGCTTCTATGTTTGTTAATCGCGGAACCTCGAGCGGTACGCAGTGCAAGCACCTTTGTAGTAGATCAGGGTGCCGCCTTTGGGGCGGACAGCCTGTCACTACGGATGACTCTGTAATTTGCGATCTTGGGATCGCTGTGGCTAGGTTTTAAGAAGGTTTCTTGCACCAGCATAACGTCGACGTTGTGTTTCTTTAAATGGATCGCTACTTCGTCTTTTGAGACCTGAGTCCGTCCGCGTTGAAAAACGAGACAGTCAGAGAGCGGGTTTGACTCTACCTAATGGTGTGTTAGCCATTGGAGACAGAACTAGGGTTGCCCTACTGGGCATGGGACCATTCTGGAGAGCCCAGAAGGAGCGTATAGTGCCCATGTGTTCTGCAGTGATCTGCAGCATTTCGAAGGGCGTTTTGGCCTGCTGGAGGCGGATCCCCATGTTGGTGAGGTCCTCCAGGGCGTTGAAGTCTAGTGAGCTGATGAAGTTCAGCGAATATGTTATTGGGTTTTGCATACCCAGAGGTTGAGGTGTGGCCTGCGCTGAGGTGGCGGGCTGCACGGGGAGGGTTTGGCCTAGTGATAGGCGCGACTTGTTTGCGCGCCATAGCTGGAGGCATTGCCCAGGCTGGCTTTGCAGGGGCCTTAGGGGCTTGCAAGGGGCAGCGGGTTTGGGGGCTGGAGCTGGAGCTGCAGCTGGAGAGGGGCGGGCCTGGGAGCAGGCGCGGCCCTTACGGGGATGGCTGGGGTTGGTGTCACTTTTTAGGTTTGGCTTTTGCCATTTTGAGTAGTCCCGCCGCGTTGCCTCTGCGGCGCTTTGGGACACCCGCGATAACTCGCTGCGGCCTCTGCCTCGCATAGGCAGCACGCTGGGGCTCTGTCGCTCCGGAGGGGCGCGAATAGTCCGGGTGTTATGATCCCCGATGCATTTGACGCATCTGGGTCTGGCAAACAGTTTCTGGCCGAGTGGCCGTAAAATTGACAGCGATGACACTGTCCTACGAGTCCGCGTTTGAGGGGCCTCCACAGATATGCCGGAGAGGCCGCAAAGAGTTTTAAGATTGAAAATGGCCTTGCCTTCTGGAGTCAGGTCCAGGGTGGCCAGTATGAGGGGCATGGGTTTTGGTGCGCGGATCTGTCATCCTGCGCGCATCTAAAATCGGGAGGGCTTGATCCTTAAGGGATCTGATCACTCTCTAGTTCTGTCTCAAATGGGAGACCGCGAATAACGACCCGGAGTTTCCTTTCCTCCGGGAGGGCATAGGTGTGGAAACCTATGTTTTTCTCGCGCAGCAGTTTCGTGGCCGCGCGGAAGTCACCTACCGTCTGTAGGTTTAAACGTATGCCTTGTGGCGTGTTTTGGGCCTTAGGGCACGATATTTTTAGGTGGCGAACCACCTGGAGACGTCAGTCCATTTGGACTTTCCTGTAGGATTACAGGGGCGGGGGCTTGCTCAGGCCCGCAGGGGGCGCTTGGCGAGCCTGAGGGCTGCCTTCTTCGCCGGTGTGGCGGTCGGCGAGACTGAACCCGGCCTTGAAAACGTGGCCGTATTGACGACGGCCGGCTGAGCAGGGCGTTTCCTCTGTTTGTGACGAGGGTGAAGCCCTCGTCCGGTTGATCAGGCCCTACCTCCATGTCCGATGCGGAGGACTCCGAGTCTGAGTCGGAGGTCGACCGTGATCGGGGAGAGGCGGTGGCAGGGCGCGCGGAAGGCGCTACGATTTCGGCGGGAGTTGGGTCCGGAGACTGCGGGCTGTCGCTGATGGCGACCCGCGGGGTTTCAAGCTGACGGACGTAGTTTGCCCACGCTTCGGGGCACGTCGATTGGATGAATGCCATAAGGATGTTGGCGTCCATATTAATTGCGTAGGGCTTAATGCCCGATCGCGGGAAAAAAAAAACGATTTTATTGTCTCGCCTTGCGGCGGGGTGTTAAACCTAAAACTATACAATAAAAATCCCAGCGTCTTGGGTACGCTTAGGTGAGTACCTGTCGGTCGCCTAATGTGACAGAACAAAAGAAATACAATAGCCGCCTCTGAGGCGAGCGGTGCGGCAACTTACGGGGTCGCTGGATCCGGTGGGCGCGCAGGTAGGCGCGCGCAGGTGTCCTTGCAGGTGCGCGGTGACGCACTCACTTCACAGGGCGGTAGTCCGCCCGCACTTGGTCACACACATGCACTGTCGGTTTCTTCTGGCACTTTGGTACTACTACTACCACCGATGATGATACAGACACACTAATTAACACACTGTGAGTATTAGTAGTATCTTCGTCTGGCTGGAGGCGCATGGAGAGCACTTTCGGGACGACTGCTCCACTCGAGGGATCCGAGTGGAATCAAAAAAGATCAAAAAAGAGTCATGTATTACTTTCAGCGTTTGGTTACTCTGAGTATAAGGTACGCAACTCGCGGCAACACACTTTCAATTTTTACAATGTTGGCCGAACCGAAATCCGACACCTCCTTGGGACAGTTCGGGGAAGTTCGCTATCGCGGTAGTAAAACAGTGCCGGATTACAAGATTACCGTGTCCTCCTCCAGTCTTCAGACTTCAGAAAATTCTATAATATCCTAGCGTAGCTTCTTTGCCTCTTCTTACATAAAGTCAAGTAAACTGTAACTATTACTATAGCACGTTTTTCAGAATAAAGCTTACTTAGAAGTACTACTCTTCTGAATAAGTATTTTACTTATAAGCATTCTATATTTTCCACAATAAAATACTTCACACAAACACACAAAGTTTATTAATTTACGTTTGAATCTTTTGTACCAACTTACTTACAGATACTTATTGTTATTTCCAATTACTTAATTGTAAGCTGTTTTGTAATGAATATATAGTCTTTTAACTTTTCCTGTTCCCATTCATTAATTAAACTTCATACTTGTTTACATCGTGAAATAATTGAATCTTAAAATAAGTTATTTCTTCCATTAAGCAAAAGCATTTCCTTTTTAAGTAGTCACAAATAACTTTGTAATAATATCACCTTTCACAGATATCACTTAGTCACTAAAACTTTGAGTTCCAGATGGTACCAATGATTTGTAATAAGATATTTGAAAGATTTTATATTCATATCTAAACTACATTAAATAATTCGATATGCTCGTACAACAAAAGCAACACGGTATAAATAGAAAAGAGGGTGCTGCTATCAAAATTTATAGCACTATTGAAGCTAACCGATTTACGTACACGGAATGATTAATAGCCAGTAACGTGTAATTGTTTTATTGCTACAAGTTCAGTACCATATAACTAAAAACCACCTATCTAAAAGCTTCGTGTACTTAATTCTAAGCATCAAACTTTACTAAAATTGTTATTTATTTAACTTTATATTTCAACATCAAAAAAATAATATTTTCTATATCTCATTGCCTCAATTTCCAATAATCTTGCTGAAATACTTAGTAAAATATTGTGTAATTCCTTGTGTCAAATTTATTCTAAACCTAGCAACGATTTTCTTGGTTATTAAACTCAAAGTTTAATTATTTTAAATAGGTTTGGCGATTATTTCGCAAATGCTTGTAATACATATAGGCAAAAATAAATATGATGCATAGGTTAAACGAGTAAAAGAAATCTAGGATTTTAAAACAAAGAACAACAACAGGCCATCGTTAACTTCGTTAACAACAACAGGTAATTGTAATTTTTTCTCCATTTAAGTATTTGCAAGCTATTAAATATGAAGAAATAATAGCCTTATTATATAGAGAAGAAAAATTGTATCATAATTAAATGATTTAAAAATAATGCAAAAAGTACTAATTAAATACTTAGACTAAATCGGTATATTGGAGGCTACGTCCTGATAGATTTTAAACTTGCAGGGCATTATAACATATAGGATTGAACGCAGGGAAAAAATATAACAACTAGTAAAACTAATTTATATATTACATAAATATTAACCTTATCTATGTATCTCAGTTCCTGAATACTCTCGTTTATTATGTAAACATCACAGTCACAAATCGTTCTCTTTTCTAAACCGACACAATGCATGTATGGTGGTAGCGTAAGAAAGACGTAAATCAAAGACAGGACGTTAATATGACCAGATCCACAAAGTAACAATTTGTGTTGCATTAATTGTTGTTACCGGGCAGTGAATCGAACCCTCGGACCACGAGCGCGACTCGGCAATTTAGTGCTCCTCTGACAATCACCTGTTGTTGTCGCGTTTGATATTAATAAAGTATAATAGAATAGTAAGTTTGCCGAACGATGATTATATTGTCATTACTGATTTGAAATATGCAAGTATCTATTTTTATTTTTGTAGAATAGGTGGCAAACGAGCAAGCAACTTACCTGATAGTAAGTGATTACCGCCGCCCACCCACAACACCAAAGGAGTCGCAGATGTGCTGCCGGCCTATAATATAGGTGTAGGCTCTTTTCTTGAAGGTCCCTATCGATTCGAAAATACCGCTGGCAACGACTGATTCCACAGATCCAAAAGATCCGCGTAAAGCGTACAGTAGTGTATAACCATCGAGACGAACAGGATGAAATTTTGGATTCTGTCGTGATGTTTAAATTCAGTGGCTCGAATTAATCCGAACAACTCCTCAGAACACTTACCATAGTAAATTCAGTAAAAATCAATCTATAGAGACGCAACATCTCTTCGCAATGTCAGTGGAATAAGCCGACCGGAAAGTGCATGAGCTTTGAATGCGGTCAAATGGAAGAAGTTCGTACTGGGGTGTCCCGGACCAGAGATGAGAATAGTATTCCATGTGACGCCGAACCCACCTTTTATAAAGTTGCACTCAATGGGTCGACACGAAGTATTGTCTTGCTCTATTAAGCACGCCCAGTTTTAGAGGCCAAATTGGCTTACATTACAAGTGACCGCAGAACTGAACGTCCTTCGATATATCAACCCCACGATTTCCGATACTAGCTGGTTTAGCAGAAGAATATTTTTACAGTTAGAAGATACGACAGAGGGATACTTTTCAGCGGTAAACGCGCAAACTTGTTCGTACGGTAAAATTGGAGTAGATTTTGTCGGCTCCAAACTGAAACTTTGTTTAAGAATATCCCAAACTCAGACATAGTTTGTTCCAGCGCTCATTAACGTGATCCCGAGAAATATTGGCCCTGCCAGTGTAAAACGCATTCTCTGTGCTGTTGTCCACATAACAATTAATGTTATTCATTTGCAACATGTCGTGGACATGAATAAAAACAAGGTAGGAGAGCACCCAGCCATGGGGAACTCCAACATTAACTGGTTTGGAGTCGGAGCGTGCACCGTTGACTAAGAACATAATGCTACGGTTTGTCAGAAAACTGGTACTTGCATAATTTACAGGGAAGCCTTTAGAAAAGCAGGTTCTAAATAAAAGCTTTGTAACATACCCGATCTCAAGTTTTAGCTACGTATAGACTTTCCGCCAGGGCCAGCCTAGAAAGTCAGCAGTTGAGTGACCCCGTTGGAAGCCGTACTGGCGGTCTCTGATCAGCTGGTGTTCTTCTATGTATCTCAAAAGCTGGCAGTTTACAATAGAATCCATTATTTTTGAGAGCAAGGGGGTAATGGGGCTTTAGTTGGACCATTGCGATTGGACGTTGGCGATCACTTTTTTTAGGGATTGGGCAAAGCTATATTCCATCAGTTCGAGACGAATCCTAGAAGTACAGAAAAAGACACGTTAGAACCGGTGCTAGGTCTGGAGCACACGTCCTCAGCACAATTAGAGGAATTCCATCATGCCCACACGACTTGTGGATGTCGAGATTCAGAAGTGCTTTGGGTACTGACCTTTGCAGAAATTCGAATATCGGTCATGGAGTTATAACATGGCAAGATGGTCGACGGTGTGTTCCTCCTATCGTCAAGAGTCAAGTTGGACTCAAAAATAGCGTGTAATCTCCTTTGTGCTAATATGGCTGACAGAAATTCCCCGGCCCAGTAACACTTCGGCTTATAACGTGATACTATTTTGCAGGAACGACCAAACTAAAGCTGGGATTTGGTGGGCACTATTGAGAATGGAATAAGGGTTCCATCCCCTGAAGTACCACATTGGAGGATGCAAAAAAAGACCGTATTCCGTCTCTATCCACTGACCTGTAGTGCCATACACGGTGATAACCTGAAAACTGCAACGAGCACGTGAGAGGCACCATACTCCGGATGAAAAAATGATCTGATGGGCCACGAAGGGCATCGACTGAGATAAGACAGTTGTTAGGATGAGATGTCAGTAGAAGGCCTAACAGGGAAGGTGTGTAATTCCTTCACGTCTGGAACCCGCATAGGCGAAGTGACCAGTTGTGTCAGATCACATGCCAATGTAAAGTCGTGAACAGCATGATCGGTTGTACACAATCCAAGCAATTTGGCGTGGTAGGTATTAAAGTCGCCAAGTATCATTATCTCTGAGGACGGAATCAGTTATTGCACGGAGTGTGTAGCTATTTGAATATGATCGGTGATGATGATGAGTCGGTCAGTGTCGGTATTACCGATATGGGACCTATAAGGGCATGTATGGACGCGGGGATGACCATGACTGATTACGATGTGTGTACAATGGACAGATGCCATACCTTCAAGATTGCCAAAGCGTCGAGAATAGGTCTCATAATCATCTCTTACGTATACACTCACTCCGGCCCGCGGCACAAACGAGTGTTCCAATTTGAAACTGGAGTGGGAGAGGTATGGAATGTCAGCCGGAGGAGATATCTACGTCTAGGCGAGATAAAGCAAGTCTGGTTTCGCGTCTCGAGATGGTAGTAAACGGCGTTGTGGTTGGAATGAAAACCTCTCATAATGCAGTAATCCACGGCGGGCGTGGCAAGGTGTGCCGTAGCCTTTTTGTTCCTTTTTCCCCATGCAGGATGTATGTAGAGCGGAAGTTTTGCCTTCAAGTATACATGGGGTGGCCTGAGCATACACGCCCAGGGATTCTCCAACGGTACTGGTCCTTGGGTAGATTTTTTAAAAATACTACCATCATGCTGTTAAGTTAAGTTACCTCACTCACTGGATGAATCGCAATAATGTATGACACATCTACCTTACGCCGGTATTCTGTAAGGTAGCGGTGCTGAGAAGCTGATGCTTGGGTCTACCCCTATGAAAACATAGTATTAGTTTTACTATTTACCAATAAGATTACGTAAAGCTGCAATCAGTTCTACGCAATTACATTTCTAGAGCTACGGAACGAGCTCTTGCGAGGAATGTAATTGCGTAGAAGTGTAAAAACTTAATCGTAGTCTTGATTACTATTTTTAAGAAAACTTTCAAAATGTATTCTTTTGTTCGAAATAAGCCACTGTATACAGCTGAATTGCCGTACAAACAATAGCTTTTTTTAAAAAAACGTTTGGAATAGTCCATAAATTACGGTAGTAATTTTCAGTAAGAGTGACAAGTTAGACCCTTACTTAACCAAGGGTCATCATCATTTCAACAAATCCTCTCTCTCTCAATAATTGCTATTAACTCTCATAAATAGGCAATGTTTATAGGAGTTTTTTACCTTTTGCAAACTGCGTTTTTTGTTTTCCCGGAATAGATAATAGAGTGTCATATTCACAATAATTGCAGTAAACCGGGTATGCCTGGTGTCAACGTTAACGTCTTATTTTTAATCTAATATTTTATAAAGGTGTACTGTGAAAACATTAGTTAAGTAAGAAGTTAGGTTTTAGAAATTAAAAACTAAAAAACTTAAAGCACAGAGAGGAATTCTTGACTAGGACGTTTAGCGAAATTAAAAACTATATTTTCTAGAAATTTATTTTAGATTCTTTTTTTAATTGTTTTTTATAATTATTTCATCATTCGCCTTTCGTTCAATTCCTTCAGTGGCGGTGACCTACTAATTTACACTGGTATTCTATTTCGCCGATCTATTTGATTCACGACTTAGAAAAGGCCACATTCTTATTTTTTCTTAAGTTAAAATCGCCATTTCGTTTAGTTTTCATTTATAAAGTAAGTTAAAAACAACAACAAGGATTGTAATTAAAACTTTAAATTACCCCTAAACAAATACGCAACAAAAAGTATATATGAAACTTCAGTATTCTGAACTTAGTCGAAAATTGGAAACTTGCAAAGTTCGAAACTAATAATGTAACGCGATGCTGAAACAAAAACTGACTTTCGCTTCTTCTTGACAAATACACACATGTGTCGTTGTGTAAATATCTTAATTGTGTGCACGGTCAGTGCAGTATGATATTATTATATTATATTTTTATCTTGGTTATAAATTTAGAAAGTTCAGTAGGCTGTCTGAAGGGAAGGCAAGTCACCGTCTGTATGAACTGAGAATACCGTAATCTCAGCTCAGCCATTATCAGGTGGTTCTCCTTAGTGCCATGTTATTAATAGAATATACTATTGTTTGTGAAACTTTCTAACTTTTCAAAGTATTTATAAAAAAAGATGAGACGAAGAAGCTAAGAATTCGAGAAACGATAATTTATTCATACCAATGGCATTCAAACCGATTACGTTGTAGTAACATTCAGGCTTCTTCTTCTTCTGCCTAGCGATTTCCCAGCCTACTACCAGGGTTCACTTTCCGACTGAGTCTTCTCCACTTTGCACGGTCTTCGTCATCCTCTTTCGTGAGATTGTTCTCCACCATGTCCGCTTTCACAACGTCCAGCCAGCGTTTCTTGGGCCTACCGCGTTTCTTGGGCCTTGTGTAACGAGGTCTAGGCATCTATTTCCAACGTAGTCAGAAGGTCTGGGGCTTTAGTGGTCATACCATCGGAGACGACTTTCCTGCAGCTTGTCTTCTATGTCACGGACTCCAAGGCTGCCACGGATGTGTTCGTTTCTTATACGATCTAATCGCGTAACGCCGTACATCCATCGCAGCATATTTATCTCCACAATGTGTAGCTGCTGGAAATATCTTCCTAGGACTGGCCACGCTTCGCTGCCATACAATAAGACTGGTCGGATGATGAATTTGTACACATGGCCCTTTAGTTTCACCGGTATTCTGCGATCACAGAGAACACCGGCTACTTCTTGCAATTTTGCCCATGCCGCGCTTATCCGGGCCAGACGGGTCTATTGAACCGGACTAATGTAGCACAGATCCTAGGTATTTAAAATTGCTGGTCCTTGCGACGCATTCGTTACCTACTTTTATGGATTCGGAGTCTTTGCTACTACTCACCATGTACTCAGTCTTCGCGACGTTTAGTTTCAAACCACCGATCTCTGGCGCACCATTCCATTGGTTCACCTTTTGCTCCAGTTTCTTCTTGTCCTCATCTGTCAACGCAATGTCATCGGCATAAATCATCAGCCATGGTTCGTGGGCATTCGCCGAAACTACATCTAGCACTACGCTGAACAAGAAGGGACTTAGAGCCGAGCCTTGGTGATCACCAACCGTGATCGGGAATGGACAAGTATCGCCATCGGCAGTCCTCACTACAGACACCGAATTGTGGTACATGTCTCAAATAGTGTCAATTTAGGCTTATGTGCACGTTCTTCGCCTTCAAGGCCCACCGGATCACCTGGCGCGGTACGCTGTCAAAGGCTTTTTGCAGGTCAAGAATAGCCTTTTAAAAAATTTTAATAAAGGCCTTTTCTTGTCCCCGTAAGCCTCCACTAGCGTTCTTAGGGCGAAGATGGGGTCTATGGTGCCGCAACCAGGACGAAACCCGTACTGACACTCCGAGACATAGCACTCTTGCCGGAGCCTTGAGTCGATCACGCGCTCGAAGAGTTTCATGGTATGACACATGACCTTAATACCACGGTAGCTTTCGCAGTTCAGTAATATTCAGGCCCTTTATTGGTGTTAGGTTTATTCTTAAATTAAAAATATATTATAAACATTTTTGATTTTTTAAAACCGTTTTAATTCCTAAAATAAGAACGTTAATAAACGATGAACCGAAAATCATTATCTTGAAAATTACAAGAAACACAAATTAGTTTCTAAACTCGATACAAACCCAAGGACACGTAAATCACTGAGTCGCACGTCATTAATAAATTTTTTTGCGCAATTAGGGTTATATAAGTTTATTAAAAAATCACAGATGCAATAATTTTATTTTGAAAAAGGATAATTTAAGAGAAGGCTATAATAGCATTCGCGTGTTTCACCCTTTATTTTTTTTTTATTTTTTTATAGCATTAAGAGTAACAAACGAGCACACAGTTCACCTGATGGTAAGTGATTCCTGTGGCACATGACATCTACATTCATCCTTGACAAGAATCATAATGCAGATGCGTTGTCACCCTTGAGGACTGAGATGGAATGCCTCGTCTCCAGTAATAAAGGTCTCCGGATCCCTGCACTCACCAGACGAAACACAGCAGCGTTAAGCTGCTATTTTACGCTGGTATTCTGTGAGGGCGTGGTCCTACCCCGGTCGAGCTGACCCATTCATTCTGCAGCTAGACACAAACTGCAGTGTAGCTCTACCACTGTTCTATTACACACAAATTCCAGTTTTCAAAAGTTAGTCAGATTTGAAAACTATGGTGCTCGATGGGTAATCACTTTAAATATAGCGAATTTGTAGGAGATACATGATTTTTGTTGAAGAAGAAGGGTCCTTCTAAAGCCAAGGTCCTTCAAAAAGAGATTGCCCAATCTTAGTAGTGGCTTACAGGATGGTAAATGATCGCCGCCCTCTATGAACACGAGATGAGCTGCTAGTGGGATGTCCTTCGAGAAAGGATTAGGCTATTTTATTGAATGTCTCAAGTCTATCGGTTTTGAAATACCGCTGATGACAGCTGGTTATTCACATAATTAGGTAGGTGTTGCCAGCATTGTACCCACCAAATATGCAAATAGAGTATTTTGATATTCTTGTCTGGCGCAAAAGGATATAAAAATTTTGTAAGATAGAAAAAGAATCTGCTAAGAAACTTTTATTTTTTAATTACGAGCGAGTGCTTAACTACTATACCACACGATGGAAAGTACCGATGCAACCGTACACGATAAATGCACTGGCTCAGTAAAATCATTTTCATTGCTTTGAAGATACCATACTTATATTCAGGAGAGAATACAAAAACGGGAAAACGATTCCAAAGAAAGGGTGAAACTAATAACTTCCTTCTTCATCTAATTAAAAATGAATCCACCACCCTTATCCATACTCGATAAGGAATCAAGGAGTTGTGTTGCAAGGTCCGACTACAGAAAATAATATCATCTCGATCCACACCAATTCGTTTTCGATAATCGGGTCACTAATGCTGCAGTGAGGTTTTTATGTATAAGACAACAAGGATATATTAGATATTTTTTAGATATTTTCTATTACATTACAATAAGTATGTACATTCGTTCATTTAATGAACTACTAAATATTCTACTTATGAATTTTCCTTAGCAATTTCAACAAAATGCCTCAGATAAGTAGATAAAAGGATTATGACAAGGACAAGCTTTCGTGTGTAAATTCTTTTAAAAAGTAATACGGGAAAGCTCCTTTTCCATACGTTGCACTGCATACAAGAATATTGCGAAAATCAATTAATAGCAAACAAATCGTTATTGAGTTACAAATAAATACGGAGAAAAAATGTACTTCAAACATAAGAATGAGGACGTTTCTATTTTGTCTAGATAATTTGTATCCATACCATAATCACCAGAAACGTACTTAACATGTGCAGTAACCAATTAACAAGTACAAGTTTTAGAGTGGATGCTGCAATGCAGATTCGATTCCGAGCCATATTTGTGCATCACAAACTGCTAGTGTTGAACTCTGGGTATGTTGTATGTATGTCCCGTGTCCCTGACACTACATTAAAACCTTCCTCTGAACTAATATCACATGCATTACATCAGACTAGGGAAGGGGACGGCGAGTGAGAGCCTCTGTGTTTGCTCAAACGCTTACGGGGCTATAAAATATAATGCGACATTGGTGCATATCCAGAAGATATCGGCGTGATAGAAATGGGACAGGAGAACATCGTCATCCGTTTTTTAATAAATACACTAATAGATTTGTCTTCCTCCTAAGATTTTTAAGTGAACATGAAAATAACAATAAAATATCTAGGACCTCCAAACAAAGGTGTCCAATCCGCTGATAATCGATCGTAATATTTTATATTTTGTAAAATCTTAGTTCCTTTTTCAAACAATTTCTTGTAATCAAACGATAGGTTCAAAGCAATCAACAGGCATTTATCGACGTTGCAATTTATTTTCTCGGACTTCGCTAAAATTTGCGAAACGGGTAGAGCTAACGGTGCTACAGCGTCGGTTGCGAATCCCACAAGAGTTGACTTAATCATAAGAACGAGCCGCGAAAATCGCTCCGACAGAAACTAGCCCCCGGGGAACCGCACGCGATCGGCCTGTTTTTGCTTTCTTTAGATTTTACCCGATCTAGTACTGTAAATTCTCCGTATTACAAAGAACTTACGATCGTAAAGCCGTATGGAAAAGTTCATACGACAAAGTGTTCCCAGTTTTATAGTTAAAACTGTTAGTCTAAGTAGATCAAAAGATTTTCATACTTCTTACAAAGATCTCGCTATTATCTGATATTTCTTCCATTTAAGCAATTAAACAGTTTATGAATTACAGTGCTTAACAAATTTTAGTTATGTTGTTCTGATGAATTGCCTCCTGTCAACAACAACTACTAACATAATGTAATTTATTGATGTCAGTCATCATTAGGATCTTGTTACTTACGACAGTAAACAAATAGGTGCACACTTAATAATTACTGAACCATTGTGTAATGTTATAAGTGCCAAATATACGATACACGAAATTCAACGATTTGGCATAGATCTAAAGTTCTTATTTGTTCGTGCAAATGTTCAAAATTTGGTACAGTGAAATAGGTGTCTAGAGGGCGTACGGGTATTACGTTGGCTTATGGCACTGTATTAATTTTGAACCGTAGTAACTTTGGCGGTGACAGAACTAAGACACCGACACATAATTTACTTTGTAACGCAAATGAAACTAGCGCTTAATTTACTAGTATAATTTAGTAAATTCCTTTACACTAGAAATTGTTTATGTCTTTGTAACATCGGCCACAAGCTGCGATGTCTTGGTTGGATTTATAGATGCATTTGATCTGTTTGATGGTATTCGATAGCAATGATCATATCATTGAATATCAGTTACATTTCTTTCTTATAAAAAAAAAACTAACTGTCGAGTACACAGTAATATCCTCTGGTTACTTCTAGTTATGCTGTTATAAGATAATATCAATTGAGCAGAAGATGTTATTTTAAGAATAATTGGGTTGTGAATCTTTGCCGTGGTAGCGGAAGCTTAGTGCCCAAATTACAATAGAAATGAATTTGAAACAATGTGAAGTCCTCCAATTTATATTGGAGCCACGTGACGGAGTGACAATGACTATACTCACTAGTGGATCATAATATTCAGACAGTTACTTTACACGTTCGAAGTATTCACGTATTGGTATTGAATATAGCACACATTTTAGCCCTCTAGAAATGAAAGGGCTACGCGAAAAGGTCGAAATATTAATTATTAATTATGATACACAAATAGTAGCCTCGGTTTAACGCTTATTGGGACTTTGGAGTCCATAGATTTTTAGCTAACAAAACCCCCGATGGACACATTATTTCATTATATAATATTTGTTCTAAGAATTTCATAATGCAACTTCTACATATGACCCATCAAGCCGCAACTGCTAGATCGTGAGTCTTTCCTAACTCTTAGACTTGGAACTACAAGAAACGTTAGAAAACTATTATGGCCCCAGATTAATCACTGAGCAAGTATCACAAATCACGACCAACCATACCAATAATATAAGGTAACAGAGCCAAGTGGTACTAGGCGACAGTACGAAGGCCGAAGTACGACTACGGCAAATTCTTCCAAATTCAAAAAAATACTCTCCAACTTTGAACTATTTATAAGTAAATAATAATAATGACTAATTTTTAAATGAATTCTTATTATTTTTTTATTATGTTAACTCTTAAATATATTTTTGTCTAAAATTTGATATTTACAACAACAAAATTAACAGAATTGTTATAAGTCAGCTTTTGTCATCGTATTTAAAATGAAAACATTTCAGCTTCCTTTCATCAAGCACAATAGATATAAGCGTTCAACAGCACGTGAAATTGAGATAAAAAGGAAACAGAAAATCGTACGGAGCGTAGTACCATAGGCGGACTCGGTTCGCGAACTACAATACACTTTACATAAAAAAACATTGTGTTGAACGACAACGGGGCATCAACTTTCCCAGCGAAGACATAAGCGAAATTGAATTACACATATTGAAAAAGAAATGTGTAGCTTCTTGGTAGGCGTGGTTTTAGTTGAAGACTCCTCCTACAGTGGATCCGCGCATGGAACGCGCCGTCGTCGTCAGGAAATCGCTCGGTCGCTCCGCGTGTCGCAAAGGGCCTAGTCAGTGCTGCCCGAGACTCGCGACGAGCCTGTGTCGCAACAAAGCACAACTTCACCTCCCACGAGTTTAGTTACCGTTTGTCTTACTTCTATCGCGAATACAGCTACAACTTTTGAGTGTTTGACTTTGACGAGGTTTAATATAACTTTGCTCGATAAACTTTGAAAGTGAAATGATGGAAAATGTTGGTTTAAAACAAATATACCGTAAATCTAACCCTGCAATGTTTTAAGTGTAAAACTTGTTGTGTACTTTGTGAAGAAGATGTAAAACATTTACATCGTTGTATAAACATTTTATGATGGAACCAGGTGATTAATGCCATTTTTTTATTAATATAATTATTCACATTAAAAAAGTGTTTCGTAGTGTCCACCATAAACAAACTTACCATCAGTAACACAATAATGAAATAAATGTCTTTAGCAAATAAGTTTCCATAATTGCTATTATTTGGCTGTATATGTTCTATATTTTGTATTGTTGCATTTATTAGAATAACTTCTAAGTAAAGTTCTTTTTTTATTAATAAATATGATAACCATGGGAAGATAAACACATTAGGATATTCATATCCTATTATCTATAAGCAAAATTAGAGTATACAGATTTGTTATATATTATAGTTTCCTTCTGTTCGTATTATATTGCTATATCAAATATATAATTTGGTGAGTTGAGAAATACTTGTGCGTAGCGTACAGTACCTTGGTACTTATGTGGATCGTCTAATTAGTGAGAGAAACCTTACCTCTAGTGACGAGGCATATCACTTAAGATCCTAGGGATCACGCAGCAAGGCAACGTAATGCAAATTATATTATAGTTCCTTATGGAGGACGAAAGTTGGTGTCATGGGCTTCAGGAATCATTTACCATCAGTTGAGCTATGTGCTGGTTTATTCTTATTGTCTTGGTAAGCATAAGCACTGCAGAGAACTAAAAAAAGCTAAAAAACATTATATAATCATTGTATACCTAAGTGTACTGATAGTTACACGAAATAACCAAAACAAACACGCCAGATCAAGAATAGACAGACGGATGATGGGCAGCATCGTCTAAGGTCCAATCATCTTCAACCGCTCCATTACGAAAGCTCTAATACTGCAGTGGACTATTTGAGGATAATTTTAAATTAATAACTATGTTTCCCTAACAAACATAACATTAAAGTATATATTATATCCATTTTGTCCAAAACTATACTGTTATATTTCTTTTTTTATAAACTCTTACAGAAATTTAGATATACAGGATTATTAAAACACAATTGTAACTCCTGAATATAATTTGCAATAATAAATGTGTTCATATCAGTAATATTACATTATAAGACTAGACATCACCAAATCATTGAAATGTTTTTCTACTTTTACCAGTTTTTTTTTAATTTTTGACTCATACTTTATAGTAACAAAAATTCAGAGCTAAGGTCAACCTGACTAACCCTGATAAAGGCTGCAATGATATATGTCAAATAAACCGGTCGGTTAAAACAATTCCTGATAGGGAAAATTGACCGTAGCATATATCTTTTTAAATCCCTCTTAAATTAGAATATTAATTATCACCAAGAGAAGACTTAAATATTATGAAAGTACCTACTTATTTATTATCTCTGAATTTATTAAACATCTATTCTACTTGTTAATTAATTAGTTGATTGATGCTAGGGGAAAATAGGTCTGCTGTAAATTTAATTTTCACATAAATATAATTATACTATCGACCATGAAATTATTAGTCCCATTTTTGTCTCATAACGAGATATTAGAACGAAGTCCACTTGTATTGGGGTTTGACAGGTTTCAATTGTCTTTGAATCCAAAATATGCCTGAAAAAGTATATTCCATAAAATTTTTCCTAAAGTAAAATATATATTAATACAAATAAAGTAATAATAGTAGGTAGTTATTTATTAATTAATATATATTTTAATACATTAGTGGAATACAACCCTGGTACTGTTATAGTAGCATTTAACATATTTTTTAGCAACACTTAATATGTTTTTGGATTTTTTATATTTGGGTAGTATGTTGATGACATGATATAATTTCAAAATTTCCAAAATCCAATTTTATTCACAGATGATGTTTTTTAAATGATTATTATCGAAAATTAAAATAGCAATAAATATAACAATAAAATATTTGAACTTTGTATACTAAAGAAATAGAAGATCAGTGTTCAACAAGAAAATATAAAAATAATTATAATTATTAATAAAAGAAGAATTCTCTTTTAAGTAAAAGTTAGGGGGCAATTTAATTTATTAGTAAAAGATAAGTACGGACTGAATAGATATACCCTTTATTCTATTTTATTAAAAAATACCGTTACATGTTTATCCGGATGTCACTTAGGTTCTCAAAATATTAATTTGTATAAAACACCGGGCATAAAGAAGTCAATAGACATTTTTTTAAGTCGTTCATTAACTTAAAAGCTTCTTGAAAGCCTAATAAGACGCTTCGTCAGTTTTATATAAAATGAAGACCAGCATAATTTAATATTCAATTCATTTTCTGTATGAATTTCTCTGATCCAAATATTTGTATTTTACGAAAAGGTGTATTAATATTAGTTATTTCCATCTAAAACTTGTTCAATCGTAACATGTTTGAATTAAAACCTAATCTTATATTAGAAACAACGTTTTCATCAGTTTTATTGGAACTAATTTTATTAATAACCTAAAGTATAATATCAACCGCAATATCAAATTTCAAAAGCAAGTTTTAATTTATTTCAATAAAATAATACTAGCACGTTTAATACTTATATCAATCAAATGCAGATGTTTATGTCCTTTTCTTAATGTAGGCTTTCTTTCACACGATAATTATTTAACTTACAATTTCTCATTATTTTACACGTATTTTTTTTTCAATATTGTCGATATACATTTCAGTAACGTAGTTTTATAATGGTACTAGCGGTCCGACTTGGTTTCATATAAGCTATAAATTAGTTTAGACGTGATTCAGAAATACCGCTAAAGCTTAACTCCTATAACAGATAACGCAAATATATTCTATACACGATGCCGCTACGTTTAAGTGCTAATAAGGTAAACCTACTCGGTGAGGAATGAAGATACATGTTATAATAAAATTATATAATAGTCTTCCGCTCTACTCCAATAGCATACTCTCTAAAAACTTTCAAGGAATCCAATACCCACTATCAATAGATACATGAGTCCCGGGCAAGCCACAATACGCATACATTAAAATAAACTATCGATGCTTTATAACATTGGTAACATTGACTCATTGTCGTTGTACTATAGTGGGATGGTGGTGGTAGTTCGAATCTACGACGTTAATATTCGCAGATCGTACCCTAAAGGCTATGAGCGTACGATCCCACATATTTACAAATATATGGGCATGTTCCGAACGATCTAAAAATACTAAAATCTAGGGCACAAGAAAAATTGAAACCCACAATAGGCCGCAAGTCCAGCCACCTACCGAGGCCATAACACTTACTATTATTACATTGATTATTAATACACAGACAATTTCGTTGTTAAAAAGAAAAACACTAGTATGGAATTATAAAATAAACTTCAGTCGATTTTCTTAATATCCCACACAATCGTTGAACCGTTTTACACGTCCCAAAATTCATTAACTGCCATTATGTCCCGCCCGTGACACTAGGATGTAATAAGAATCAATTACACCTTACGCAGCGATAAAGGTAATTTTTATTCGCCCGTCCTCTTATCTTAATAGTGTGAGAAATACATTTAAGTGGATTCGTAGACACGAGTGAGGCCATGTTTCCTGAATGGTGAGTAATTTAAAGTCGACTCTTACTGATATCTAGGAGCACATCTATTACCTTCCAACAACGGCGTGGCTGCAGGCCGCAAATCGTTAGTAGGAATATTTATTATTTGATATATATCTAGTTATAAATTAGACATTTCATGTAGAAAAGTACTTTATATAATATATTGTATATTAAAAAAAATATTAGTGAAGTTTACTAGTAAACAGACAAATCACAAGGAACATGCGGTACATGTTGAGGTTACAATTTATTAGGTCATAATTTATTTCAATAAATCTTATCCTTTTACTTATTAACTTTGAATATATTCATCTATCTACATATAGATATATGAAAATATTAATGGAAAACCAATTTAGGGAAAAATTCCTAAATTATTTTATTACCAAAAATGTGTGTATTATTTTTTAATAATTTACCGCTACAAAATATTCATCCCTACTTTGGTTAAAAATTGATCAAAACTACAATGTATTTTTATTTTTTATTTATTTACACTTTATTGCATTAACCTTAACAAAGTTAAAAGTGCACAAAGGGCGGACTTAATGCCAAAGGTATTCTCTACCAATCAACCCAAGGTGTGGTGAGATATGTGTATGATAGGTGTAGCAATAAACTAATTAATAAAAGAAGAAAAAAATACTAAAAATAACTAATACAAGCAAAGAATAATACATACACACATAGATATTATATACTTAATACATGTATAAATACACAATATACATACATACATACCCCATACACAAATATATGTATAAATATAAATACATATATATATACATATATATATATATATATATATATACATATACATATATATATATATACATACACAATAATATACAATAGCGGTAGCTACCAATAAATTCCATATGTGGATGATAAATGTATCTGAGTTCAGATAACTTAAGTAAGTAATCACGAACTAAACTTTTAAAGCCGGTTTTCATTTTTGACCTTCCTGATTTCACCAGGCAAGGAATTCCAGAGTAGTGTATCTCGGACAGCAAATAATTTGCAAGAAAACCGGTAAAATGAGCTGGAATACAGATCTTGTCATTAAACGAAGATCGAAGAATTATGTCATGAGATAAAGAGAGATATTTATCTTTAAGATAAGAAGGTGATGACGGATCATTTAAGTGGAGAAGAGAACAAGCAAAATTTTGGAATTACGCCTTTATTGTATGGAATGTCGATATTGTGAGATATGGTCATATTTACGCAAACTAAAAATAAATCGAATGCAGTTGTTCAACAGGCGCTCCAACATATTAAGAAGTTCAAGAGAGAGGTCTGGGTAACACACATCTGCATAATCAGTGATAGGCAATATTAATTTTTGGGCCTTTGCTTTCATGGGAAGGAAATGCTTGATAAAGAGACTGTAATCTGGCAGCTAATTTCTGTAACTTGTATTCGCCACTTAAAAGTGTTGTCAATATGTAGACCAAGACTTTCACAGAACTATTAAATGGTATTAAAATATTATTATAATAGAGAGGCCGTAAATTTGAAATGTTAAATCTTAGCTAGCATCTAGGGACCACCTACGAGCATTGCTTGACATTTCAAGGGATTGACGGTGACTCCAAAACGAGATGACCAATCCTGAATAGCATTTAAATTACAATTTATTTTGTTAATCCCACTATGGAGATCCATTAGTCCTTATTAAATAGCGTGTCCGCCTGTAAGAAAGAGTGTTTTCACTTAGAGTTGTAAAAACTCTTCATCTTCGTTAAAGGAGTTTATGCATCAATATCAATGGGCGTTATATTTAAGATATCGTGTATGTAAGGTACTTAGTCAATCTATCAAAGACTAGAAGACCAACTCCACTTAGATATTTGCAAGCGGTACTTTTATCGGACAAACACATAATTACTATATTCTGTTTCTAATTCATAGTTTATTATACAATATATATAAATAAAAACTACACGAATACAGCTCTAAGTACTAGGTACTATATTTGAAGCGTAATTTTTTTTATTACATAATTGGGAGTAACAAATGAGGAAACAGTTCACCTGATGGTAAGTGAATCCTGCGGCCCTTGACATCTACATTCATTCTTGACAAGGAATCATAATGCAAATGCGTTTTTACCCTTGAGGAATGAGATGGAATGCCTCCGGATCCCTGCACTCACTGAACGAAACACCACAAGATTATGCTGCTACGTTGGTATTCTGTGAGGGCGTGGTCTTACTCTGGTCGAGCTGACCCATTCATTGTACAGAAACAAACTGCAGTGTAGCTCTACCACTGTTAATGTCACAAAGCAAACCGAACGTAACGATTGCATTCGTTAACATAACACAGCAACATTAGTCAATAACACGTAACAAAACATGACTTGTAGCGAATATAAAATCGTAGCGTCAGTCAATGGGTGTTGAAAATCAATAACTGGTCAATATGTGCCTATCATTTTGACATCCAGTATTTCGTACGCGGCATATGGAAGCAGCGTTAGGTTATACCCGATATTCGCAGCTTGTATGAGAAGCCCGTTTTTGCGCGACACGTTACACCGGCCATTCATTAGGCCCTCGCCGCTGTCCATGTCGGCATTAATTACATGGATGCCTCTGACAAATGTTAGATACGCAAGGATACACTCTAGGTACTGTTAGGTACACTGGTTTATAATTTTTACTTATAAATAGACAGGTTTTAAGGCACAATTTTGTTTACATTCGCATTCCTCTTAATATCTACATCGTGATATGTTTTTTTTTTAATAAACTATTCTCATTATAAATTATAGCATAACAGAATTATCTAATGTATTACTTATTTTCAGTTATAAAAATGGTGTAATAAAAGAAAGTTATTAAAAATAATAACAATCGATCTGTGGGACGGCTGGGGAACAATATTTTTGCATGACATACTGTTGTTTTCCAATTCTGGCTATGTTGTGTATGTTTGATGATATTATAGTTAAGATGCAATATTACAAGACTAGTGCGATTCTATTGCACATGCATGAAATTGGAATAAGAAAAAAAGGGGGTGACGGGTGTGTGCGCTAATACTAATGTCACTAATATAACCTACGCAGTTGTCATCTGGTGATTACCAAAAAATATCAACATGCGCCAAAAATCGATTAAGAAGACATAAAAAATAAATCTGCTTGAAGATGTATTATCATGACCATTGTTTATCTTGTTGTAAAGTTTTGTTAGAAAACTTTAAATAGATATATTTAACAAACAAAATAAAACAATATATTAAATAATATATATGAACATTATATTTTTAGCAATTATTGTAGGAAATAATTTGTCATTAAGTATAGTTGACTCTCACAGTAAGAATTAAAATTAAATTAACTTGCTCTTGGAATTATCAATGCACCGGATGTTTTCTTGACATTCAGTAAAGTGAGATTTTCTATATTAATATGCTTATTATATTTACAAAATTACTCAAAATCACTTGCCTTCTGATAAACGGTGCTCCTGCGTAAGTCTTATTTAATAAAAATAATGCTAAAACCAAATATATTACGGTATGTAAACAACATGCGTATCCAAATTTTAGTGTTTATTTTTCTTGTTTATACAGAACGTATCAGCACGTTTGTGAAATAAATAATTAAAAAATTGCCGACATGTGGAGTCCGTTATTCTCAGTAGAGCTGTGTGGGACACAGGCGTCCAGCAATGGGGCCTATATTTATAGAGGCAGTTACTTTAATGTTATATAACAAAGAACTTTTTTCAACCATTTAGTGGATATCTAGTTAGAGATAAGTACCAGTGTTCCTGGCGTACTAATCACTTTATTGTGCCGTCGAATCAGGACAGCAGCCACGCGCGGTCGCGCCCTGATTACCCTGGTTTATAATTGCCGCTCTTATAAATGTCGGATGCGTCGATAACGAAATATTTTCAGCTGATCATTCATTAATTTGTGGACATTGTGTTAATCTATCATTTGTCTAATTGAGATGTGGTGACATGTTTTGTCATTGATTTTATCTGTAATTTCGTAATTTGCGTGAATTTGTATAACCTTAATTAGTTGAGAGATAACATTCATGAAATTTGCGATCTTGTACTCAACTCAAAATTTATCGCACAGATTATATTTTATATAGTTATATTTTATCCACCAATAATATTTGAATATTTTTGTATGTTAGTAAGCAAACAGAGGCAAACTGTATCAACCATATCAATCTATCATAAAAAGGCCTGGCAAATCTTTTGAATGATTTAAGTAGTTGAGACAATCCGAATATTATAATTAAAAAAAATTATGTTGAGAAATAACAGAACTGAAATTAAAAAATATTGTGAATATTCGAAATTATAGTTTTGTCGTTATAGGACACCAACATACAATAATTTTTGGTTTTTAGGTAATGAGGTCGTTGATAACCATAAACATAAGCGAAATTAACTGAAATAAAAATAAACTTTTAGTCCATATAAGCAATGATAAGATTCGATAATTCTGAAATCTTATATGTACATCCTGTTCTTACCTATCTAATCAAAAACTAATTATTATTAAATTTAACAAATTAAGTTTATGCGGCGTCAAAATAAGAAGTAGCATGCACTTGTAGGTGTAAATTTCTCTGCGTGAATTTTAAAGAGGGTTCGACACTATTTGCTCAGTATTTGGTCTAAATTTAGCTCTTACATTATTTTCCTTAATTCTGTATCTTTTTTCTAAATCATGAATCAATCTGTCAATTTAGTGCTCAGTTTAATTCTAACTAATCATATCCTATCAGTTTAATCTAATTAAGTATGCAGTGAATAAATATGTTTTGCGGATACGACTGTAATTTATTATTATAAAATATAATTAATAATATGTTATTATTATTAATTATATTATTATATATTTATATTTAACTTTTTTAAGTATAAACGATAAAATATAGCCAAGTTATTACGTAAACTTTTGCTGTTTTATATCGTAACAGATTTTTCAAGAACTTCAACTTACTCCACTTTGTGACATTTCTGAGCACAAAATATCTTGCACACGTGTGAAATATAAAACGCTTCCAGCAATGAAAGACGAACTTTTTCTTCACCACACAATACTACTCAAATGTAAGTGGGAACGCTTCTAGTCGTGAAATATTTAAGTAGAAAGTATGTCAATTCAGAAGGGAAATGAGGATGTACGAGAAAATATTCTTTTGCAGCCTGATTTTATATGCACTGTTAATTTTTAATTTTATTTAATTCAATGTCGGGCTAAAAATGAAATAAAATACATTCGACACCTAGTTCTCTCCTTGAGAGGGAGGTTATTTTTGAGCCTTTTAAAAAGCCGTTTTAAAACATGATCACATAATCTGTAAATCTTATGGCACTCTAAAAATTGTCACCAGCAGGTTTGAATAGCTTTATAAGCCCCTGATCAAACTCCCACAGTAATAAATGTATAAATATATTTATATTATTTATTCATGCATAAAGTGTGTGCTTAATATAATTAAAATTTAAACTATCAGCTTATGTGTAACAGCATAATATATGTATGATGCCATGTATGCGGCCATGCAGTAATACGCTTCTAATCAATATAGCAGAAGCTATGAAAATAATATTCTTATTTAATAATTTTATCTATTGCCATCTTTTCGTCTTTTTTGTAGATGTTACTGAAATTTTGGGTCGGGTCAATGACATAGCAAAATGCAAGAAGTCACGTTTAAAGTCATAAATAGAGGTGAGAAGACAACATGCTTTAAATTTTCGTAATAATAAAATCACAGTACACTACACATAATCACAAGTACAAAACAATTCCTTAATTCCCATTCTTAAGTGGCAGAAAAATCTAGTCATGCGAATCAACCCTAAAAACTTTATTACTTTGAAACAATTCTCACTACTTGCAAATTGAAATAATTCACCCCATCCCGTAGCATAACTTTCGAGTAACTTATGAACAGGCACAATGAGGCTTTATACAATACGATAATGTCGCTTGACCTGCACGCGGCCGGTAACGGAAACGCATAATGTGGCGCTGGCATTAATTACAACTTCCGGTGACGATCGGGCGTTATCGCGCCTTCGCGGGATGGCCGGGCCGCTGCTGGATGATTTGTCATCGCCGTTTTCATGTTTATATACATATACATACGTTTTATTGATTCACATAAAATAAACTCCGATAACTTTACAGTGGTTAAATGTTTATATAATACTGCTATACTCAACGATTTGCAACTATGTAACTATAAAATGAACTTAACTGTAAATCTTTCCCGCGTGCGAATGTTAATTTATATTTATTTCTTGGAGTTGCAGAAATGTTGAAATAGTTCCGTAGTATTATTAATGGCATTGAATTATGGTAAAAAAATATAAAAACATTTTGAAACTTATGTTTACCAACATTATGTAGAGTGCAGTGGTAAAAAAAATAATTCAGTCACTCAGAGAGGACTATAAGTCATATTTATTCTAATTTTATTGGATGTAGTAGTTCAGTAGTATGCATTTCAGCTCATGTAATGTAATAACTGCAACCTCTTACAACCACATACTTCCTCAATCAAATTTCAAGATGCGCACGCGTTGTTATCTAAGAAGGAATGCCACGCTACCCCGTAATATGAAACACAGCAGTGATATGCCGCTATTTACGCTGGTATGCTGTAGGGGCGTGTTTACTGTATAAACATCAAAGTTAGTTGCCAACTTGACTTGAATGGAGACCGCGAATCGGCAAACGTAGAGTTGGGCGCCCTGTAACTAGGTGCGGCGATGATATTTGTAGGGCAGCGGGCAGGGACTGGAGGAGAAGAGCTAAAGATCAAACTCAGTGGCGTGCCATGGAAGAGGCCTATGTTCAGCAGTGGACTGATACAGACTGATGATGTGCTATGTGAAGTTAACGAAACGAACATATATTAAATTGAATAGCCTTCATGTGTGAACTTCAATTAAGTTTTTGTTTAATTTAAAATTTTTGTATCACAACCCTTATTTATAATTTTTAGTACTTTATATGTGATGGGTGAAGATAAACTACTCAACCAAAGATAGTAAAATGTTTATGAAAACAATCACATAGCTGAGAAATCGGTGTACATATTGTCGGTGTACAAACCGTGCAGTTTAGTGATCAGAGTAACTGGCTGTTGCGTAATAGGTCCTGGGTTTGATTCCCAACCCAGAAACAATATTTGTACATTTTACACACAGATTGTGTACTGTGCATGTCACGCGTCTTTGACACTGCATCTGAACCTTCCTCCGTTCATATTGTGCATGCAATACGTCAGAATAGGGAAGGATCGACGATTGAGTGCTTCTGTGTTTGCGCAAATGCTTACGACATGATTAAATATTCGGCGTTAGTTGATGCCACTCGATAATAACTAGAAGATTCAAAATGAGAGGAAGTGTATCTTCTGCTGTAAAATGTATAAAATCTGATATTAGACTTTGCAAAAGTAATATTACCCATTACATTTTACCCATTTCCGGTTTGACGTTAAGTCTGTTCAGAGTTATATCAGTAACGCATTGTTATATCTGCATTATTGTCACAAAATAATTTGCTTCAAAAATTTAGTACATTTCATTTTACCTAGGTTGTACAGTGAACAACAAAAAATAAATAAAAGAGATAATAACAATTGCAGAATGCTATAACATTTCAGCTCCGACAATGAGCGCTATGTATTCCACGGTTTCGTATACGACCACCGCTCGTACGGCGCACAGCAGTTGCATAACGACTTGCTAATGGTTTAGAATAATTTGCTGTGCCGAGGCGAAAACATCCTGCTGCTCTAAACATTGCAATTGTAATCCGTATCCATGAAAATAAAATAAACACAATAAGCAACAACTTAAATCTTTACTGGAGTTGCGGGTTATACACGGTACGACGTATTTTAGGTAAGGCTTAGCGATAAATTGTTAAAATGTTGGAAGAAACTTTGTTTATCAATGATGTGTTTAAAGACTACGCAAAAGTGTCATAATATTTAAATATTTTCTACTTCACCCTATAAACAATCTACAGCCGTAAAATGTTTTAGAATTTCCTTTTCCAGTCTGCTTTTATGATGATTAGTGGCGAGAAACAAGCACATAGTTCAAATGATGATAAATTGTTAATATGTTGGAAGAAGCTTTGTTTATCAATGATCTGTTTAAAGACTACGCAAAAGTGTCTTAGTATTTAAATATGTACTACTTCACCCTGTAAGCAATCTAGAGCCGTAAAATGTTTTTAAATTTCCTTTTCCAGTCTGTTATGATATTAGTGGAGCGAAATAAGCACATAATTCACATGATAATAAATTATTCCTTCCTTTTAATTAGGCCTTGTCAAGTATGAATGTGGATGTTAGTGGACTTGTGGTGACCTATTCAAAATCCAGATATGTTGTCTCCCTTAGACTTAAAATGGAAGACTCGTTACTACAGCATAATAGAGTCCCCGGTTACTTACATTCATTATTTAGTATATCGCATACGGGAAACACGGACGCGTTATGAACCTATTTCGCGCTGATATGTTATATGGGCGTGGTCCTTTACTGGCCACACTGCAGCTGGAAACTTTGAGCTGCATGATTCTATCACAGGTTTATAGACAATTACACACAAATACAACAGGATTATATACACATATTCATGACGGGAGGATTTACAAATACTGGCCGAGCTGTGTAGACGTGCTATTAGATAGATAGCTATTAAATATATAGATTGCATTACCAGTATTTTTCAATACTCATCACCACCCACCTTAAGGCGTGAGTGGTCTATACCAGAAGATATCCGATTTCTGCAGAGGTCAGTGGACAAAGCTCATCTATCCCTCTAAATCTCTCCGAATCCGTGCTCTATATTTCGGTTGATACGCATCTTTTTTGGTATGAAGGGGTTCCAGAAAATACTATCATTGCTGATAACTAAGGTGGAATGCACCAATAATAGATAAATAAATCTCTAGTTTTAAGCAAAGCAGGATTAAACGCTACTTTTGATAAGCATAATAAGGTGATAGTCCTGTATATAACGGTAACTTATTGATCGAGTTACCCATGAGAAATATAATAAAATATTAACATTTTATTGTTGTATACAACAACCATTCAACCAACAACCAATATTATATCAACCTAATAACCAATAGCAACCCATCTTTTGTGCTCACGTAACATGCAAACAGGCGTAAAGTATAGCTACTGACGCTACCAAAATTTCGTAACGTGTTGCCCGTATCCCTACGCAATGATAATACACCAACAACTAACGACGTTTACTCTAGAAATGGTTCGAGATTATTTTTTTCGATGAAGAAGAGAAGAAAGAGACGCGGACTACTCAGTGTGCAAACCAACTTACAAAAATCCATACCGTTAGCCAAAAGATAAACGTAACCTTCATTTTGTTCTTGTAATAAAAAAGAAAAACTAAAAGACACTATTTATTTTAAGTAATTTTCGAACAAATATACTATAGACAAATGAACTATGGAACTATAGATATAGTCTTACTGCACAAAGATTGCAGCTTAACTTTTTAAAGAGCTTATTTAAATCAAAATAAATAGGTAAGCTTAATTATTTGAACATATTATAATATAGTTTTCAATAAACCGCTTTTTTAATTTATTTACTTATTTGTTATGTTTAGTTTCGTGTGCATGAAAGTGTATTGTATTCTATCGATCTATATTTCTAAGTTTTATTTCATACCCGCAAATCCCCAGTATTATAAATGTATGAAGATCTCAAGATTAACAACCTCTTAAGTGATATAATAACGAGAATAAATGTTTTCACCACCTAAAAATAATAAAGTAATAATGTATAGTATATACTACTTGCTAGGCTTCCTTTCTAGAAAAAGTATTGGAGAACAGTTTGCACATGCCAAACTGTTCTCCAATGTACCTGCTGTTGATTGAGGGATTTCTTCAATATAATTTATATTGCGGAACACGCGGTAATTCGGCCCTTACAAACAAATGTACTTTTAATGAATAATATCATTGGTGCCGATATCGGGCATAATGAGAAACTAAAAGCAACACTCAGATACTGAGCTACCACAGCTGTACTAACCACACAAAGAATGAGAAGAGTGACCCCTAGGAATTTTCATTTCATCAATCGGACAGCCTCAAGATCCACATTAGTATTGCCGCGGGCGAATCTTTGATATCAAATTCTTTTAGAGCAGACCGCACGTAGCTGCCATGCCATACCGCCCCACATTCACTCATATTTTAGATAACGTTCGACTGTTTCTCTCGCGCTCTGCCGCCGGAATGTAAATAAAAATAGGAATATTTTAGCGTTACCCGACGTCGTGCAAAGATTCTGGAATGTTTATATTTCTTATATTATCTTCACAATGCAGTACATACACGCTAATCTAAGTAAGGGAATACGCAGCTATACGAAAGTAAATTCAGTGTGAACATTTACAAAGTATTTTCGAATTGTATATTACTTTCTTGAATGTATGTATATATATTTGTTTATATATGTACATATATGTCACAGGTAACGAGGTTATATATATAAATATATATATATATATATATATATATATATATATATATATATATTAAAACTTACCCCTGAGGAAGGAAATGGAAAGCCTCGTTATCTGTGATTGACCCCCGCATGCCTACTCGTCATACGAAACTCCGCTGTGGTATTTCACGGACTGTTCTTTATTATTATTAATATTATCTTGAGAGTAACAAACGAGCATACAGTTCACCTAAAATAATTGATTCCTAAATTCGGTAAATGATTCCTGCGGCCCATGACACCTACATTCATACTTGACATGGAATCATAATGCAGACGACTCTCCTGTCACCCGTGACGACTGAGATGGAATGCCTTGTCACCACTTATAAAGGTCTCCGGATCCCTGCACTCAGCAGACGAAACACAGCAACATTATGCAACTATTTTACGCAGGTATTCCGTGAGGGCCTGGTTCTATCCCGGTCGGGCTGACCCATCCATTCAGCAGCTAAAAACAATCCACAGTGTTATTGCAACTTTGTTGCCTCTATAGAGAAATATAAGCTTTTTCAGATGGGGGTCTTCCGCCATAACCACACGTCAATTTCTTATAGTCTAAAACTTCACTTCGATTTTGTGAAAATTTACATAATTTCTAAACCGTTTTGAATTTTGAAGATTTCTTCTATAGTAGTTTGAACTTCCAGTATTGTTCAATATAAATTAGTACATATACAACTAGCTGTATTTATTAGAATAAATAAGAGTTTTATTGTCATAATTTTATCACATATTATTTTTAAAAAATAGGCAAGAGTGATTGCTTATTTTTTTAAATAATATTGATTGTTTGATTATTTAAAAGTTTATCAAATAAATTTTCAAATTTTAAATTCATTTTCAGGTTTCAAGAAACGATGAATCTCTGTGAAACAAAGTAAAATTCCAAGAAAATTTAATATGACTTCCTCGAGATGTACGTGGCAATCGAAGAGTAGTAGCAGACGGCAGAACCGAGTAGTGACACGCTAAAGCAAGATGGCGACGTGTGCGCAATCTCGAGGAGGTGGACCCCTCGCTCAGCTTCTAGTTTTAGCAGTTTTACACGTCAATTTTATTGGTAAGCTACTTTTTATTTATATTTCAATTAATACTATATTTTTTTCAAAACATTTTATTTTAAAATCTTACATATTATGTATTTTGATTTGTAAGGTAAGGTGTCACACACAAGCTATCACACACGACGGTAATAATACGGAAGATGCTATGATGCCTGGACCCAATGATATTTGCAACAAAGTTTCAACATATACATGCGTAGTCACCTCTGAGGACTGAGATGGGTTTTACTCTTAACCTGTAATTTCGACCCAGGATCCTTACACTTATAACACACAGCATCGAAATGCTGCTATTTCGCGGTAGCACTGTGTGGGCGCCATCCTTCTCCGGTCGAGCCGACCCATTCATATTGGTAGCTGCAGTGTGGGTCTAACACAAATGCACTAAAATAAAAGAAATTAATAGATCCATAATACGAACAGTTAATCGTTACGAGCATTATTCATTTACATCACGTAATTGAAGTAAAGTGTCTGTTTAGATAGGACAATGCGTGGGCGGAGTATAAACGCAGCTACGAGGACTGCCAAATAACACAGTGGCGTACATTTACGACATTCGCGCGGTTTGTGTCCAGAGTTTTGCAGTCGCTCTCATTTAACAAAGTGCAAGCTTTCACAGCGTTTGTCTAAAATTTCTACGCTGTGGCTATGACAATACACGGGCTCGTTTATATGGTTATAAAAGCATATCTACAAAATATCACTGAAAACGGCGTGAAATTATTATTGCTTATGCTTTGAGCGTTGAAATTGTGGATAAATATATAATATTATCTTTATTTGTATATAATACGTTTCAATAAGAATAGTAGAAAGTATATATTGGGATATGTCATCAATATTGTAACCGTAAATTAAGTAACACGTAAAATCAAATTAGTAGATTTAATAATTTTCAAACACGGGATTTGAAATCGACTTTGTTACACGCTTTTACTCGATAAGAAATACTAAAAGCTAAAAAAAATTCTAGTTCGATTTGCAATTTTAAGCCCTAATTTACCACTTGTCCGACGGTAAAGGAAAACATCGTGCGGAAACCTCCATGTCTAAGAAAGAAATAAAAATATTGTTTGAAGACATGTGAAGTTTATCAATCCGCATTGGAGCCGCGTGGACTACGCTCTGACAAACTCTCCGGAGAGAAGCCCTATATGCCCAGCAGTGGGTTTTATATATTTAGGCTACTTTACATTCACTTTACTAAAAGCTTACACATTTATACACAAATCCAACGGACATTTGCAAATGAATTTTTTGTAGTCACTTTAAAAGCAATTCATTTGACGATGATAAAAATGTAAAAGCGCCGTAGGGTAACGTGGATAAACCCTTTCAGAAATCAAGGTGCGGCCTGTACAGAAATTTCATTGAAAAACGGTCGAGATATTAAAAAGTCAGAAAGTTTTACGAAATACGCATGGTTTCCTCTTAATATTTATATGGTGATTTGTAAGCAATGATTTGAATTAATGGATGTCTTTACTAAATCAATAATGTAAAAAATATTTTAAATTTATTCCAATCCTTACAATATAGCTTGATCTTGCTGAGATCTAATTATTTTGAGATAGCTTAATGAGTACAGGCATTTTCTAATATCAGGGTTATAGAGATACTATATATACTACATAATAATTTTGTAAATTATATTTAAAAATTTAAATTCGTACAAAAGTGTCTTATTAAAAATGTAGGCCCAAAAGAATTTAAATCATATCTATTTAGGTTTTTTAACGATTTAAATTAATCTTATCGTCAAATTTTCACTTGCCACCATATCCCTTTTCGTTTTATTGTGCCTGTCCTGAAACCATTAGCGAAAATGTCACAGCACCGGCATTGTAATCGCGCCCGCGGCTGGTCGGCACAATGATGCGGCCGTTCGACCCTGCCTCGTGCACACCCAGCTTTACCTTTACGCTACGATTCACATTTGTGCCTCTATAATAAATAACAACGTGCACTCAAATTTAACCTTTTATCTACTTATCAAGAGTATTTTAAAATATTATGAAACACACATTAAAATTTAATCTGTGACTGAATTATCATCTACTTTTTTGCTTCCTATATATATCCGCGATTTCGTTGTACACGTTACATCACTAGAATTCTTTGAATGTGAGTTAACAAATCTATAGCGGCCGCATGCAAAGATTCTCATCACGTTGCGAACAAGTGGCCGACAAAGGCAAAAGGGCTGCATACCTTATTTCACCTTTTTACAAATCCCTACTTATGTGAAATACGACACGCTCGCACAATTTAAAATGACAGCTAAGTATATCCTTACGTGACGACACTAATAATTTGAAATTTAATACAAGAAAATGTAACCCAACATCTGAATTAACCTAAATCAACAACTTTGTTTGAAAGGCCTTTCTCTGCCCTTTATTTTCTTGCAAATTTTTCTATGTCAGACTGCCTTTGCGTCTTAGTTTGCAATTAATCAGAAAGTCAATGAGCCGTTTTGTTTGGTCACATCTAATGAAGAATCCTCTCCCTTGTGACTAGGGAAGTTATAACCCTCACTAACTCTTTTAATGCCAGAGAGAATATCGCTAATAAACACTTAAATAAATTTTGCACATTGAACACTTATTTGAAAGGAAAGATGTCTTCAAACAGTAAATTAAGGTTCAATGAACTTATAAACTACTCCGATGTAAGAAATAGAGAGGGTGAAAAAACAAAGACCGTGCTTGTTATTGCTGTTATCTTATTTGCATGCAATTCAGTAAATTGTTGCCTTCACTGAATACCATAAGTCGCCTTGTGTTCTGAGTTGTTTATAGAATATTTACTCATAAACATGCAGATTGCGGACGGGACGCAATTTTATGTAAAAATGGGGAAAGGGGAGCTATTTTATTTATTGCCCTCTTCACTTGGTAGCGTCAGAGTGAGAGATTGCCCCCAGTGCATATCTGGATCAGGCATCAAGCCTATGAAAGCGTTCGTTGAAAATTTACGTATAAAGCAAATATAAAGTTACTTGCCACATCTACGATATTAAATAATTTCTCTTTTTTTCATTTTCTGGTGCTTAACCTTTTCGATCTTTGATAATTTTTTTTAGATATCTAACATTTTAGTATTTTATGTATTGGGTTTTAAGAGTGATTATAAGTAAGTTTTTAAATATAGTATTACGGGTAACAAATGATGGATATTAAACTGCAGCTCATGATATCTACATCCGTCCTGAACAAAAATTTAATATGCATATGCGTTGGTATCCCTAAGGACTGAGATGGAATGTTTCGTTACCTGGTATTAGGATCCCGATCCCTTCACTCCTTATACGCAACACAGCAACGTTATGCTGTAATTTTACAATGGTATTCTGTTAGAAAATTATCTTCCCCGGTCAATGTAACCTATTCATATTGCAGCTAGTTTAGTATTAAACAGTAAATACTAATTACTGAATTGCACAAAAAATCACTTAAAAATGAGATATAAAATAATCCTCAGCGAAAAGAAAGAAAATTCTAAGACTGATAATTTATAACAAGCGAAAGAGGCCTGTTGAGTACAAACTACTGTTTACAAACGTTCAATGTCCACTATAGTCCTAGAAAGAACAAAAACACCTTTTTATATATCTTACTTATATTTCCGACATTTTAATTTTATTCAACATTTTCTTCATTTTCTCAATAATATTCTTAAAAATATTTAAAAGTAATTCTAACTAATCACGTAGAATTTTAACTAAAGTATTTAAAATGTCACGTAATTGCCCGTATACAGTTCACTCGAGAGTTAGTGATTCCTGTGACCTATAGCACCCATATTCATCCTTGATAAGAATCATATATATCATGCAACAACCCATGCCAACCCCAAAGACCAAGATGAGACACCTTATTATAGTAATAATATCTCCAGCTTCTTTCACTCACCGGACTAAACACAACAGCTAAGCAACGTTTTTTGCGCCATAATTATGTGAATTCATGGTCCTTCTACGGTTGAAACGATCTGTATGTATTGCAGTTTTGAAATCCTTTTTTTTTTTGATATAGAATAAGTTGCAAACGAGCAAGCAGCTCACCTGATGGTAAGTCATGGACATCAGCAACACCAGAGGAGTCACAAATGCGATGCCGGCTTTTAAGAAAGGTGTAGGCTTTTTTCTTGAAGGTCCCTGAGTCGTATCGGTTCGGAAACACCTCTGGTGACAGCCGATTCCACAGTTTTCCGAAGGGAAGCCAACTAGTCTCTCGCCAATTTTGCCAATGTGCGCCACCCTTGCCTCTGTAATAACATTTTAAAAGGTAGTTTTAGTTTAGGAGGCAGAGTTATATTTTCTTTAAAAAGAGAAGGGTTTGCATCCTGTGACGCCTATGCATCTGCTCAAGCCCGGTAACACTCCTGCTTATAGCGTGGCGCTATTTAACAGAAGCAACCAAAACCACGGTGGGGATCTGCCCCCGATGGGCACCATTGAGGAAAGAATGAAGAGTTCCATACCACATGGGAGACAGTGACATGGGAATCAGCAACAGCGTTGTGATCATCCAGTGAGAAGCAAATCCGCCACCCTGGGTATGATGCAAAAAACAACCGTATCCCGTCCCAGTCCGCTGACCAGTTGTTTCACACAAGACGATAACCTACAAATCGCAACGGGCACGTAAAAGACACCATACTCGAGATCAAAGAACGGTCAGAAAAGCTTAGAGGGGCATCGACGGGAACTTGATAGTGGTCCAGATGAGAGGTCAGTAGAAGGTCCGACTGGAAAGTTGTATGATCCTACACGTCTGGAACCCGCGTAGGCGAAGTGACTATGATCTGACACAACTGGTGTCAGATCATATTCAAAAGCAAATTCAAGAACAGATATCCCTAGCACGAGTATCACGATCTCTGCGTATAGAATCTGTTGTTGCACAGACACTGTAGTCGCGGTCGATGAGTCGATCAGTGTCGATAATACCGCTATGGGATCTATAAAAGCACTATGCGCAGCCAAAGGATGAACAGGTGAAACATCGAGAACAGATATCATGGCTGACGTACACACACGCGGTACAAATGATTTTTTGAATTTGTACTCCGGGATGGAGAGGTATGAGATGTTAGCCGGAGTAATCTGCATCTCGGGGAGAAAAAGCAAGGCCTGCTTCACCATCATGAGATGGTAGTGGACGGCGTTAAGATTAGAATTGAAGTCCTATGATATTGTAGAAATCTAGGGCGAACGTGGTAGGGTCTGCTGTAACCTCCTTGATCCGTTTGCCCCTGGCAGGACGGATGTAAAGCAGAATTTGGCCCCTCCACCCACAGAATACGTGGGCAGCCTGATTTGCTTGCATAGGATTGCTGGAGCATGGACGCCCAGTAAGGGATTTTCCAAAAAAAGGTGCTGGTACCCTCCTAGGGTAGATTTTTTGAAAATACCGCTACCATGTAGCTTCGGAGGGGGATAGGGGAAAGGGTAGGCTTTCGGCTACCTCACTCACTGGACGAAAAGCAGAAGCACTTCTTCGTCATAGCACGATCGAGCACGACGCACGATATTGAGTAACGGAACCCATTACTTGTCGCAAATATATTTTCTGTATTTGTAATACACAATTTATAAACTTATACAATTATTAACGAAGCAAATAAAATAGGCCGAATATACTTTCCTGTTCGTGACTTACTTCAAAAACAAAGGATATAAGCTAGATCCATTCTAAGAGACGCGGATCACTAACGATTTGATTTTTATTGAAATAAAAAACGTAAACATCCGCATATTATTTTTAAATAATGTGGAATTAAAAATTATATTATTAAGATGAATAAACGTACCTGACAAAAGTACTTTGTATAATAACAAAGTTTTTGTGATATTTAACGTAAAGTATTAAAAAAAATGACTAAATATTTCATGATCATCTGTTTTATAGCGAAGAAATATGTATATCGACTAACATAATATTCAGTCAAATATGCTGAAGTGTGTAGATATAGAAATCTCTTTTAACATATATTTTAAAATTACTTCTACGTTGAATCGGCCAAGTTGCTATTTTATTTATATTTATCTACCAACAAATGTAAAAGCTTTTAAAATTTTCAAGCTCGATAACTTCTTTCCTAACAACTCCCCGAGCAAAACCTAGAAGCTACACAAATAATCTGGGAAATAGTTTTACGCCTCGACGCCGCATAACAACATATTTTGCGTCAGTCTGTTGCGTTTAACGCTGTTTCTCTTTGAAGTTACTGAGGAGTCTATTTAAGATTAGTTTCTTTAACTAACAAAGCCATTAGTACATCAACAGTATGGTAAAACAATGGAATTATGAATAAAGTTTATCGTTATTTTTGCCAAACTAATTTTTAAAAGTTTTTGACAAAATACATATATTAACAAAATCGAGCCGCAGATACTATAAACTAGCTGTAGCACGATTAGTCAGTTCCAAAGGAGTAAGACCACGTTTCCCGGAATGCCAGCGTAACATTGTAAAGGTTGTCTCATAGTATTTTTCTTTTTTGATAGCTAAAAATACATGTTTAGAAATATTTCAAACTTATTTAATTGCTGTTAAATTAAGGAATAGGTTTTGAATTTTTATTTATCAAAACCAATTACTCGATGGACCTAGCTTAGATTTCATCTGTTATTCTTTGTTCAAGTATGGTGATAACGGGTTGTAAACCTTCCTTTTAGTATGTTATTATTTAGTAGCCCACAAGGAAAATATCAACAAGCGTAAAATTAAAACTCCTAGGTGACCAGTCGATGTCTCTCGAATACTAATTAATCTTTCAGGGATTACATCGTGAAAGTAGCTACAGAATCATTCGTAACGTGAGGAGTTTCTCCATCTTGTTGAAAAAAAATGCAGTTGTAGCCAATTTGATTGTACTTACCTCTTAATCCAAACAAGAACAAGATCATGGCAATATCAATCGGAACTAAAAGTCTGGTCGACCGCGGTCTTTCTCAAAAAAATAGAGGCTGATAATTCCTTGACTTGACAACCTTAGATGAGTGTATGGTCACTGATGAAGTTCCCTTGCAAAATTTACTCCAAAAGTGCAAATATTATTCTACCGCGAATAGATTAGTGGCGCTATCGGGAGTAACTTGAATGTTTGAGACGCAGTATGATGGTGCTGTGTATGACTTTACTATCTTCTGAAGGGTTTTTAACTTAGTGATCGTGTAGTCCGATGTGCCGAAGACGTGTCTCGGTCTTCATTGGTTTTCGGATTACGCAGGGGCATTTTGCTATTTTTATAGAGAAGAGGGTGCTGTCTATTGAAGGCGAAGGGCAATGTAGGTTGAGTTAGCTTCGATCCAGATTGATGGCGTATATCAATCTATTAAAACAAACCCTTGCACTGTGTATTCGACGACCGCCTCTTACTCATCTGCAAGCCTTAGTCTGTCACGATCCATTACTAGTCAAAGAAAAGAATCGATGATCTCAAAATATATCATATTCCTTCCTAAGTGCAAAGAAATTTTAACTAGAATCATTCCGCAGTCAACGCATGCCGTCGTAAGACAAGAACCATGTGCCTAGTAGTGCTAGAGTGTGTTATATAATAACTACTAGTGCTCGAATATTTATTAGTGTGTTCGAAGAATTTGGACTGACTTGCTCGACATCGGAAGATAACTAAACTTGGAAAACCTTGATTAACTACGTTCTAACATACTTTCATATTACTACTAACATTCTTGGCTTAGAGTCGGCTGTTTTGTGATCGTGTACTTCCACACAGTCACTAGGCGTCTCAGAAATGCCACCTAGTGCTGTCACAAGAGAAAAAATTACGTGTTGCTATCATCGGTAGCCATCCATGTCATCCACCAAGCAAAATATCAGCCTTATTCTGGCCACTCAGGACCTGACTCCATAGATCAAGGCTATTTCCAACATAAAATGTATAACGCATATACCACCATTTGTTTTTAAAATATTTTGTTAGGAACTTTTAAAGTTAGTATTTAATTATTATAATTATAACTTCAACTTCATGGGAATGATTAATAATACATATTCTTCATTCTAATGTTACTTTGAAGCTAAATGAGCCTCCAGTGAATCATTACAAGATTCAAACTCAACAGATATCATAAATAATTAAGTTAATTTTGTTGGCAATAACATTTGATTCTATCAAAACTAATAGAATTCAATAACTGTAAAACTACTAATACTGATTATATTCTATATACTTTTTCTGTGTTTATTGTAAAAGCCTAACATCAGCGTTCGCATGGCCCTGTGCATAGCCTTGATTCGCAGCATACGAAATCAAGGCACTGCCTTTGTGTTTGTACTTATGCACTGCTATATAAATATCCTATTAACAAAAGTCCTTCCAGTCATTAATCAAAAAATATCATCTTAGTGAATAGGTTGTATTTTCACATTTCTTAGAACGTAAAACTTGTTAGAAAATTCGAAAAATTAAATTTCAGACTCAGTAGAACTCCTCTAGCGACACGTTACGAACCACACTTGGTAATTAAAAACGTGACCGTCGTCACTTGTCACCTGAATGCCCATAAGGGTTTTATCTACTTCGCAGCACTCCGATGATCTTTGTTTATTAGAAACAAACTTTTACGTTCGCTTTTGAATTTGATATTTTATGCACATAATATTTTTATTAGCTCTATTACGTTTACAACGTTAATAAAATGCCAAATGTGACAAGATTATTAATGTGCTGTAAACTGTTATGGCGATTGGGTCGCCAGTCAAAATACAGAATCAGTGAACGACGAACTTAATGTATATATGTCTAACGTTAAGTATTTTAAAAATAACTCTAGATAATTTAAAAACTATGAGTGTCAGTGCATAATTATCATAACAAAGTATGTTTTTAATAAAAATTCATATAATATTTATGTAAAAGTATAGACTGTGCACTTCACATTTAGAAAAGAAATAATATAAATATATTACACATTTATGTCACTTCATCAAAATACAACTACACACTTTTGTACCGATACACTATACATATTAATGTGGTACATATGGTTATCTATCATAAATTCGAGTACAAAGCACAAAAATGTTGAAAGCTCACTCAAATATTTATTTAATCTTTGTCTAAGTTGCTACCGCTATTTTACGCATCAAACTTTCCGTTGACGAAATTTATTCATGACGTGATCCCTTGTAAATACATTTGGGAGTTTATTGTCGTAATGAATTTGATATGGCTTATGAAAATAGGCTTATCTTTTCTCACTTGTAACATCTCCGTACTTTAAACTTAATAAAAATGTCAGCTTTGTAAATCATATTTATTAAAAATATAATATTCTTTACAATCTAGATGTGCAATCTAGACATAGAAAAATATATTTCGAATAGTACTTAATTGGAAAATAAAACGTGTTATCGTGCAGTGTTATTCTTTTATTTGCCTTATGTAAAATAAAAATAGAATGTTAAAACGATAATAAGATTTTTATACTATATCATACATTAATATTTTATTTTTAAATGGGTTTTACTGGCCATAGGTGTCACATAAATTTACAACTGAGAGCAATACCATCAACTTATGATAAGTAGTTCGGATATCATTGTGTGAAGTATTTAAATAAATACATATTCTACCACTTCCACGATTACGTGTCTATGAAAACGCAATGTAACTGTGAAAGAATATAAATTTAGTCAACCACAAAGAAGTTATGGTTTTTCTACAAATTTAAGAAATGTTTGAAACAAATAAATCTACTCAAAACTATACGTACTTCTTGTACTTTCTATTTGCATTTTTATACCCTAATTAGTATAAAAATAAGACAACTATTGCGTTAAAGACAAATATTACTGTAAATAAGAAAGAATATAATTTTATATTGGTTATTATTTCTTATTTTCAATACTGCCGTACAGAAGTTTTGATTTCCCCCTAAACTGCACTATATACTATAAATCCCATTTAATCCAATATGAGCAGTACGGGCATGACCTTAGACTTTTGTACAAGTGATCTCTATGTTTTCTGTGTTTGTGTCACGTCCAGAAACATATATATTGAATTATATATATAGATATTGAATTCTACTATTGTGAATGTCTATAGATATTTCTATTACATGACTTAAATGAGAATAATATTACGAGTATGTAAATCCCATAAACGTATACTTTATTGTTATTGTTTTAAATTGTGTGCTTTGAGTGAGTGTGTGTGAGCAGTAACTATAAAAATCTATTCAAACACATAGCCTTTTAATTAACGGCTTGATCATATTTATTTAATAAGAAATCTATGATTTTTTTTACACTATAAAAAAATGAGCTATTATTTTAAATAAATAGACATGCATATTTAGATTTAAACAATCTATAAAATGAACCTAGAGAAAATTAATTCAATAAACATCTAAGGTGTACACACCACCTTCACCTTTAAGATCACCGAATGACGAAGATAACGAAATTATACTCATCGGTATCATATTTCGTAAAAGCATAATATTCGTCTGGACCTGATGGTCTAGCTGGCCTCACTTATGTAACACTACAACCAATAGTGTACATGAGAGTTCATACGACCCTTCAAAACGTTATTCTTCAATAAGTTGTATATCAACAACATAATTGGCCAGATTCTTTAAACGCCTTTAATGATTTTCAAATAACAAAATACAAAGTAGTATTACATTTTGTTCGAAATAGAAAAACCGTTGCAAAAATAATAATGCCACAAATTATTATTATTAACTTATATTTCAAGATATCAAATGACCTGATATCTTCAAATATAGATTATGTACTTTCCTTTTAGCCTACGCCGGACATGCTAAAACGAAATTGAAAATTCCAAAGGCTTTTTACAAAGCGGTTGGTATACATTAGTAGTCTAAAAAAATTTAATAAATTTTGTTAATAAATGATCTTAAACCATTCAAATATTTTTAATACTCCCTAAAACATTTTTATTATTGAAATGCTACTGATTTCGAGGCACTTAGCTATAAATAGGAATTAGTGTTCCTCACGAATATAAGATGTCACGTAAATATTAAGAATAAGGCAATTTCTTTTTAATGGAATAAGCTTACTTATGATCTTGATACTTGATATAAATACTGCTATTGATTATTAAGATTTAAAGTAATTAGACAGGACTGTGAAACAAGTTAACCAAAAATATAAAAAAAATAATAATACTATATTGCTCAATTCCACATAAAACATAGAATGTAAAAAATATTGTTATTCCTAATAGTTGTCTTCTAATACTGTCAAGCATCAACCTCCCTGTTTAAGAGAAAGCACACGCAGACTTTTCCCTTCGCCTAAACTCAAAACTAAGTATAGCCAAGCGCCATAGAAGGAAATAGTATTGGCGTCTCTGCAGTTCAGATGATAGACAGGGCTTGCATGCAATTTAAGAACATATTTTTAATTTATTTTGTATTTATTTAATGGTTATGGATTTCCGTAAAGTATCGCTACATTTATCTACGAAAAATTTTCAGTCTAGACGTCATTTATAAATAATTTACAGCAATTAGTTTACGTTCTTCATCAAACTAATATTAAGCAAAATCGTTTAAATATTTTGTAATACGTGGAAAAAGATTTATTCACGAAGAACATGTCCTATCAAAATATCTCGAGCCACACGTTATGTCGGCACATTCTTCTCTTAAATTGAAATTCTCGAACGCTCTGCCTTCGCAAGCGGGATGGGGTCAGAAGTCAAAAGACAAATAGAATGTTCGATTAATGGGATCTAATATTTAATTTTTGAAGAATAAATTTGCGACGTGTTCTTGTTTGTAGTGTTTATTTCAAACATTGTTAAAAAATGTATATTTTGTTCAAATAACAAGTATGTTCATGCTACCGAACGAATAAGACTGTAGATTTACTGATGGCCAAAAATTTATGTAAACAAGCTGAACCGAAATTTGACGAGCTTTCTAATCTACCTATCCCAACGCGAGTATAAGAAAATACTCTAAGATCAAGCCAATTTTACTTTGTTATCTTTAGAAATATTACCTTCTATAGCACACTTATTAATTTTCTTTTTTGTCTCTTAAATAAGGTTTACAAGGGCGGACTGCCCAGTGGCATTCACTGCCAGTCAACACTGGGTGATTGAGAGAAAATGTGCTCTTTAAATATATTAATGAATAATCAAGGATGTTCTTGCGGTATAGTTGCAATGTAAAATTGTTTAAATTCGATAAAAGTGTATAAAATGAATATTTAATGATACCTAACGGACAGTGGCATCTAGTTAAAGTTTATTTGTCATGCTTTTTCGTTACGGAAGTGCTCTTGAATTAAGAATTCCACCTCCTGCTCTATTGGGCTAAAAATTGGTTGCCGAAGGCTCTTATATTAAATATTACACCTAACTTCATGTGACACGGCGAACCAAAATCTATTATATTTATATTATGCAACATAAAAGATTGTAATATCGATTCAAATACGGTTTTTTGAAATATTGCTATTATTGTTCGAATTTTCATTATACACTTATTTTGGTATTGGGTGATATCAAGCTGTGCGGTGAAACGCCTTAACTTAATTTGTAAACGAGTATTCCTTAACAAATCATCAGTTTATAAATTCGTAAACAAAAAAAAATTATAAACATATACATTATTAACATACGCATAAGGATATGAACAGATGAGTTTTGCTTTAAGAGTTCATGATAGACACGAGCTCTCTTATACCCTTGTACGATGATCTGAGTGGGAACGTACGGCTTGTTTCGTATGAACACATCCTTTGAAGCGGTCGGGCGAACGGTCTTTGAACGAGCACATTTTGATAGTGCTATCGATTTGAACTTCACTGAATAGATTTTACTTTATACCTCTTTTAATTTTGTGCAAACATTGTGTATTGGCGGATATACTTGGTGGAATTTAAATATACGTAGCTTCCAATTTGGATTTTTGTTAAACATTTGTATACATATTTATTTACAAGATTTTGTATTTCCAATATTGTTTTACACATTTACTCAATAGTACAAAAGTAAATTATAAATAAAGTATTAGGGGTTAAAGTATGAAATTGGCGTTGCGTACCGAAAAATTAAAACATTTTTTTTGTAGGCATAAATATATTTTAATCAAAGTATGTACCCTCGTCGTCTATACATTTCTGCCATCATGAAGATCATTTAAACGTTTGCGATAGAACTCTGTGACCCTGAACCCCACAAAATGTGTCAAGGCAGTTTGTACTACTTCCTGGGATGAATTTTTTTTTGCAAAATGTAATTCAACAATTTTTCCAAATCACGGCATAAATGGTAATCGGTTGGGGCGAGGTCCGGCGAGTACGGAGGATGATGGATGATTCCTATATGCAGCTCTTGTAGTGTTAAAACTGTTGCTCGAGCAGTGTGAGGTCTTGCGTTATCATGGAGCAATAATAACAAAGATGGATTGACGAGTCGGGCTGTCTTGCTGTGTTTCGCCATCATTGTTCTTGTTCATTGGAGTTCTGTAGAGTAGACATCTGATGTAATTCCTTGCCTGATCTGAGGAAGTTGTAGTGAATTACTCCATGCAGTGACCACCAACAGTTACCATCACCTTTCTATGCTATTTCTATTTCTTTAGCTTAAGTTCAGGGCATTGTTGTAGCGTTTGTCCTTTTTAATTCATCATTATTTGCCTTATTCGTCTTATTACTTTTCCTTAGAATGAACTACGACATTCTTCAAGTCGAAGATTCCATAACGCAAGCGGTTAAACCAAAATATGTATGTTTTCGTTAGCCGTATCCTCTCCAAATACAGTGTTGCAATTAGCGGTTTCTGCTGAATTAGTCCCACGTTGGAACTCGTATTCAAAAATAACTCTAATTTTCGCAGCATCGATCTTCGTTTAAAAGCTAAATATAAAGCAAATAAAATTCGACAAGTCGAATGTCTTATTTTTTTACAATTTATAATATACTAGTTTACATGCGAAAAAGGTTTCACTCTGAAATCTGACGTTAATGTAATAAAATATAATTTAATGCCTCACAATCTCAGTGTGGACATGTGTATTTCACCAATATGTTACTAGTCCACTGCAGGTATGTATATATTTAAAGAAAACAACAAAACAGAAAGTATAACACAATCTCTCAAATGAATAGGTAAACTAAACTCTACTCAAATTAATAGCTGCCATAGAATATCCTATGAATCTATTACATAAAACGACGTTCGAACGAGTACAAGTTTACACGACTCCCCTACGTAATACACCAACATAATTTTTTATCCCCTTCCTTTTTTATTTTTAACTCCGTCTCATTTCAGGCATATGTAAATAAAAGTATTGAGTTGCAGTTTCTGCAAGGCTATAAAAATAATATATGTATATTTAAAACTAATGATTTATATTAGAATTATTTGAAATCAATAAGTTTCAAAAAGAAGAGAAATCATCAAAAAATTTTAAAATTATTTCCTCGGATGTCGCAAAAAACAGAGGCATGAATAGCGGCAATGGGTATTTTTCGAGCGCAATTTTGCGAGAAAACTAATACAGTTATTATTTAGCATAGGCATGCATTGTATTTTGCTCATTAAATGTATATTTATTTAATTTGCCACGGCTGAGGGCCGACGATAAGCTGTGGGGCGTGCGCGCCTCAGACTTCGCCGACTGAATAACAATGCATACGGGTTCCTAAAATGGTGCTTTCGTTCCTTACAATTATTTAAACAAAGTAATATAATATACGATAGCTCTTGAACGGCAACATTTTAAACGCCTAACGTTATTCAAATTTACAATTCCGTGACACCATGCTGACGTGTAATGGAATTACGACGATGAAAAGAATTCACTTAGAATAAAAAAGTACCCCGTTTTGCAAAGGACAGTAATAAGAAGGGATCTCTATTACTATTTATTTATTTATTTTTAAAAATCTGTTTGTAAAAACAATTGTACTAACATGCAATGAAACTGTGTGGTAGCCTATGTTCTAATACGTTCTCTATATAGGCGGCCTATGCCTAGCTCTCTATATATAAGCTAGATAACGCATATGCATCTTGAATCTTTGTTGAGGATGGATGTAGACGTCGTGTTCGGATTATCACTAATCATCAGGTGAACTGTATGCTAGTTTATCTCTTCTTATATTATAAAAAACCTTTCCCAGCTCCGGAAGATTTTATTAGGATATAATATATATATATATATATATATATATATATATATATATATATATATATATATATATTATAGAATTGGGATAAAGTCGTGAGAGTTACTTTTCTTACCTTATTAAAATACTAAATACTAATTACTGTTTCATCTCATTAAATAACACATAGAGTACATAAACTGTGTAAACTAATGTACAACATGTTGTATACGTTGACCCACGTCAGGAACGATGCGTAAAGTGCTCCGATAACCGGGGAAACCACCGCCTATCGCTTTTTGATAGCATCACTTTGCCCAACTCGCCATCTGGCGGCCATTAGGTCCGGGTTCTGGGATATTGAAAAAGTGAGCCGCAAGACAGACACTCGCGCATTTGCTGAAAATTTTCAAACTACTATAATATAGTGATTTATTACATATATACCTTTATAACACTAAAACGTGTGCATTACTAGATAATATGTTTGAAAAATTAATAAGTGTATAGAGGTCGCGGAATGGACAGTTTATATAACTTCATTCCGTATATTTGTTACCTGTATAATCAAATAATAAATAGAAGCTACGACAAAAATTTCATGTCAATAAGCGTATCCAACAGTCTTGATGCTTCTAATTTTTATGTTATTACTACTTTTCATAAATTATGCTTTCTTATTAATTCATGAATATATTTTATATCAAAATAACGAGACGTTATTTTCATTCACTTTATTATTTTAATTAGTATTACTAATAGATTCGTTACATTAACGTTGGCATACAAAATATTTCCTTCATTCACTATCTTGATAATATTATCTTTTTCTTGACGTCATTAGAATAAAACTTATCGTATCGGGATATTCTTGTCATAGTTGTATTATAAATTAATTTTCTGTTGATGATATGATATCGATATAAAAAGTCCCTTTTACCTATCATCAATACCTACTATCACCTACCTAGGATCAAATACAGATTTTGAAATACAACATGATATTCTCAAATAAAAAAGACTGCCTGTAAAATATCTCAGCACTCGTGACTAGAAAATAGTCCTACTGCTACAGAACGTTAATTTGTGATAGTTGTTGCATCGCCAAATCGATGCCATAAGTCATAATAAGTTTGCTGTAAATTTTCCACTTATATGTAAACACTGAATATTAAAAATGTAGCATAACTCAAAAAAAAACAATTTACTTAAAACAAAAATAAGATTTTAGAAGTTTAATATTCAGAATAAAAAAAAATATTTAAAGGTTTCTTATTAATAAAAAGTTTCTTATTATTGAAGTTTCATTATTGAATTCATGCTTTAGTAAATTTAAACTACTCAAATTATCTCGTCGAATTACGCTTCAAACCACCACAGAATTGTTAAACGTTTTATTTATTTATTACAATTCATCGTTAATAAATCACGCATCACGCAATAAGTAATAAGTCACGCGTCAGTTGTATTTTCAAAATTATAAAAATGTAGACGAAATGCGAAAAAACAAAAAGATCCTTAACCGCTCGCTAACGTTTTTTCTAACTTGCGTTAATTGTAATTCGGTTTATCTGTGAACCCACCGACTTCTTTTATTTATCCAGCAAAGGTAATTCATTTACCCGTGAGAATAGTTTCAACACGTGCCTGCGTCTAGACGAATTGACTGTAATGGACTTTGTGCCCGCACGAATGGGGTCCATCGTTTGTGTGAGTTTGTCCAAAGAATCTAACATTTATTTCGTTCTTAGCAACGATTAATTTAACTTTGTAATTTATAGTGACGTATTAAAGTTACAAAAACACAAGCATTACCTTCCTTTAATTTGTTGAAATATTTAGGCGTGCAACTGAATTGCAATATGCAACAATACAATGCGGTAATATATATTTGTATTATAAGCACAGACAGTGACCAATTTGTCGGACTAGCAGTATAGGTAAAACTACTATATTGGTTATTTATTATTGTTCACAATTCCGTTATTAACGTACTAAACTATACTTTTCTATCACTTATGCACAGTGTCCGGAAATAACTTAATAACTTTATATCCCGTCCCATTATGTACTTAACAATCTACATGTTCATATCTCTTGTTATCTCCGTTTCTTATTAAAAATATATGATAACTATATATATTATTAGACAAAACGAAAAGAAAGCGTAAAACAGAAGTCATATATTTATATACCTATATACTGCAGGAAGATGCAAGCAATTCAAAATAATTGAATTCAGGATAATGTAATTGCCCACTAACTTTGCAATGAGTAAGGAAGTGTCAAGTGCAATCAAAAGTAGTAGTAACAAAGGCGCCGGCGTCCGAAGTAGTTGCAAAGCTGTTCGCTTTTATAATTTTTATTCTCAGATGGATTTACGTCTTTTTATTCCAATTACTTAAACGTAAGTAAAACAATGACTAAACCGTAACTAAAACTTAATGGTTATTTAGTTAATTCTTGCCTTTTACACTATGATTATCATGATATTATTCACATGAAACTTTAAAAGCTCATCGTCGTAGCATCAACTCGTATTCTTTATTATATTGGATACTATATTGGAGGGTAAAACTATTATTTTTATTAAACGAGGTAATTGTGTCCTGCATAAGATATTCTGAGAGTCATAAATTTTTGTATTTAGGGCTAACTGATACTACACTAATTCTATAAAGTAGTACACATGTACAAAGTGAACGCGTTCTTTGTTCCACCGCGGCTTTGAACGTAGTAAGTGTATCGTAGTAATTAATACCGTCTCCCGTGCGACACAAATTACATGTCTTTGACGATGTTAATAGGCAGCGCAATGGTTAGTCTTGTTCAGTTGACCATTTTCAATGCTATAAGGAAGTTATTTGAGTCTGAACGTGTTTATATTCTACTAACAGATTTTAAAATTGCAGTGTTGACTCTTAATATTGGATTATTTATTGTAGAAATATTAAGATCGTGTCTTAATAAACCATATATTACACGTTCTCAGCAACAGTGTTTTACTTTTATAAGTTATGAAGATATAAAGGTTATATTAATAATAATAATAATGAATGGCGTAGGGAAGTGACGACCCCATCGCCCACTGGCGTAACAGTTTATGTCACAAAACTGTTATGTCAGTGCAAGTAGTCAGCACCTTGCCAAGAGGTGTTAGTACCGTGGGTCTATAAATTTATTTTGGGTGCAAGACCCGTCTGTTTCGTATCTGCAAATGGATTAATACCAACGAGTCTCTGAAATAACCTGAGTCAGTTGGGACTCCGGGATGGGCAGCTCCGGGCTCTAATGCAGAAGGCGGTGCTCCTCGGCACCGCTCATATAGTCGCAGGTCTCCCTTTCGCCCTAACCCTCGACCGTTTGGACTCTCCTGTCGAGGAATCCCAGTCTGCTTGGCCTTTATATATGTGTTATATTGTATTTAATTATTTTTTTATTTATTTTATGGACCAACCAGGCGGAGATATAAAAAAAAATATCCCCTTAATAATAATAATAATATTTATTCGTAAGAAGTGTGGTACAAAATAGTATAATTTATAATCGATTCCAGTTTCATACATTTCAGCAGTTTTGGCATATGAAGATAACATCTCACTTATCGACTAAAATTGTTTTTTTATAAACCACTGCTTTAGGTGACATCTACATCTACATCATCAACGTAACTCAAATCGTTTTATATTTAAAGGGATTTTATTATATATTTAAATGGTCGTCCGATAACAATTATTTCAGTATTATCTACTTTTCGAGTTAAGTTTTACGACGTTATCAAGGTATAGAGTTGTGTATATTACAGTATCTTTTCATTTAGGAAAAAACTGAGGATACCTAGAGACCCAATTCTTTGAACGACACAAGTGGCCCAACCTCATATTGATGATGATTGGCCATATCGCATCAACTCCAGATGATTTATACAGTGTCGCGAAACATGTTTTTTGATGGCTGTATAAGCCGATACGAGAGCGGCATCCTTTACCGCAGGACTGACAGGGAAAGGTAGTAGCAAGTGGGTTTATCTTGTTAATATTATGGTGTTTCCTGTTTTTCCTGTCTGCCAGTATACCGAACCAGTTTTCATCACAGACTTTGCGACCGTCCATAACGCGTTTTCTCCAAACTGAGCGATTTTCAGCCAGTCCCTTCTTAGTATATATCCCGCTTAGTACTGTCCTTAACACACAGCATTGGTCTCCCAACGCTTCTTTGGCGTCTGCTATTGCACCAATCAATACATGTCCTAACCACCGCAAACGCTTCTGTTTAAGAATAGCGGTGACACTAGGCAGCTGTGCCAACACAAGCACCCACTTACTCTGTCCCCCTTTTTATGTGCAAGATGTTTCGTAGACAGCGCATGGAAAGGTCGTCTAACTCAGTCCAAGTTTCCAGTCTTGGCATGTTTGACACTGCCTCTGGATGAATATCAACTGGACACGAGTACAGACTTCTATGATATTCCACCCACCTGTTGAGTTGCCCTTGGCTATCGGTAATAACCTCACCATTGACATATTTAAGAGGAGCCGTCTTTTTTGTTATAGGTCCTAAAGCTTGTTTGATACATGTGTAGACACCGCTAAAGTTTTCCACGTCTGCGCACTTCTCTGTATATCATGACAGAGATTAACCCAATATAAGTTGGAAAAATATTACTCCAATCAATATCAACAGGCGCATCATCATCCCAAGTGTCGACTTCAGTGGGCACAACCGTATCAAATTCGCGGACGAATTCTTCATAACGAGAATTCAGGAGGTTAATCTTCCTCTTTCCTGGTGCTTTGGAGGAATGGATCTTCTTTTTAACAATAGCTAGTAGTGTTACAACGAGAGAATGATCGGTGTCACAATCGGCGCTATGAAACGTTCTTGTGTGTAGGATTTCACGGAGGTCTCTTTTTCTGGATAGGATGACGTCTAACTGATGCCAATGACTGGAGCAAGCATGTTTCCAAGGAACTTTTCGCATAAACTTGCCTTTGAAATAGGTATTGGTCACACACAGAAGATGTTGAGAGCAAAGCTCTAATAATCGTTGGCCGTTATCTTTCATTTTACCAACGCCATGGTAATACAAATACAAACACCAATACAATCAGGCCAAGTGGAATAATCTTGGCCGGCACGGGCGTTAAAATCGTCTAGGATGGATAGTCGGTCACTAGGGCTTACACTCTTCAGAATGGTAGATAGTTGAGAGTAAAACTCATCCTTTACTTTAGTAGTAGATGTTAATGTAGGGGCGTAGGCGGATACTAATGTCACGTAACCACTTGTGCACAGTAGCCTGGGGACCACAACGCGCTCTGATATCCCCTGAGGGGTCTCGGCAGCAGCTTAGAGGTCGTTTCGCACTGCGAAGCCAACACCGTGTACGCGAATATCGTCAAAGGTTTTACCTTTGCAGAAGAAAGTGTAATAAGCCTCACGTGTATAACCTTCGTCGGGAAGTCTGGCTTCCTGTAAAGCAGCGATGGAGATGTCTAATCTGCTTAGTTCGGCAGTTTTGAAGCTCAGTCGATACGTGCGGAGCCAGGTCGGCTGCAGGAAACTACCGCTTTTCAGATTGGATCCTACTCGCGCCTAACGGGATTACCCGCTACGGGTTTGATTTCAGAGTTTTCCTTCTCCTAGATGTGTTGCAGACCAATGCTAATAACCCTCATCCCGCCGAGATAGTTTTAGCAGCTTCGAGTTGCTCTGTTTCCTTCGCGACATGGCCTAGCGGTGTCCTTTGTCTCCCAACATCGTCACGATATGAATATGTCACATTATTTCGTATATATCCGAGTTTTGAAGTTGAACCCTAACAAATTACCAGCATAAAGGTGCTGAAACCGCAACAGCATTATGATGGCCGCAGGAATCACTATCAGGAAAATGATGTGCCTGTTTGTTATCCTCTATATAATAAAATAAAATAGTGAAAACGGTAGGATTGGAAAAAATCAAGGATAACCAAGACCCTTGTATCGAACAGACATCTCGAAATAAATATTAGGTATTTTTAAAACTCTTGAAAGACTCCTATCTATACTCTATGCTTGTCTATGCTCATTTATACTGCATTGTTTCTAACAATAAACCCCTAATCTAAAAATTTCAGCACGTTCAAAAATGCCTGTCTACGTCTAAAAATAGAGGTCATCCTCTATTTTTAGACGTAGACTTGACAATTAAGTCGGTCGAAATATTTAATGAACAGTGCTAGTTCCGCTGTGGAAATGACACTTAATCGGCTTAACTTCGCCTCAAAACTTCCTCAAGCCGTCTTTCTACCTCGCACACCCCTCATCCCTGGAACACCCGTCGGAGATACGCTGCATCAAAGAACTTGAAGAATGTGCAATTATGAAATTGTTTTAATTTAGAAACAACGTTGTTTGAAGAATTTCCTTACTTTAAGTAAGCTCTGCAACCCTAACCTAAATTCTTGGTTTTATTCTACATAGTTTCTCGATTATTATTCCCCTTTGTCGATTCAAAGAAAAATTCTTACTAAAAGTATGTGTTTTTCTTTGAAATATTAATTTAAATCTTGCATATTTTTATTATAAATAAATATTTTATAAGCTATTCTAAAACGTTACTTAATTAATTATTTGACACCTTATCGAGAATAGATGTGGGTGTCTCCATATCATAAAAATTAATACACATATATATTTTTCATGATAATTCATATCATGAAAATCATACATTTTTCTTTTTGTTATTCAACTCGTTTCTACTTAAATTGTAGGAGCTTCCTTCAAGCTTCTCCATTAATTACTATCTTAGGTAGTGATAGTCCATCTGCTGTCCGCTGAGCTCGTCTTCCTACTGCAAGTGATGTAGCCATAGGAGGAAAATCACTCATGTTTTCGGTTTTAATTTGCATTAACTGTTCACTATCCGTTATTGATTTCAGCTTTATCTCACTTCCATTTGAAGTAGTTGAAGAAAAATGGCTTAACCGTACTTATCAGAGTTTATCAATAATAAGGGATAACAACGTCCAAGTTAGTTGTTCCAGTTTGGACGAACATTTAACTAGACGAAAACAAATCTCTGAGTGTGACTCTCGTAGCCACAACTGCATTCAACTTTGTGTTTCGCCTTCTTGAAAGTTTCACTAAGGATATCAAACAAAACCTGAAATATAAATATAAAATTAACTAAGAATAAGTTTTAACTATTTGCACATTTCTTAACTGACTAGCACATCATGCTTAATATTATGTTAAAATATATGCTATCTAGTTGTCAACTACGCAATTGTTATATTATATTTTAGTGCCAAATTTTATTATTTAAAGAAAAATGTCACATTTAAAACATTGATCAACGTGTATCTTGCAGAGCAATATATAACTATAATGAACGGAATAACAAGCTACTTACATATAATAATAATAATAATAAAGTTTATTTCCTGTAATCCTAAATACAATTTCAGTTCTGTCTGGCCCTCACACTAGGCTAAGCCTGTGCTGTGGGAGAGTCTTTTTTTTTTTTATAAATATATAAGTTATTGTACCGGGTACTAAACCTATAACTGGGAATATTAAAATCAATTTAACCTAACAACATTACAAGATACTTAAAACACTCAGCTTAAGTATTCAAAAAAATTAAAGTTATCACCACTCACGACAAAATGAAATATTCAACTATAACAGAACAATTTTAGGTCAGAAATTCAATATAAACATATAAAAGCATTATATACATAATCATCACCAGAAGTAGAACTAAAAGATAGACAGTTAATTCCATTAGTTACCAATATATGTATATGTATGTATATGGAAAGCGCACAGCTAGTTACTTGGTTCCAGAGTTATTAAACAAAAAATATAAAGCACAAGTTAAAACTTTACTTTTTAAACAGCCAACAATAAAACTCAAATATTACATATTCACATAAACACCATATTTATATCGTAAATGTTAAGAATTATATCAAAATCAAGAAAGGTTAAAAACAATATGAACACGATTGTACTTACTAGGAGGCAAAAGCACTGAGTGGTAAGAAAATAATTTTTTTAGTCTAATTTCTATAAGTATACACATGTAGTTAAATATAAGTAAACGATAGGAAAATGTGCAAGATACAAAAAAAATTTTTTTATTATATATATATATTTATTTAATTATTATTATTTGTTACTATTTTTTATTAAGTAAAAATGTTGTAACATATTTAAAATATTTAAATAAATTGATAACATAAAAAAAGTAATAAACTAAGTATATAAAAGCCTTTCTACTTACATTATTACAGAGGGATAGCAAGTGCTGCCTGCCACTATTGGGCACAGGCTATCCGGCACGCGGTTCCACTGTTGATTGGGTTTGGTTTATCATTTTACACATGCAGATTTCTTCAAGAAGTTTTCTTGCGCCGCCAAGAACATGATAGATGAGTATTTTATTGATACCGGATTCGGGTTTCGAACTTGGTTTGCTCGCATACTGTAACATTAAAGAGGAGTGCCCAGTTACCGAGCTCCCATGATTTCATACACAAAATATTAACAAGTATATTCGATCAATTTAGATTCTGACTCTAACTTCCTAGGCACTAAGACTTTATCACCGCTCACAAGATTAAGGTACACTTATTAAATATTTTCCAAATAATAAAACTATTCGGTATTTGTTTCTATCTATTACAATAGTTGTAGTCTTACCACTTATTGGAACACTCGTCGCACAAACAACTTTCACGCCCCCAGATCACTGACAAACTTCCAAGTGCCATCAAATTCGATGTTTTGTTAGCTAATTCCAATAAAGCGAATACTTATTGTGCGTTGAGATTATTGTATGGGAAGAATCACTTTGTATGAGTACTGTAATAACTTATTAATTAATAAGTTTAAACATTACTTTTACATACGCGTAGTTATTTTGCATGAAACTACTCGTATCTGTGGATTTAAATTAGAAGGACGATCATGGTTTCACAAAATACGATCTTAAAATAGAAACTCAAAAGCAAATCATATGAACAACACAAAATACAGAATCCTGTGTCGTTTATTGAGTAAGTCATTTTCGCTCCATCCTAATCGATGGTTTTTTTTACTGATGATTGAAGGTTTTAGCTCGAAAGCTATACCAGAATTAAAGGTGGTCGAGCAGTAAGGAGTGTGATTCCAACCGTTGTGGTGATGGCAGTGAATTTATACTTGTTGGATAGTGCATATAACAAAGGTGTAAAGTAAATGGCCAGTGCCTGGATGAATGATGTGAGGCAGCGGGTGATGATAGCCCCCGAAGTTTGATGGCTTGTGGCATCACTGGATCGTAACTTTTCAGTGATTTCGCGGGAGAGATGGTTGGGAGTGAAGCCCTTTTTATTCACAAGCTGGAATTCACTAGTTGACCTCCATGATAGCGTCCTAGGATGAGGCCCTAGAAGAAGCTCGCGAAGCGGCTTCTTTTACAAAGCTAGCTCAGGTATAGCTACATTTAGGGTGTGTGCTTAAGTAAGTATAATTAAAACTACGCCAGACTTCAACGTCAACTACTGAGTCTGTACTGGCAAGGGAACTACCCAAGGCCAGTACAGACAACTTTTCTGTTTGTTTCGTTTCCCAGAAGAGGAACTGCGGGTGAAAGGGGCTAACCCTACACTAGCTTTGGTAGTACCGTCAGATATCTATTAGTGTAAACAAGTAATGACTTGGATTCCTAGAAACTATAGCCGAGCACAATAACAAAATGCAGTAAAATTCCTTTGAGTATTTTACGTGGAAAAGTGACGCTCACGTCTCATGTGCGGGGAGCTCGGATGCGTCGCGGCAGGGCGACAGTCGAGCCACGAGTGCCCTCATCGAAGTCAGTGCTTCAGCATCTTAATTTCTTTTTGAAGATATATACATTTCATTAACTGAAGGCTCTATGATAATAAGACTTCAAAAATAGGCATATGTAGGCGATAATAGGAATTCCTAATGCGAAATCTTAAGATGGCTGAAGCGAGTTCGTTTTATATCTAGGACTATGCAAAGAACCCATACTGGCATAAAATTATATAATTGAGGCTATGTTTTATTTTATCACGTTAAGTATTTAAAACCAGCAAATAGGGTTTATTTTATCGTTATCACTTAATATGGGGATGCCTGACTGCATATTGTTCAGTATTTAATGAGCTGTGCTAGCTGAATGTACTGGCGTTTTCCTTAAATACATATAATAATCCTGTTGTCTGAGTTGGATTTCATGTGTATCAATATTAACCTTGGTAATAAGAATGTTAACCGTATACACATGTCTAAAATGTACTCAATGTGTAACAATCATCATAAGTAAACCTGAAAAATAGTAAAACTGAAAATAATTATTTTAAGACTCGTTAAGAACAATTAACACCGTTTGACCGATGCTTCAATAAGAGAATTGAAGCCTTTTGTACATCAATTGTGTATTTTATTATAATTATTTATTTTTAATATTGTTTATATTTGTATATATTTCTCCTTCCTGACGATACTGGTTTATAAGAGATATAGGGACGGGAATTAATGGAGGGTGCTTTAAGTTATTTTTATTTAAATGTCGGTGCCTTTGCCCACCCTTACTTCTTTTCGCCTACTGATCATGTAGTAACAGACACCAGCAGGTAACGAGAGAAGAATCAAAATTACTAAACTATATACTATTCAAACTAAGCCCAACGCTTAAATTCTCTGGTCGGACAGACAGAGCATCCGTTATTACATAGCGCAAGTAAAGGTAAGAGCGATAAGAGTTCAAAAGATACGTTGCGCTGTTTTAACATGTTATACCACCTACAAAATCCTCGAACTTATTTTAAAATTTCATTTTATGCCAGGAAAATTAAACAACTGACTAAATCATAAATTTCCTTTTTTGCCCTAGCCCAAAAACCTTTGCATGCACTTTCACGTATTCAAATTATTCTAATACCGGTTTCAAATACGGCTCTCCTGGGACGAACCAAGGAAGAAATTCAAGATCATTCTTTTACAAAAACGTTATAATGCTAACTGAATAAAATATTTTTTATTCCTATTTGTAAATTTCCTCTACGGTATTGTGATCTAAATATTAATAACTAAATGATATAATAGTAATGTTTTACTTATCAGGTAAAATTGATGTAGCATTGAAATTGAGGTTACTATCTATAGTTATTTTATTAAATATATTGGAAACATTGTCAACTAGAAAATATCATAAGAAATATAAGAAAGTAATATACGAACAGTTAGTTTTTTATAACTTACTAAATTAGAATTAGGATTGAGGCGTATTTTCACATATTTTCCACATGCCTTGCACTTCATTAAGCTTTCTGTTATGATTCGTTTATATCAAAGCTTAAATTCAACGCCAACCAATAAAACACTTTATAAACAACAACAATAAATTTCGATACGAATTTTCAAAGGAACGGAAAATGCTGTTTATATTTTAGCCAAACAAGCTCTACCAAACAATAGCTCACTGATAAGGCCTAAACCGCTCGCTATCATTTTTAAATTTATTCACGAATTCCTTTCATGACATTAAATACTTCCCCATTGATAAAACCGCTATGAAATATAAATAGTCGAAAATATATAGACAATTTTTATTTTTTTTGTCGTATTAATATTTTACATGATTATGCCCATTTCCTCCTAATTATCCTAGAGACTATTGCCTTCTTTTTTTTCTCTTTCTTATGCCAAGAAAACAGTACGCACAGAATATGTTTTACAGAGTAGCATTATAAAGTAATGTATTTGTGGAACCGGATTCGGGGGCCCCGGGTTAGGAGAAGCTATAAAAGCCGCATAGACAAACGGGGCTACCATCACTAAGAACTAGGTGGAAACAACTTACGCGCACGCAACCGCGATTCTTATAACACCTTTAATCGAGGAGGAGAACGAGAAGAAGCTCGCTATGTCATCTTGGTCTTAACTAACCTTACTACGTTATGCTTATCCGTGTCTTCGATACTCCTACCATGGTGCCACTTAACTTTATTCATCCAAAGCTATTTTAAGCCTTACGTTGTCTTCTCACATCGCGCTGGATTGAAAAAAGTTACTTCTCTGAGATATAAATTTACTATATTATTCAAAAACCTTGGACGTGTAAAATTAACCAATCCGCACTACAGTCACATGCTGGACTATGACCGTGGTAACATTTGGGGCTATCATTTTAGCAATACATTAACTCAACAAAATTAATGGGTTTCAAATAATTTAAAACTTTACGCAATTACCTTGGAACCAATTTTTAGTAAAAGCATAAAAGCAAACTGCCTATATGACAAACTGGTGACTCTATGTTAATTTAAAATAACTATATGTAAATATATATTTATATATACATACATATATATATATATATATATATATATATATATATATTTATATATACATACATATATATATATATATATATAAAAATGCGAGTAGAAAACCGAGAATATTATATATCCATAAACCAATTCTGTATGGATTCCAAGCATCCGTTCCACTCATTTCTTCCATGATTACAAAGAAAAGTAATGTACATTACGTAATTAATATTTTGCAATCTACACTTTTTTTTTTTGAACTACACTTATAATATTTTGCGGCAATTCTTCAGCAAAGTATTATTAGTTTGTACCGGTGTTAAAAGTCCATAAATATATCATTGCACTATAGCTATGTGACTCTTCACCATTATGTAAGACACAAAATGCAAAGTTTTGAAATCTTTTGTTTATTGAAAATGGCGATGTAGCCGAGATAGACAGCACACTAGTTCAGTAAAGCTTAGTGGTATTTAAACAGAAATACAGACGCAAGCAAATATCCAATATGTTGCTGTATGCATTAGGAAAGACGAGGCAAATCCTTTCGATTTTATTCAAGGAATATATCGACAACGAAGGGATATTCTCGCCGTACACCACCAGACAGGTTGTCTGGTTGTGAAAAGGGAATAAATAAATTAAATTAAGTACTTCCAGTGCATATCCACCTACTGTTTGTATTTGTATTAATTGTAGGTAAGTCGGAACAATAAAAAAATTGTGAGTTAGAAATAACGGCCCCAAAGGAAGACCATCGCTGGTTGTACTATCATAACCAGCATGTGCAGAGTTGTGACAGATTCGTGACAAGTAGCAATTTATTTTATTAGCCTTTTATTCTTTTAATCATCTAATTGTATGCAATAATGTTAAATTTCGTAAGAATAAACAAATTCTTTTAGTTCCCCGTTAAATATCGACACGCTCACCACCCACCACCCGATCTCGAGACATTGGATTTATCTAAATCATGGTTACAAATTAGTTTTTTTATTATTGTATGGCGGTTGAAAAACGAGCACACAGTGCACCAGATTATAAGCGATTCCTGCGACCCATAACATCCACATTCAGCTCCGAAAGGAATCATAATGCAGAAGCGTTGTCACTCCTAAGGCCAAATATAGAATACCTTGTTCAGGCTTTCATGGGAAGCTGGACCAATATTTCGACCCCCTACTGAAACCACAGCACCAATCACCCAATACAGTTAAAACTGACGAATCGGTATACATTGCAACGCAACTCTTCAGGCCTATCCTTCATATGATTTTGTCAAACATCTTGCCGGAACATGTCTAATACTCTTTTAGTGATAAGGCTTTATTCAATAGGTGGTAACTTAAAGTCATCAGCAGAAAATAGGGCTTAGTACGAGAGTTACTGCACATTTAGTATTACTCAGGGAACACGTTTAGAGTTGAAAGGTTTAATTTAACTCCTACGGACGCGATCAATATCATTTCCCAATAAGAAACTTTATGACACTGTTTATCACATGGGACTATGACAAGGATTCAATTAATTATTATTGCGATTTTACTATATTTTAACAAGACTAATAAATGTCAATAATTTGACTTTCTAATACCTAAATAATGTGATGCTTTTTGCATTACATTATGAAAGACGCAAAAAGATAATTTTCGAATGCCGTCAATCGACAGAAACGACATATATAAATATGTCGTTTATGTCGTATACGTTCTATTGTAAATGCATTTACATGTTCCCGATTCGCATGTACCTAAATAATTCAATACTACAAGCGATCGCCATTCTATGAGCAAATAGATAGTCCTCACTTCCGACACATGTCTCTTTGGTAGTACACAAGGAACTGGTCACGTAGAATATTGACGCCCCTAGCTATCCGTTTGCCAAGTACAATACGTATTTTTAACAAAGAAGTTTAATATTTTTTTAAATTAAAAATTTTTGAGTTAACGTGTTAGACAATTAAAATTTAGTAATAACTGAACTTAGCTGTAATCACCACACCGAAAATATTAACAGACAAAAAGGATTATGAAAAAGCTTAAGCGTTATATCTATTATATGCTGCGTAAGATAAACCCGGTATAGGCTTAGTTCCCTAATTATCTTTTTCTGCTCTTAGATTACTAAGCCCAAACCAGGGTGCTAAGATAATCACATCCTTATCCGCTCTCAAGGCATTCCGCCTTCTTTGGCCCCGTCTCTATTGCTGAACCGAAGGAAACCTCATGACAATAATTTAGTAGCATTGTATTGGGGGTAAGTTATTTCCGGTTAATCAATTTTAATGTTAATTTTTAAATGATTATTATAATAAATGTTTAGTTTTTCAATATTTCCTCACTATAAAGTTTTATCTTAAACACAAAAATGAATATATACAGCAATTAATTAATGACTCTAGAGTAATAATTATCAGCATTTTATGACTTCGTGAAATATTTGAGAAATCCAAACCGAAGTATGTACATAGTGAAAAACAATAGTAAATCTTGGTTTCAGCGTCAAACGCTGTAATTCGGCAGTCGGTCTACCAGGTTACATAATAATCACGTCATATTACATCGCTAACAATCACGGTATTACAAAAGCAGCAATAAACAAACTACTAAGTTATATGGTAGGGTATGCATGACTCGTCTATATGTCATTCCATCTGACCTTTCCCCCGATCTAATTAGCAAACTATCACGAGAACAAAAAGGTGCTGTTATTGAAACGTTTGCCTAACAACGTTTGACAATCACGAATATATAATGCCATGAATAATCCTTTGATCTGCGGAAAAACCCGGTATCGATTGCCCAACTAATGAGTATTCGTACCGAGTAAACCACGTTCGGATTGTAATCAAACACTGGTTTATATAAGTATAGCCAATGCATTACAGGATACTGTCACGAGTTCAGGGTTTGATTACTAGCAGAGATATTTGTACAACAAATTATTGGGTTTCGGATATGAGTGTGTTGTATGTGCAAATGGTGCAACCGTCCCTCGATGATGTACATTTATTTATATTATGTTTCTGTCTAGGAAATGATACAACAAGTTAGTACCTCCATGTTTGCAAGATTTTTAACAGCACTATAATATAGCAGTAGAATAACAACCAGACGATACCAGTAAAGTTGCGGACGACTAGTGCCTGAAGGCTCGCTTTAAATTTTATGGTACACATGCACCCTTAATTCGGATCTCATTGACATTATAAATTGCAACCATGCGTTCGTTAGTGAAAGAAAATATAGTGCGGGTAATCTATAAAATAGACAAAAATAAATTTCAGGTAACTAATTAAGGGCAACTGTATTTCATCTCTACGTGTCTGGATTCAAACCAGACGCTATTTGTAAACGCCTCAAATCCGCAGCCAACACCTTAGGGAAATTGTATCGGAAATGGAGGATCGAGGTTTATCCCACCATAAGTGCAGCCATGTACTTCTCTCGGCGCAACAAAACGCCTCATCTCCTCACTATAGAGTTATTCGATCGTCCAATCCTCTGGGAAAAGTCAGTCAAATACTTAGGCGTCACATTAGATGAAAGACTCACCTTCGGTTCGCATATCAACCACTTACGGAATTAAGCAGCGTTCGCCCTAGGTCCTTTTCAACCGTTACTCAATAAAAATAGCACAATGTCCCTGCGTAATAAAATTACACTATACAACGCGTGCATTTGACCCATTATGACATACGCAAGTCCCGTCTTTGCGCATGCCTCCCCGCGTTATATTCACCGACTTCAGGTAATACAAAATCGCTTCATGTTTAAGGCCACCGGTGTACCATGGTTCTTGCGTAATCAAAATCTACACATAGATATTTAGCTGCCGACCATAGTTCAGTACCTGAAGCAGGCTCCCCGTCGATATTTCGACTCTGCCGTCACACACCCAAACCCCTTGATTGTAAGTGCCGCCACTTACAATCCTATCGCGAAACATAGATTCACCCGCGTCCGTAGGAGACCGACGCACGCCCTCGACGACCCCAACGACGCGACCACCAGGGCCCAAGCCCTTCATAAAACACTACATACGTACATTGCACGTCGCAAACAAGGTTATTCGCGATACCGCCATGTCACAGGCCGTTTCTCTCCAGTCAATAATGATAGAAGCATTGCTGGAGTTTCTTGCGCCACTTCTTCTCCAGCGCCCACGCATTCCGAACTGGTGGTACAGATAGCCAATAATAATAATAGAGATATTAATGTAGATAATTCTTAGTCAAAAGCAACGAACCGAGCCGAGGTTCGTTGCTTTTCTCGGGCACCCTCGAGTCAGATGCTCTCGCGGAACATGGTAACCAATCCAAGCCTAGGCTCCCTTTTGGGAGCCCTTGTGCTGGTTACCCACTAATAGAGGTCTCGACTGAGCGCCATAATCACTCGGTCACCTCTCAACCCGGCGAAACTGTAAAACCCTCGGGCTAACAGCGACCGTCAGCTCGAGAAAAAAAATGTATTTCGTCTGGCGAAAGAAAGAAACCAGAGACTTTATTACTAACGAATATTTTATTATAGTCTAAGTGCCCTATATAGTACTGGAGTCATTTGGCAACAACGCATCTGCATTATGATTCCGTATTGAGAATATTACTCCGTATTGAGAATATATCGTGTGTATTATTGCCCGCAAGAATCACTAACCATCATTGAACTCTGTGCTCGTTTGTCACATCTCATATATTAAAAAAAATATTGTGATTTCATTTCGAGACCAAACGTGTCATGGGTCGCACAACTCACTAACCAGGTGAACTGCTTTCTAGATTGTTACCTGTCATATCAAACAAAGAACGGTATTTTAATGTCATTTGATGGTAGTTACCGGAAGGTTTCGCTGTCTTCGAAATCAAGCAGCTGAATATTTTTAATTCGATTTATAATTATTACCGACATCATCATGGCTTAATAATCTACGATTGTTTACTATGTTATGATAATTAGTTGGATGATATTATCATAACTTTCGATTATCGAAACCATTGTCAAGCTTTCGATTCGTCTATCAGTTTGAAACTGTATTAATCTACTAATTCCTTTAGGCTGCTGTAATAGCGAAACAGTAGAATTACTCTGTAATAAAATAACATTAAATTGGTAAATCAGCGATACGATAGTAACACAATCGAGCTCATTCCGATTTAAATATAAAGTACTCATGTTAAATATGTACTCAATTTACGTAATTGCACTGATAACATCGATTAATATAGCCGTTTTTCGTATTATTTTATTCTGATTATATTCCTCTTCAGTTAATTGGCATTGCACGAAATCAGAGCGCTTATTCGAACTCATAATTGCACTTTTGTAATTGTATGATATAAATGCAAAAATGTAAATAAAAATTAAAGCGTTCAGTTCTTAGCTTTCTCGCTCTTTCGTTTATAAGATTTAGAAAAACTCCAACTCAACGAAACTTGTCTACATAAAGACCTGGACCTAAAGCACGTATTAATGTAATATAGTGCAGTAAGGTTACGTACAGTATAAACTGTGAAGATGGATCAAAGATGACGAGCAGTCATCTATTCAAGAAATGTTTTCTCATTCCACTAACAAGAATAAAGATTTTGTTTCAAAAAGATTAATATAAAAATATATAACAAATGTAAAATTGGTGGTAAATTTTAAATTATAATCACTTAATTATAAATAATTGCTCGTAGGTCTACGTAATGGAAGTTGTATTAATGTACATTTCTTATTAAAGCATCTTATCCAACTGGCTTTTTTCTTTTTATGTGTTGTTCATACTACGTCCAAAGTATATTCTGATCTAGATTCTGTTGATGTTTATGCTGTTAGCCTATGCGGCTCTTACAGCTTCATCGGACACAGGGCTCACGGAACTGAGGGGTCCGTGAGCTGGTTTATACCGTGTTGCCTACTGTGGTTCTCTTACTTACACAAAGCGCTCATAAACTGAGCGTGTCGTTCTACTCTTTGATCTCACACCTATCTGATGATGCCACCCAAGTTGCCAGTTCCCTAGCTATATTGTGATTCTCCCGAGTGGAGAATGGATGGTGATGACTAATGACCGTCCGAGGTTTCGGTATGCGAACCTAGCCTCTGACGGACGCCACCTGTATCATATTAATCGGAAGCTGTGGGCGGTGAGAACCGCCCTGACACGCGGGTGTAGCGAGTGTACGCGGTGTCGCGAAGATTGCGTCGCGCTCGGAGGCGAGGGCGACGCGACGAGGTGTAGGTATTGTGTGTGGGTCCGGGGTCCGTTGAGGACGGACTGGCGTAGGGTTCCCCATGAAGTGGGGTCGTCGAGGACGTGACGGGGTCTACGGTTCGTAGTTACCGGATTCGGATCCGGATCGTAGGTTGCGGCGTTTACCACTAGCGGGTTAGAATGCGAAAGCGCTTTCTCGAAGAAGCGCTGCGAGAGAGATTTGAGGTATTCCGGTATGGTGACGAGGTGTAAGTCACTGTGCAGATCGATGTTGCGTTGGTACGGCTCTGCTCCGGTTGCGATTCTAGTGAAACGGTTTTGAACCGTTTGGAGTTGATTTATTTTGTTTTCGGCTACGTGGGCGAAGACGACGCTGGCGTAGGTCATAATAGGCCTTACGCAGGTCTTGTATAGAAGGAGTTTATGTCTTAAGGACATTTTGCTTTTAGCGCAGATGAGCGGGTGAAGCCGGCTCATGACAAACGCGGCCTTATTTCTCGCATTTTTGATATGCGGACGGAAGCTGAGTTTACGGTCAAAGGTGACCCTAGGTATTTGACCGTTTCTACCCAGGAATGGGACGGTCGAAGATCGTGATGCGTCCTAGCTTTCTACGGTTAGGTACTGATGCAGTGCAGAATGGATTGGATGAGCCTCTCCAGAAGAAGACTGCTGCACTTTTATCCGGGTTAATTTCGATTCTCCATAACCGAAACCACTCGGCGAGGCGGTTGGCTGCGGCTTGGAGTCGGATGGTGATACGGCCCTTGTGTAAGTTTGAATAGTATAGGGCGGTATCGTCTGCGAAAAGCGCAAGACTGACCTGCGGATCTTTCGGGACATCACTTGTGTAAAGTGAGAATAAGAGGGGGGAAAGAACGGAGCCCTGAGGGACACCTGCCAGGAGCGGCCGGCTTGAGGAGCGCGTGCCGTCGACTCGATATCGAAAAGTGCGATTCGACAAGAAGGCTCGTATGATGTGCACGAGCCTGTCTGGTATGTTGATGGAGTGAAGTTAAGTTAGTATTAAACCGTTATGCCAGACTTTGTCGAATGCCTTTGCGACATCGAAGAATAGTGCACCAGTACCGATGGGGTTTTTCAGGGTTAGCCCTGCGAGAATGTGTTCCGTTAAGCGGAAGGCCTGTTGAACGCAGGAGTGCGTATTCCTAAACCCGAACTGTTCGTCGGGAAGTAATCTATTAGCTAGGACGTGTTCTTTAAGTCGCCTAAGAATAATCCTTTCGTATACCTTGCCCACGGAGTTCAGGAGACTGATTGGGCGATAGCTGGTGGGAGGTTCCGCGGTTTGTGCGGTTTGGGTATCCTGATGACGTCCGCTTCCTTCCAGGCATCCGGGAAGGAGCAGCTGGAGAGGAGCGTATTGAATATTGCCACAAGGAGGCAGATGATATTAGCGGGAAGCGCTTTAATTATTTTATTGTTAATCCCGTCGGGACCGGGAGCTGACCTCTTTTTGAGGTTTTTTATAATGTTCGTGACCTCGTCGGTGGTCACGGGTTCTAACGGTTCGCCCGCTGGTGGTAACGACGCCCTAAGCGCCACGTCGGCGTTCACCTTTCGGAGGTGGTCTTGGTCCGCGGGGGAGTTCGACGGGGAGCATTGGCTCTCTAGACTGTCCGCGAGATATTCGGCTTTCTCCGTGTCATCGAAAGCGAGAGTAGCGTTGTCCGGTAAAATTAGAGGAGGCATTGGTGTGATGGTGTCTGCTTTGAGACCCTGCGCCACACGCCAGTAGGCGGTATTCGAAGGCTCCAGGTCTGCTAGCAGGTCGCCCCATTTTGATCGTTAAAAGATTTAATGCGCTCTTTGACCTCCCTTTGGAGGTGGCGCAGTCTAACGCGATTAACATCCGTCGGGTATCTATCGTGAAGCTTTGCCGCGCGATTTTTTGATCTTATCAGTCGACGGAGACTCGAGGGAAGGACCCCGAATTGATCGGTCGACGCGGGGACCGTCCTTTTCGAGTCTTCGACGGCCGAGCTAAGGTGTGAAGTTAAGGAGTCGATCGCCCGAAACGCCTTGTCAGGTGAGTCGATCTCGTTGATTGAAATATCTAGCTGCTGGGTGGTCGTGGCTCTGAGTTTACCTTCGAGAGCACGCCAGTTGACTATGGTTTTGGTCTGAGGGACCTCGCCTGTCGATTGGCCCAGTTTGAGGAGCACCGGCCTATGATCCGATGATAATTCGTGTAGCGGTTCAATGGAGTCGACCGCTAGGGTGATATTTTTGATTAACGCAATATCTAAAACGTCGGGTGTTTGACGTGCAAAGTTTAGAGCGTAACGTGTCGGGGAGTCGGGGGCTATAACATCGAAGTTATGAGAGCCCATGAGGGCGTGAAGCGCCTTGCCGTTTTATTCTCCCTTATCGAATGCCAGGAGGCATGTTTACTGTTTAGGTCGCCTGCTATGACGACCGACGGCCCTAGGTTGATTAGGGTCCTGATGTCCGATTCTAGAACTGTTTTCGTCGGTGATAGATAAACCGAGGCGATAACTATCGGGCTATGACCGGTCATAGCCACCCTACACGCGGTGGCTTCTATGTTTGTTAATCGCGGAACCTCGAGCGGTACGCAGTGCAAGCACCTTTTGTAGTAGATCAGGGTGCCGCCTCTGGAGGCGGTCAACCTGTCACCACGGATGGTTCTGTAATTGGCGATCTTGGGATCGCTGTGGCTAGGTTTTAAGAAGGTTTCTTGCACTAGCATAACGTCGACGTTGTGTTTCTTTAAATGGATCGCTACTTCGTCCTTTTGAGACCTGAGTCCGTCCGCGTTGAAATACGAGACAGTCAGAGAGCGGGGTTTGACTCTACCTAATGGTGTGTTAGCCATTGGAGACAGAACTAGGGGGTTGCCCTACTGGGCATGGGACCATTCTGGAGAGCCCAGAAGGAGCGTATGGTGCCCATGTGTTCTGCAGTGATCTGCAGCATTTCGAAGGGCGTTTTGGCCTGCTGGAGGCGGATCCCCATGTTGGTGAGGTCCTCCAGGGCGTTGAAATCTAATGAGCTGATGAAGTTCAGCGAATATGTTATTGGGTTTTGCATACCCAGAGGTTGAGGTGTGGCCTGCGCTGAGGTGGCGGGCTGCACGGGGGAGGGGTTTGGCCTAGTGATAGGCGCGACTTGTTTGCGCGCCATAGCTGGAGGCATTGCCCAGGCTGGCTTTGCAGGGGCCTTAGGGGCTTGCAAGGGGGCAGCGGGTTTGGGGGCTGGAGCTGGAGCTGCAGCTGGAGAGGGGGCGGGCCTGGGAGCAGGCGCGGCCCTTACGGGGATGGCTGGGGTTGGTGTCACTTTTTTAGGTTTGGCTTTTTTGCCATTTTGAGTAGTCCCGCCGCGTTGCCTCTGCGGCGCTTTGGGACACCCGCGATAACTCGCTGGGTGGCCCTCTGCCTCGCATAGGCAGCACGCTGGGGGCTCTGTCGCTCCGGAGGGGCGCGAACAGTCCGGGGTGCCATGGTCCCCGATGCATTTGACGCATCTGGGCCTGGCGAAGCAGTTTCTGGCCGAGTGGCCGTAAAATTGACAGCGATGACACTGTCCTACGAGTCCGCGTTTGAGGGGGGCCTCCACAGATATGCCGGAGAGGCCGCAAACCGTTTTGAGGTTAAAAATGGCCTTGCCTTCTGGAGTCAGGTCCAGGGTGGCCAGTATGAGGGGCATGGGTTTTTTGGTGCGCGGATCTGTCATCCTGCGCGCATCTAAAATCGGGAGGTCTTGATCCTTAAGGGATCGGATTATTTCTTCCAATTCTGTCTCAAATGGGAGACCGCGAATAACGACCCGGAGTTTCCTTTCCTCCGGGAGGGCATAGGTGTGGAAACCTATGTTTTTCTCGCGCAGCAGTTTCGTGGCCGCGCGGAAGTCACCTACTGTCTGTAGGTTTAAACGAATGCCTTGTGGCGTATTTTGGGCCTTGGGGCACGATATTTTGAGTGTGGCGAACCACCTGGAGACGTCTGTCCATTTTGATTTTTCCTGTAGGATAACAGGGGGAGGGGGCTTTGTTTTGCGCTCCGAAGGGGGCGCTTGGCGAGCCTGAGGGGCTGCCTTTTTAGCCGGTGTGGCGGTCGGCGAGATTGAACCCGGCCTGGAAAAAGTGGCCGTGTTGATGACGGCCGGCTGCGCGGGGCGTTTTCTTTTGTTTGTGACGAGGGTGAAGCCCTCGTCTGGTACACTTGGCCCTACCTCCATGTCCGATGCGGAGGACTCCGAGTCTGAGTCGGAGGTCGACCGTGATCGGGGAGAGGCGGAGGTGGCAGGGCGCGCGGAAGGCGCTGCGATTTCGGTGTCGGCGGGTGTCGGGTCCGGAGATTGCGGGCTGTCGCTGATGGCGACCCGCGGAGATTCTATTTCGCGCATGTATTCGTCCCATACGCTGGGACACTTCGCGCGGATGAACGCCATGAAGCGGTTGGCGTCCATATTAATTGCGTAGGGCTTAATGCCCGATCGCGGGAAAAAAACGATTTTATTGTCCCCGCCTTGCGGCGGGGGTGTAAAACCTAAAAACTATACAATAAAATCCTAGCGTCTTGGGTACGCTTAGGGTGAGTACCTGTCGGTCGCCTAATGCGACAGAACAAAAGAAATACAATAGCCGCCTCTGAGGCGAGCGGGTGTGGCAACTTACGGGGTCGCTGGATCCGGTGGGCGCGCAGGTAGGCGCGCGCAGGTGTCCTTGCAGGTGCGCGGTGACGCACTCACTTCACAGGGCGGTAGTCCGCCCGCACTTGGTCACACACACATGCACTGTCGGTTTCTTCTGGTACTTTGGTACTACTACTACCACCGATGATGATACAGACACTAATAAACACACTGTACGTATTAGTAGTATCTCCGTCTGGCTGGAGGCGCATGGAGAGCACTTCCGGGACGACTGCTCCACTCGAGGGATCCGAGTGGAAATGGTATATTCTGACTAAGCTAACACATTAAATTGTACCCGGAAAACCTATATAACAAGTGGGTGTTTTACTGTGTATTTTAATATATCGCAACACAGTTGACAGTGCATCGTGATAATCATATAACCCCATACACCGAGACATTATCATCTTCGCCCCTTATTTCTGCACGTGACAGAGTAAAGCTGCAATCTGAAACTGCCTGTAACATGAATGTGCCGAGCCGACCGGACTAGAACTATGTTATTGCGGAGAACCAGCGTAAAATAACATCAATTAGCGTGTTTCACTTGGTGAGTGAGATAACTTGAGACCCAATTACTAACTAAGAGACATTACATTATAGTTCTCAGAGATGACAACACTCTAATCTTTATTTATTTAACATGGAACATTGGTGTATGCGTCTCGTGTATGAGCCGTAGTAATTATTTACTATCAGGTATTTGTTAGTTATAATTACTTCCATAAAAAATATTCCTACCAAATCATTCCATTATAGGCAGGAATAGGATATCGGACATTGACCTCACCTTCGGTGGTAGGTTTAAATACCACGAACTGATTTGACAAGTACTAAATTTTCAAATACTTTCGAACAAACAATAGATCGCTAAGATTTATACTCCAAGTATTTTTAAAAAACTTACTAAAACAGTTAATAGTAATTAAAGTTACAGTTAATAGTAGTAAAAGACCTCTGCTCAAGATTGTCATCCGCGCCAGTTTAACCCTCAATAGGACTCTGTACTATGACGGTACGAGGCATCATCGCCAAGCGCACTTTTTATCTACTAACTCCCATCAATAGTCTTATTATGGTTAGCTTTTGTAAGAGAAGCATATACTGTACGTACATAAATTCATGAATTATTTTTTTAATCATATTATTATGTGATTTCACACTAATATTTCTTGTTTCATGTAGCTCTAGGTCTGGAACCGGACTTCTTGTATCCCCTCGAGAACGTGACCATCGCGCAGGGCAGAGACGCGATGTTCACGTGTGTGGTCAATAACCTTGGCGGTTACAGGGTGAGTGGCGACTCCGCCACTGCCAGGGTGTGTATCAAACCAACTCAATACAACTAGCCGACTGAATAGCGATGCACAGTCAAGCACAATGGACTGAGATCTGGTAATGTGAACGTTGCATGGCGAGATTTACAGGTATTCTGATAAAAAAATACAATTGAATATAACCGTGACTTATTAAATACACTAAAAAGGTTGAATATATGATATTATACAATAACAATATATAAAAGCAAATACAAAAGCAATGTTACATCAGAAATAATACAAAGTTGTTGCTGCGAATATTGTTTTCAAAATGACTACAGAAATGACATCACCGTATCTAATGTTTAACTATCATATTAGTTATTGTCTGCAGTGCAGATAAGTACTTAGTGCCATAAGTAATTGCATAAAGATAAGAAATTAATAAAAAAACTCAGATCATAGTTAGGAAATGTATAAAACCAAACAGATAAATAAATCAATCATTAATGTGCTATACATGCTACTTTAATTAGATATTATCTTCAGGTCCCGCGGGCCTAGGGCGAATTAATATACGCACATACTTAATAATATATACATATTTCGATGTAATAGCGACAGTTGTTCGCACAATCTATTATATTGATAGTTACCAAAATGCCTTGCAAACGTCACATTATAGATCTCAACCAATAGAACTTTGCACTAACTTCCACACTCCTTGCACATTCTTTAGCACACAATCTTCTGTGCACCTCTTAAGCACTCTTCCACTCACAACTTCTAGAAACTGTCTCTGTCTAGAATAGAGAGCAAGACGATTATTTAAACTGCATAATAACCCGCAAGTTTGTACTCAATAGATGTAGAAATAGATCACTGCACACAAGGTTACATGCACACTACCACAAATGCACATAGAATTTCTGTATAAAATTAGTTCCTTAAGTTTATATTTTTTAACCATTCTTTTATTTTAACTATATTGATCTGCTTAAGTGCACAAACGTCAAGCAAATTGTCAAAGCATGTCATACGACTTAAATAGATTTAAGGGCGTTTTTTTATATAATACATACTTCATTTATAGATTAAATACTTTTACATTAGTAATCAATTAGATGCCAAAATAAACTTGTTAATCCTCTATGAGGAGCCAATTTCATTTGAGCAAGGACATGTTGCAAAACAGTCACTTTACGAAATTAAAATAAACCCTCTTGGTCCCCGTTCAATCATTTCAAGGGGTATTGCTCTCAAACTGTCCCTACAGTTGGACTACCTATTGAATACTATAATTAAAACATTCAATAATTTATTACATTGGAGTATGTAAAGCAAGTAATTTATCTGAATTTGGAATGCAAGCAAATATTTAACGTAAAAAGTATTATTATAATCATGGTGATTTATACAGCTTCTGCAATCAAGCAATATCGGACACCATTTCATTACGGCATCTCTCTATACCTGCTACCTACCGGCAAGTATAATGTTTGCTGTTCAATATTGTTCATTGTAACCAATTACCCACTCAGTGTATATTTAATTTCCTTTAGGCTTTAAATTTGAAAATATACACAGAAATATCAGTTTTAATTACTATATTCTTTATAAATAGGTCTATTGATTTAAAGGTTAAATATTAAACAAAAAATGTGTAATATTTATTTATTTACTTGTTCATTTACTTTCGATTTTTCTTCAAACAAATTACACATTGCAATTCAATCAAATAACTTCGATATGCACCGCTGGTATGGACGAGTTGAAAAATTGGTAATTATTTTGAAATTGTGTTTATTTAAAAATATAAAAGTTTTGGCATTTAAATTGCGTTGCAAATTCAACGTGACGCTCAAAAAATGTACTAACTGTGGCGAGATATATCATACATATTAAAAAACGTACTAAATTACATTTGCGATTAAATCATAAGTTTGTAACAGAAATTGCACCGCAATTTAGAATCACAGCCCTTTAATGTATAATTTTATTCGTAAACAATAAACAAAAGAGATAAAAACTGAATTATATATAGAGGGGTTGTAAGGCTTTGTGATTGTAAAATGAAAGTATTATGTTCCTCATAGTGTACCTAATACTTTGATTTTCAGCATAATTCATAAGTTGTGTAGCAAACCTTTTCTCTATAGGCACTTTAAAATATCACTAAGTAGTGTTTGATGCACAAGCACTATTACTAAAAGAATGATATCGTGTCGTGTAGTCCTCTTCTTTGTCTTTATAGCACCAACTGTATCTTTTAGCACCACTTCTTGCACTTTAGGTATTTCCATGCACATAGAGTTAGGAAAAATTAAAAATAAAACCTAGGAAAAATATTTTTGATTAGTGTATTCGAAGAGTTTGTATGGAGTAATATTATAAATTATTCATATGCTGTGTCCCGAATTCCCAACGAACTGTGGTGGAATTTCTAAAACGTCATATTTGGAGAACATTTGTTCGTTTTTTGTTACGAGCTATGCAGGAAATTAGCTTCTATTGCAATGTCGACGCTTTTGGTAAGCGGGTGGAACGAGGGCATTTTCACAGCGCGCCCGCAGTGTGCCTCATAGCGGCGACCAGACGAAAATGTAATTAAAAATTCCGAGAGCATTTTGCGAGGCACTCGCAACAAGATAGTGTTGCTCTAGGTTCGTTGCCGTGACTACCTCTTGGAAAGTATTTGCTTTTAATTAGACTTGTTCACTCTAAAAGTCCTAATTACTTATATTCTTTACAACTGCTTGGTTCCTGTCTTATGGGATTATTAAGAGTATCACTCTACTCTTGTAGATAGTGTTTCTAATTTCATTAGTGAATTTGATGCATCTGTATATGAACGGTATTTGGTTGTGCTCTCTGAGACAGGTTGCGTGGATCAAAGCAGACACAAAGGCCATTCTAGCGATACACGAACATGTTATCACTAACAATGCAAGGCTGAGCGTAACTCACAATGACTACAACACGTGGACACTCAATATAAGAGGCGTGAAGAGAGAGGACAGAGGACAATATATGTGCCAAGTGAATACAGATCCGATGAAAATGCAGGTATTGTTAAAAGTCTAAATTACATATAAATATATATTAATATAAAAAAGTAAATATTTTAATATATTATCATTTTAAAAAATGGAACGATATAGATTAACATCAAAATTTTTAATCACAAGATCACAAGTGTGATAATTTTGTTAATTTTTAGACAGCATTTCTTGAAGTGGTCATACCGCCGGATATTATATACGAGGAAACTTCTGGAGATATGATGGTACCAGAAGGTGGTTCCGCGAAACTAGTATGCAAAGCAAGGGGCTACCCCCCACCGAAGATCCTGTGGCGCCGAGAAGACGGCGGTGACATTATCTCAAGAAGCGGCCCCCAAGGAAAAACGAAAGGTAAGAATAAATTATTCATAATTGAATTTCTCATACCTTCCTTAACCATGGACTAAAATTTTAATCTTCATTTACAAACAATTACAGTACATTCAAGGTGTTCTTTCTTTCTGAGATAATTTTTTAAAAGAAATGTAGGGGTGGGCTCAAATCAAAATAATTTATAGTTTATTAACTGATTTACGTAAGTTACAGCTTTTATTGAACGAAATAAGCTAAGTTAGATGTTCTTCTTTATATAGTATATAGACTTTCTGTACATGAAAATATAAATAACTTATCATTAATGTCATGAACCAAAAATACGAGTGAAACGTACTTATAGCAAAACTTTCAAAATTGTCCTAACGACAGACTCCTTTTAAATTGTCTCTTCAAATATATTTTAGGAATTAAAATCTTCTTACCTAAGAACCTGATGATTAGTGGTAATATATACCTCCATATTCCTCCTGCTGATATCTGCTTCCATATTCAACAAAGATTCAAGATGTGCATATGTCACCCCTGGAAATTGAGATGCAATATCTCTTTACGCCTGATTGGGTCCCCGGATCCCTTCAAAAACGATACGAAACAGAGCAGCGTTATACTATTTGAAGCTGGTATCCATCGAGGGCGTGGTCCTTCCCCATTCGAGAATACCAATTCATGATTCAGCTACCAACTAGCTGTAGCGTAAGTCTGTTACGTATATACCACTGTTAAGTCTATAAAATAAGCAACATATGTATATATTAAATCGAACAGTTGTTATGATTCTTTAAGTTATCTGTTATCAGTGGAACAAACAATAATCGATTTAAAAAATTAAAACAATAAAATAACCTTTATGATAAATGATTCAATATTTCTTAATAATTTACAGCGTTTTGTTATACTTAGTTAATGTAATTTAATTTTTGTAAAGGAAACCAATCATTAACATTTCTAATTCGTAAAATTTCAAGGTTAAAAGAATATAAATTAAATACGAAAACATTAAAATTTTAGTATTTCAATTATAAAAAAAAGAAATTATTATAAAGCCTTTAAAAAATTACTATCAAGTAATCACAACTTAAAATATTCGCTATTGAATCTTAGCAGTAAATCAGACCGCAGAAACTCGCAGATCTCCTATTACCATTCACACCGTCCTTTCTAATCCAGCTGGATTACACTCTCTAGACAGTCCGGGAATAATTACTTATCTACTCATCACTGCTAGCCTAATAATGGGGAATAAAGGCTTGTCAAATGAAATGAAATCGTCGAAAACCTCAGTTGGCGAAGTTTCTGTCCATTATTCATTCATGATTTGCGTTTATAGACATTTCTTCTTAAAAGAGTTCGTAAAAATTAATTTTATCTATTACAATCCATAAAGACATTGATTTGCAATAACTTATGGGCCTTAGGTAGTAACAATAAGTTGAAAATTATTGAATTTACAAATTAGTTTTGCGACATGGTCATAAACATACATCGGCAGTTATACCAGTCATTGTATTGAGGGTTCGTGTCGAATAGCAATTGGAAACAGCACTGACAGGGTGATTAATCGGCAGGTACTACTTAACCCCACCAGTGCTCAGACTTTCTCATGCCATCAGTCAATTCATTAAGCTAACAAAGTACCACCGGTAATGACTTTCACAACGCTCAGAGCACTTCTATACAATCTGTTAAGATTGGAGAGTAGTTATTCATTACATGTCCTAGACTCAGCGCAATCATATATTCTAAGTATAATTAAACACATTAATATTGTATAGTGAACAAGTAGACATTTCAAAACACATAACTTACCTATAGAATATTAAAGACATAACTTTTCGAGTATTTCGTAATTAAGGATCAAATAAACTTTACCGGGCCAATTTAAAATTATGTAATGTCAGCAACAATCATCAATTTGAGTGAAGACATCTAATTAAAGAAGCCGTTACAAGTTACCTCCATAAATCTGAACAGGAAACAATACAGGCTATCCATTACGCGAGGCAATGTTTCTTTACGGAATATTCCAATGAGCAAAGTTCGAGGGTTGGCCAACACGATGAACATAGTTTTTCAATGACAACGCGGAGCTCGCTCGAATTCGTTATTGCCATCTTACTGAGTTTCCTCTACATAAATTACTTTTAAACGTTTAAGGCTTTCTGTATATTTGCCATGCAAAATTTTATGGAGCAGTTGCTATAAAAATATAACCATCATAAAACAACAAAAAGTATACTTTTATTACTTCATTAGAAATTCATGCAATAGTATATAATTACAGTAATAATAATCAATTATTCTTGTTTTTTCTTTAATTTAACGTTAATAAGGACACTTAAAAACCCTCGCTTCGATTTCCAAATGACCGAATAGAAAACCAAATTTGTAACATTACATCAAACATACTCGTACAATCATTGATTATGATTATGTTCAGAATGTGTTGCATGCATGTCCCGCGCCCATGACATTGCTTTTGATCATATCTCCGATTTTATCGTATATTCATCACTATACATTTTTTATCGAATTTACCAATCTTCTGAGGAGTTACTCTTATTAACTTCAGTCGCTAAGCGTTTTACGCAAAATTTTCTGCATCGCCAGAGGTATTTGCGAACCGATATAACTTAGGTACCTTCTAAGGAAGAGAGCCTATACCTCTATACTGGCAGCGCATCTGCTTCTCCACTATGATGACACCTATGGACATTTGCACTTACTATATCCACTAACTATCAGGTGAGCTGCTTGCTCGTTTGCCTCTTATTCTATAAAACGAGGCATTATTATATACAGTCTCAGCGCAGTTAATGTCATCTGGTTAATAATCAGAAGATATCCCTGTGGTCTTAATATATTAATGGAAATTATCATGCTAGTCCTTTTTCTGTGAACAAACTATGGAGTTTGTATGTCACTTAACTTATGACACATCGACAGGCCAAGTTCATTCAACAACCCGCTTGGAAGACAGTTCAAAAATAAACGGAGCAGCCTTATAGCATTATTTTACTTATAAATTATTTTGTACTTCGAAAAAAAACTGTTATATTTACTGTAATATAAACGTTTTAAATCACGAAAAGAGTAGTGAAATTAAAAAAAAAACAATTATGGTTTTATTTTAGGCCTTAATATTGTTTATAATTACACAAAAATAAGAATAAAATATTCTATGACGTATTTTTACAATAAACGTATACGATAAAATATGTTTAAAGCATTATAATAAATCTAATATGATAATATTTCCTTGTTATTAGTTTGGAAGATACTCTACTGCAGCACTGTGCTATCATTGTTTGCTAACGAAGCGTCGATCGTGCTTCTGTCGACCAAGAGCTTTACACTTTAAACCATCAAAGTCCCTTCAGTTTCCTTGGAAAATATTGCCCTAGCTTTTTATCCTCTTGTTTGAATAATGGCTGCAAACGTACTTAGGTGCCATTTCAGCAAGGTGTCAGAAAACAACTCGAGTACGAACCACTAACGGCACTTGTTTATCGAAGCTCGTCTTCTACTTTTGGCGTTTCAGGGTGTTTTCAAACACTTCTTGGCGAAATGTAAAGTAAGCACTAGTATTGATAGTGGTAAACCTCTCATCAATCTTGAGTTTCACCTTTCGTAGGTCCGTAGAAGGTAGTCCTTCTAAACATATAACTAATTGAATACGTATGGATGTAGTTGATTAATTCTTAACTCAGACTGTTTTAATTATTTAAGGTTTTTTATACCAGCCTATTTTAAAGTATGTTAATAATTGTTATATTAGTTCATTCAGATGTTTTTATTCAGATCTTTTTTAAATGCATTAACGATGATACTATAATATCGTTTTGTTTTTATCTTTAGTGACATCACTGGAAGGCGATGTGGTTAATCTTACGAAGGTCACCCGTTCGGAAATGGGTGCTTATTTATGCATAGCCGCAAATGGTGTGCCACCATCTGTCAGCAAGAGGATCATGCTACATGTCCATTGTAAGTACAAAGCTTATTTAATAATCAAACTTTTTCACACTAAAGGTGAATTCTTGATAATTTAAGGTTCAAGAGTCCCTATTGACGTGAATCATAACCAGCATTTAAGGTTAGAAATTTTAGTATATTTATATATTTATATAATTTTATATATTTTTCCATTCGCTAAAAAAGGTTCTGGTTCTAGTACGTATCTATGTGGTATATTATTCTATTTCGTAGAAATAAAATGGATTTTATTGCGTTTATTTTAAAAAAAAAATTCCAAGGTTTTAAGTGCTGCAGTGCTAGGTCAGGGGGCGGACAGTGTTTGACGTCTCAATGTAATAGTTTTTAAATTATGTACAGCTTTTAATAATTTGTCGCGATCTACGCAAAAGGAACTTGTAGCATCTAGAGGTCTTGCAATACTACTGCCAGACATACCTATGTTTGGGATATAATTATATTAATCACAGAATCTCAAGCCTGCCAAACCTCAAGAATCATACTTGGTAGAATCGGTGTTGCTTTGTGACGATTTATGGTTTATCAATACTGTTGTAATGGTGGTAACATGTGGCCACAGTAAAGTTTAGACTTCCTAGAGCATCGATGTTTTAAGTCGGCTATCTGTTCTAATTTTCTATAAGCATAACATACAAAAGGGTCCATGATCAAGGTTCAGACTCCAGGAAAAATATGTAAATAAATTTATACGTGACTGTTACAACAATTATACTGTACTGATATTCATATTATTAATACATTAATCATTAAAACCAAAAAAACTACAATCTGGTTAAGATTGTACTATTTCAGATAATTAATAAGATTATTAATAAGATTTTAATATTACATACTAAAATGTATTCTATAACAATTTTAATAAATATACTCCGCGATGAACGTTGCGATTACGAATTCAAGACATGAATCAATTTACCCATCGATAAAGTCTACTCACCTGCGTAAGGTAACGAGTAAAAAAGCCACGTTGCGAACTCACTTATCAGACGATCTTCGAGTCTAATTTATAACCAGGAGTTATTCAATGCTCGGTTAGTCGGAGAACGCCGAGCCGGCATCGCGAACACGTAAGCAATTGGGAGATTTTCGTGTTATCACGTATCATCTTCGCAGCGTGCCTTGCATCTGAATTCAGGCAGTGGATCGTTTGTAGTCAGTGCGTCGTGTTTACTGCCCTGTTGACTATCAGCAATCAGTATGGATGGGATGCTTACATTTCCTGAATGTACTGTAAACTTTCGAAATGTAGTTGCGATATATTGTTGCTGTATTTTAAAATCTTTTTCATGGTGAAATAAATTCTTTGAAAATTTAAAATTAAGCAATTTATGTAGAAAAGCGATAAACCTATCTAAATAATACCTAACTTTAAGGACCTTTTTGAAGCAGTAAAAAGAGGTATTATATCAGAATACAATGCAGCTATGTCTATTTTGACAACAAAGTTACCTTAAATAAATATTCAGAGACCATTTTCTTTAATACTAAAAGAAATATGCATATGTTCCTGGCTGCTTAAAACCACGACACATTTGAAAACAATTGTAGATCACCCGATACCTTAAAATAACAACGGTAAAATATTATAATATCCGAGGTGTCTTAAGAATCTAGAGACAATTATTAGTGGCAGCAATCCATCTTAGTCCTCAGAGGTGACAATACATCGGCATTATGATTCCTTATCGAGAATGACTGTGCGTGTCATGGACCACAAAAATCAATTAGCATCATTTGAATTGTGTGCTTATTTGTCACAATTAATAAAATTAAAGCAGCGGTCCATAACGGATCGAAGCGCTTAATGGTTTAGGGTACGGTCTGTGAAACTTTTGGTCGTAGTTTCGAATCCACCATTCGTTTATTTTCTTGAAACGATCTCCTAGCACAAGCATTTTCAGATTAGTTGGATTGGTTAACCGGAATATTAGTAATGTTAGCAGCATTGCAAATAATGCTTTTTTTAAAATAATAACACCCTCAATACGGAATCATAATACGGATGCGTCGTCGCCACTGCAGTCTATGGAATGCCGCGTGACCAGTTTCCTACACTTACCAGACGAAACACAGCACCATTAAGCTGTTATTATATGCTGATTTTGTGTGAGTATATTCTCGTAGGTTTCACCTTCACATTCATGCTGCAGCTAAAAACAAACTGCAACGTTCTACAACTTCTACACTAAAAACTTTTAAAATATCTAAATTAATATTTTCTAAAAATTTAAATGATTAAAATTTACTTTATCCTGACATGAAAATTAGCCCACAATAGTGTAATGGATTATTGCATACATCGATTCCTATTTGCATTAATTATTCTACAGCGTCGCAACTTTATTGATATTACTGATACCACCGTCAAGATAGAGATAATCTATACCAAGTACTAGGCTAAGATTAATATATTCAACTTAGATGTCAAAATATTCAGGTGTTCTGTGAATAATAGATAACCTTTTAACTGCTAGTTTAACCTTAGGACCGACAAAAAATGGGTCTTTGTGACAATAGTGTACTTTCTCATTTACACGGTACAACACACAATTTTTGTTTTAATTTAAATTAAACTACTATTATTCTATCTCTCCTTATAATAATTTAAATAAAATGACATAAAATGCAACGGATTTTTGAATTGTAATAAAATAAAACGAATTTAAAGAAATTGATGTGACGTAATGACGTGTTTATTACACGAGTACTATTTTAAAATCTGCATAAAATAAGTAATTTCTAAATGAATAGTTACGTCTTCATAAGCTTCTTACACCAGCACTTGGCAAACACGGTCATAAAAAATAAGAATAATGAAAATTTTACTTGAACTTTAATTTAAAAATTATATTTTTAGCATTACTTTGTGTCTGAGACAACTAAATAAACCACTAAAGGTGGTTAGTTTTTGAAACAATAACTACTAGTAAATCAAAAATCATGGCGCGTTCTATTGTAACATAAGTTAATTTTCTAATCACCCTAGGATACCTTACTAGTAACCAAAATATCCTTTATTTAAAGACACTTGAATGTATATCATATTATAAAACCTCTGGGGTTCATTTTGCAGGGTATAGACTATTCTATACAGGATGTTATAACATAGTCCACCTAACAGCCACATTCCGGATTGGCGGACTTCTAATTCTTTCGACATATTCTTTTTATAATTTGTTTTTACGTCACGTCTTCCCTTCCAAGCTTAGATAAACGTAAAAATGAAATTACCTGTATCTTATTATATCACCGTTATGCTCCTCACAATCAATCATTGTTCAAGTTAATTGAATTTTTATAATCCTCAAAGAACAAACCTACCGTCAACTTTGCAATATCGTTTTCTCTTGTTTTATTAAAATTTTAATTAACTGGATTAGATCTGTGAATTGGCTCAGTTTGTTTTGGTTGTAGTGCAATACGTATAAAAGTTTTTCCAAGCGCTGGCTAGCCCGACGGTCGAACGTGTTGTCCGCTAGGTATTTGCATTCTGTTATTGGCAGTGGCGATGTAAACACTCGTCTGATTGGACAGCACTGTATCCGCATACATATATCTTCGTATTTAAGCTGCGGATTTTTAAAATACTCTTTGATACTTAATACGCATTAAGCGGGATTTTACTTACACTTACTGTAATTTAAATTACTTATAACACGTAATATCAGAGATTCGATGTAAATGATCATTTAGAATTTCCAATATAAAACAATCGTTATCGGTTACCCACATAGAATACACGTAGGTATGTCGCAATATACTATTCCGATTTGTGTCTTGTTCAAGAATTGACTTTGACACATTGGACCCATGACTAACGTAAACTAACTAAAACTAAACGACAAATAAGAAAAAATATAATTTTTTATAAGATAGAATATAATATACAATATCATAATTGCTTTGCAAATTTTAATCTGACTATAAACCAACTTTAAATTTATCTGAATACCAAAGTGTTGGTTGTATTTCATAGATCATGTATACAATTGTTTTACGCCAGACGTCGCGATCTCGGGCTTTTTGCTATTCCTCCTCCCCTAACATAAACAAATAGAAGAGCATGATACACCCGGTGACAACCAGGAGAAATTCACTTCATAGGAAACGCAATTTCAGGCGAACAAACAAACTACCGCCTGGAACCCTTCCACTCCGTTTAATTACTTCACAAAGAATGCGTCGCTTTCGCCCGATGAGGAGACAAAATTAACGCTCTCAAATATTTAATTTAAATTTCCCTCCCAAGAGCGAATGATAACAGCCTATCGAGCGGCCTTGCAGCCTCTCTCAGTTAACATAAAAACACTTTTTAGACGATCTGAAGTGAAGCAATTCATTTGTAACAGTAAGTGCTTGGTAACGCGATGAGTTTCTTTTACTTGAATCGATCCGGTCCGCAGAGACGTCGGAATGAGTTTGGAGGAAAAGAAAACAAATGGAATAAATCGCAATCAATTGAGGTTATAGTTTCGTTTAATTAATTATTCTGTGATGATAATTTTTCAAATATATTTTTAAAATGTAGTTATTTTGTTGAATTTCGTAAACGGCCTTGCTTTTATAAGAATAATATACAATTTCACCAATTTTGTATATACTGTACAATAACTTTATTAACATACATATCTTGTTTCATTATTATTGCCTTAAATTCAAAACATAATATAAAAAAATGTATTTGTATACAATAATCTTCAGTAATCACGTTTTTATCCCGTTAACATTTAAAAAACTAAAGAATCTAAAACTAAGGACTCATCTGCTCAAAAAAAATAAAATAAGATTTCAATGTTACCCAATGCAGGTAATGTCTACAAAAAGCCAAGAAATTCGAAGTCGGTAGCGTGTGCGCCGCTCGGTTAATCAAACTGTCACTTCAAGAATTCCGCGCGAAATCCTCCCCAGGAAAACTCTCCCCAACTTTTGATTGCCGCAGGAAATTCCTATCCACTTATATATTTAGAAAATTTCTTAATCAACTATAAAGCCCGACATACTTGATATTTAACCTCAACTACATTTTCACATAATATTAATATTACATAAAGCAACTCGAACCTTAATTTTAATTAGATGAACATCCTAGCGGTTCGTTATTCCGCTTTATTTAATAACTAGAAGCGCTCCTTGAGCCTTCGAGTTATTAATTAGAACAAAAATTCCGATCGTTCAGATTTTGTTCGCTAAATTGGCCACTCAAACTCGTAAAAGCCGTCCAAAGGAACTTAACGACGGTCAAAGAGAATAACCACAAATAAGCGGCGATCTAAGACCGAAGGAGAAAACCCGGTTTCCCTAAATTCAGTGTAAACTGGCTTTAGAATGTTGGTAATACTGCTTACACTTGTAGAGTAATCTGTTTTTAAATTCCTTTCTTTCTTAATGTTCTTTAGCTTTTGGGTTCTTTTGCGTATTCGTACTTTCAAATAATACAATGAAATTACTGACTTTACTGCAAGCAAACTGTTATAAGAGTTTTTAATAATGCTTTGAGTCGCATTAAAATAACAATTAAAGGGACTCTCCCTTTAATTGTTATTTTCTTTATCTGTAAAAATACTTTAATATGAATAACATTATCGTTTAGAGTAAAGTAAGGAATTGTAATAAAATAGAATGAAAAACAAAAAAAAGAGAATTATTTTGAGTGAATAATTTTAATTTATAACACGGAAATATGAAAATAATGAAAGAAAATCCAACACTGAATGAAGTTTAATAGTGAATTGACTAGTAGTGGAGTAAATACGATATACTAACACAAGTAATGCAGCCAGTCCCCGGATAATATTAAAAGTAAACACCTGACAGTTGCAGAGAGGTTTACCGCCGAACGGAGAGGAGCGTCAGTGTACAAACAGACTGCGCGAGCGCTAATGTAATGCCATATAAAGCTTTTATAGCTTTTCGTATGTAAGCACACATCTGTACTAATAGGTACATAATAATATTCAATTTAAATTATTACTTATTATAGGGATTCTAGTTATATTGACCAGTCGATAATTCGATCTCTATGCACTCTTGTGTACTATGTACCTTCAAATAACTTGTACTCAATAGTATATGAAAACTTTCAATCAATTTGAATTAAAGTAATTTAACATGAGTGTTTGTAATTAGAATGAAATTATTAGGTCTCACCAGAACACCTCGTAACGTGGTAGTAATCGATATTAATTGATTTATAATGAAACAGATAATTGTAACAATGAAACCTCTCAGTCTAAATAATTTTACAATTAAAAACCATACAAAGGTCTTATATAAATTGGTAAGTTTTTATTAATCACATTATTTTGTTTGATTAATCGTTAACATATGCAACACAAATTAAATGTCACCAGTACCATTTATCAAAGAAAATACAATATAATGCGCACGGTAAAGATGGAGGTTAAACTAGATGAAATTCTAAAGGCTTTTCACGGTTTTGTAGCAAACCGCACCCAAACACACCGTCGGCAAATAAATGCAAATGAAAAATTGTGTGAGTGAAATGCGGCTAAAACTGCAGCGGTACTGCCGAACACTCCTCGTAACATATTCAAATAGCTGATGACTAGTATAAAGATGAAAACACAAAACTAACTGTTCTTGTGGTTTGATTTCATATTATTTACAGTTCCTTGCTTTTCTTTGTACCATTTATCAGGTGCAAATCTACAAGAGATGCCTCCTGTAAGATACTGTCTTCAAACATTTTATTTATTCATTACTCATTAAAAAGCTTAATTTCTTAATGAAATTTTCAATGATAAAATAGATAAGTATTCTGTTATCAATATTAAATATACTGCAAACTGTATATTTAAATCGAGTATGTGTAATTTTTTTATAAATCAGTAATTATTCCTTATGCAGTAACAAACTAAAATACTAGAAGAAAATCCAAACAAAAACAATTCAGACTATTTGTTAAATATGAAATAAAATTTCTGCCGATATAACTTTAACTGTATTAACTTTAATAACATTATAATTTATGAACCTACCTGAGAATTTAATAAATTTAAACATACAATTTCGTTCGCAGTCCACCCTCTGGTGCAAGTGCCAAATCAGCTGGTAGGTGCTCCAACTAGTACAGATGTGACTCTACAATGCCACGTCGAAGCCTCGCCTAAAGCTATTAACTATTGGACGCGAGAGAACGGTAAGAGTTTATTTATATCGTATCTATATTAAACTAAGATTTTAGTAGCCGAATAATTTAGCAAGTTTTATATTAAAATTTTCAGAAATATTTTCTAGTCTATTTCAAAACAATCTATGTTATTTGGGTTGCTATTATAGTACATATTTAATGAAAGAAGTTTTATGTTAATTTTTAAGCATACTTTTAGTAAGTAAATAAATATAGAATTTTATTATTTTACAACGATAATTAATATTCATCATATAATTATCAACATTCCGTGGTAGCTCAGTGCTCGGGATCTTGCTTTTAATTATATTGAGCAAATCTCCGATCCCTGGATATATCAATATATATAATATATATAATCTATTTTATTTCTTATTGATTATCTCTTAAGTTTTGTAAACTAATACTAATCGATCCTCGGCACTAATGAAAATGCTAATTGGAAGTTGTGCTGATATATTGAAGTGCTCGGCGTTAAAGAAAAATATCATGAGGAAATCTGAAATAATTAACATAAATCGAAGACATGTGAAATTCACCAATACGCAGTGCAGCCGCAATCATATATATATATATACCTAGTCCGGCCATAAGTTCTGTTACATATGGAAATGCATTTTTACACAATGAAGTAATGTAATATTTATTAGTCGGTCAGCAAAAATTTAAAAAATATTCTATTCGAACCTCGGTCACTTTTGGCTTTAATACAGGCTTTTAATCTGTTTGGCCATGAATCTATGGATTTACGCACTGTTTCCAAGGGAAACTTCGCCACTGCTTGCTCCAAAATACTTTAAGAGACTCAATGTCGCCGTGTCGTTTAGAGCAGGCCATGTCCTCTAAAATTGACCTTAATTTGAAGTCTAAAGGGTGGAGGTCTGGGCTAGATGAGAGCCAGCCTTCAGCTCTTATAAAGTCCGGAACGTTGGTTTCAAGCCAGGCTTGGGTAGTTCATGTCTTGTGACCAGGTGCAGAGTCCTGCTGGAAAGTCCACGGTATAAAAAGTGTATTGCTGAGAGGTTTCACGACATGATTCAAGACTGAATCTTGATACACTTTGGCCGAAGTTTTCACTCTTTTTCACAAAAATGTAGTTTTGTGACTCCTTGATAAGACACGCCCCACCAAGGATGATGACCACGCTGTACCTTTTCGACCATTTCAGCATCATCTTTAGAACTGTGAGCGTACACTTTATCAGTTTGCTTATTGTAGTGTTCTACAATCGTGAATTTTTTTTCATCGGTAAAGATGATATTTCTGTGCATTTCACCTGCGTATCGCGACAGAAGGTGTTATGATCAATGCACTTTTGTCTTTAATTGTAAATATTGATTTAGGGCATGTCCTTCGACGAGCTTCAGGTCTTATATAATACGCGACGGAGTCCTAGCGGGAATCTTCATTTCTCGCGATAAGATTTTATGCTTCCTAATGGGGTTTTGACGAATTATGGCTTTAACAGTATTAACAGCCTTTGTAGTTCTAACAGCACGCGGCCACCCCGATCTTTTCTGGTATTCGACAGAGGAAGTATTGTTGTATCTGTTGATACGAACATACGGCTGATACCAAAAAGTGTCTGGAATATGACCGACGGCTCCATACCCACTTTGTGCAAGGCGATCACTGCAATCCTATTTTCTTTAACACCCCATTCCATATTGTAATTTGATATTATATATAAAATTACAATATGGAATGGGGTGTTAAATGATAATGATATATATATTGAATTGAATAATGAACACGAGAAAATACGTGAAATCGAAAGAAGTTTTTAAAATAATATTAGTTTTCCAAATTCAAAATAATTGAAAAGTTGAAAAAAAGTTTTTATGTAACAGTATTATTGACCAGACTAGTACATGTCCATATTTTTGAATTAGACAAATTACGTTACATCAAAAACAAAGCTACCAACCGTTGTGGTCTCCCCATAAAATTTATCAATATAATTTATTCATGTGCATTATCATTTCCGCACAATTTATAATATTAAAATAAAAACAATAAAATATGCATATACTAAATAAAAAATAAACAATTTTGGGGAGTTCATTAGTCTTGATACAGCCGCGTTTTCACATAACTCAAATACGTTTCGGTCCATTAAAATCTGAATAATATTTAACAAAATCTAATTATAATGCTTGATTACGCCCTAAACAGAAAAGCCAAGCCAGTCGAATATTTTACGGGCGACTCGTAACTCGTAAAGCTTATTAAGTCTGAGACATGAAACTTAAGAACGGAATAAGCAACTAATTTCATTATTCATAAAGCATATTGAAAGCGGTAAAGTAGTCATTATGCGGAACGTTACTCACTTTTCTACTATCCTTCTTTGACAGGCTAACTCTAGAAGCCGCTAACAAGAGCCGTTTTTATAACAGTTTTGGTAGGAAAAGAAATAATCACTAGTTCCTTATTCGTTATAAGATTTATTACCTTTGTGATTACAAGGTGTTAATGTTATAACTTATTAACCGTTAATTATAGTGATATGTTCACAATGTTTTATAACTGCAATTAACTACACACTTTCTTTTGGATAAAGCATTTTACACAAGTTCTTTGTAAAAAAATAATAATAAGGTAAATGCTTACTTTATATTACGAATAAAATAAAAGTTTGTTATATATACAGATGATATTATATATAAAATATATCGTGTTGAAATGAATGAAATTTGTTATATTAATGTCAAAATCTTGTACAGTGCTGTGAATGAATGAATCTGCATTAAATTTTATTACATAAAAATCTAGGTGTGGAACTGCCGTTCTTTGAGTTCTTCATATTTCTTTAAAAATTTACCTTACCTAACTAGTGAGATAACTGGCACTAAATATTTTTACTTAAATAATTATTTTCTTTTTCAGACCGGTGAGTATTATCATTTATTCATACTGTACATCTAGAAGCGGCTAAAAGCCAATTTATTTTTAATTATATCTTCACCAAAATAAAGTAATTACTTCGCTCCTTCACGTAGCAAAAGAAAACATAATTTCGGCAAAGGAAAATATTGAATGAAGTGTAAAAACACGCGCTAACTAATATAAATAAGACTCTTAACCTAACAAAACGTCAGCGCAGGGTCGGACACTTCATTACTTCTCATTAAAATGGAGCTCCAAGGATAAAAGTTGCTTATACAGTAAGCGGTGACATACGGACAAAAGCTCTCATCGGTTAGTGAATGAAAAGAAGATGAGCTTTATGTTTTATCAACAAAGAGTTTAAAACATTACGCCTCTGTTTGCCGAATTTATCCACCAAATTACTGTTCCTGCACTGCTGTTTATGAATTTAGGCGGGAGAAAAGACTATACTATATTCTGTTATCTTACAAAACTACCTGTATGACTAACTGATGACATTTAAAAATCACTACCAAAACCCATCTGATTTTGGTAGTGATTTTTTTTTAAATATCCGTTTTTTTGTTGCTTATACACAAAATAACAATTTAATAATTTTCAATTCGGTTTTTTGAGTCCGACAGCGATCGAACTTAAATACAAATAAATTAAAAATCAAACTCAAAACAAAACTGAAATTATTAAAATAGTATAAATGAAAAGTGTAAATATTCTGCTGATTAATCAGCGGGAGAAAGTTAATTATATAGTTCATTATAATATTACTACGTATTATAATGGACTATTATAATTCGACTCATCAATACATGTTAGATAAGTTGGTACTCGATCACACTTACCTCTTTTAATAGCCGCCAAAATTAACGTATTCAAATAGTATACGATTAATTTATTAAAGAAGTATATATATTTTTTAATAAATTGAGGGAAACGGAAACATATTTGACTTAGTGGTTAGCAACGCCGGCGTCATGTCATAGGTTCAATCATCCTCTAAGAGGAACCAAGGGAGGGATATGCATTGACCCTTATCGACTAAAGAATAAAGCCTAGTCATCAGCATTTATATCCATTTTTCGTACAATTGCTCTTAGAATCAAGGCAACGATTTTCTACCGTTTTGCGCTTGTATTCTGTGAAAATCTGAAAGTATTAATGGTAAAGTATTAGTAAACAATTAAGAACTCAATCCTGAGATTAATAAACTGCGATTATGAAAATATATAGGCATCATTATAGACTAACTGTTGAACAGTTAGTTAAAGACATTAAAATTTTAGCAGTCTTGTTTGCAAAATGACGTTTATTATGAAAAACTGCAACACTCAAGGGATAAACAGTGCTAAAGTGGTCTTATTTTGCTTTCTGTCAATATTTACTTTAGTATTACATTGAAATATGGAAAAGAACAAGCAAACCACATACGCTTACACTTGAAAGTGCTCTAGAAGCTGTTCAAAAGGTAACGTTTTCAAATTGGCATTACGTTTCCCTACACGCGAGCTTTAGCAAGAGTGCATTCAGGTAATTTTATTAAATGTTTCTATATATTATTTGTTTTATTTTACACATTCATTCAAAAATTCCATACACGCAACCATAATTTAATAACTTGGACATAAATTAATAAATCTTTAAAATGAATAATAATAAAAATCATTTCAGTCAATAACATCGAATTCCTGCAAACTTGCATAGGTCGTCAATCCAACTAGTTGGGGGTCCTCCTAAACTGCCGCGTTGCCCCATATGAGTTAGCCACTCGAAAACCTTTCTTCCTCATCGGTTTTAGTTTTTAAGCTTCATCACCGTCCCATTCACACTTATACGTAAGTATATTTTAATTTAAAATATCTAATATAAACATAATTCATAAGAAATTATTTTTATGATTTATACTTTTTACGCTTTTACTTATATTGACATTAATTAAATATCACTAGAACGAATACACTACGGTATCCGCACACATAATAAAACGACATAGTGGCAGTTTCAAGCGTTTAAAGAGAGGCATTTAAGCAAATTTCCCAATATACTAGCCGATAATGCGTGGAAATAACATGGGAGGCGACGCAGACAACACACTGCTACAGCGTTCGCCACTAAAGTCGAGTTAGGAATGGATTTACGTTGTCTGGCGCGCGGGACATATGCGAGCTGACCACGCCGCAGCTGCCCACCGTAGCTTTGTAAAACGAAAACAGAAACATTTTTCGCGCAACACTCTTTAAACTAAAATTTAACCCGATTTATTCCTTCGAGTGTTAGTGGGATATCGATTTAACCCATGTTTCTGGCATTAGATATTTTCTTTATTTGTTACGTTGAAATATAATTATTAATAACATTTGGTTTAATCAGAATTTATAGCTTTTAACTGCTTTTATCTTTCATAATTTTTCTCATTAACAACCTATTACTAGGGATTTTATGATATTTTAATTTTAAAACCTGTGCTCCAAATTTGTTCTTGGTATTTCATTTTCTGTTTTAATTAATTACTGAATTATTACTGTGCTTGCACGTGTGCTATGCTGGATTTACTTAGAGTTTTGTAGATTTGCACGGTTAGTCTATGCGGCTCCGGGATTCGTAACCTAGTTAATTTGATATCACTTACTGTGAAGTGCTACTACTGTACTATCTGTCCGTGACTTTTCTCGCCACCGAAAATTTGAGCCATCAGAGTATTCTCCAGAGTGGAGAATAAGTGGTGATCCCTACTTGCCGTCCAAGGGTAAGTGTACGGGTCAAACCTTGGACGACCGTCACCTGTTCTCGGAAGCTGGGAGCGTTGAGAACCGGCCTGGAATGCGATTGAGTCTAGTGTACGCGGTGTTATCGTGGTTACGCCGCTCTCGAAGGCGAGGGGAGCGCGAGCTATAGAGCGGTGCCCGCTGCAATCGGACTGATACTTGGAACCCCTGTAAACCTGGGTTTACCGAACACGTCACGTGGTCTAAGACTCTTATTCGACGGATTGGGTTCCGATTTGTAGGTTCCTTTTGAGATTCTTAATAATGTCTGTAACCTCATCTACGGGCACTGGTGTTGCTGATAATTTATGATATATTATATTTATTAAATACCATTCTATCTTTTGTTGTTCTAAGCAGAACTAGCTCAGCGTCTAAAGGCTCGCCTTTAATTCACGATACGCAAGCAAACCGAATTCGATCCCCGGTGCCGACACGGATGAAATTTAATTTCATATTTAGGTGTATTAATTATCAGTATATTTAGGTGATGATTTACCACGGTTGCAAAGATTTTCATCTTAGACAATAAAAAAAAGATTTCATAATTAGTAGTCAAATAGCTTATATACCGCTAATCGTTAGCACCTTGAATATTTCCAGTGTGGCTTTTTTTTTAGAATAACTAACAATAAAATAAAGTTCGAGATGATTACTTCGCACTGTGTCGGTAAATATAATATTAAGTAATGTATGAGATAGACTGTTAGAGGTCCAAATTCATTTTCAAATATTCACTCACAGTAGCAATGGTTCAATAAAACTAGACTAGCAAAAACAATAAACTTAGTTGATGAGAGGAAGGAAGTATTTTAATCTCAAACTGGCCCCACTCGATGGATTACTAGACTTATCACAGTGGCACGTTACTATTATTCCAAAGACAATTTAACTGTCAAAGTTCCTTTAAAGTTTAGGTCTTTTGTGTTTCGTCTGGTGACGGATATCTTATAACATTATATAAGGGTGGAGTTCCATTTTATTTCTCAGTGGTGACAGATGGTTTCTTATCGAGAATGAAAACAGATATCATTGGTCAAACAAGCACACTCATGATGTACTCGTTGCTTCCTCCTAATAACGTATAAACCTTTCTCAGATTTTATGTTATAAGGAGGACTTCCGTTAACTGTAACACAATGACTTTAAATTCGGGTAAATGTCACAGCGTTAAAATTAATGCCCCGGACTCGCAAAAAGTTATGAATAAGAACCGGAGCAATTTAAATGACAACAAAAAGTTAGCGGATGTTGCGTGTATACAGCTTTGAAGCTTCGAGTGAGCAGGACACACCCATTCCATGTCGGCCGCCGCTGCTTCGCCACTTGTCCCCGACTCGTCACGACCGTGTATTACCTAATTTAATTTGTAGCGGCCCCAATTTATAGCGTACACACGCTCTGCTGCGTTTGTTTGTCTCTAATATCACTACTCGGTCAGCTACGTCCTATTTGACGGAACGCAATAAACAAAAGCATTACTAACTTTAAAAACTTCTGCCCACATTGTACGCATAAAACTATGCGAGAGTAAATATCGCGAGTGTAACCTAAAGCAATTTGAAGCGGGCGGGCCAGCGGTCTTTGTTGCATATCAAACGGTAATAGAATTTGGTCCGCTTTTTGCGCAGTCGGTCGCTTTGCCCGCGTAATGGCGGGCTCGGTTGCCTTTGTAACTGCATCTAAATTTGCCTGCATCGAGTATCCATCTGGTTATTGTGTTATTACATTACACCAAACCATATTTTTATACCAGTTCGTCGCTAAAGAGTTAAATCACTCTTTCATTTTGCTTTTACTATATGAAAAATAAGATTATTAACCTTATTTTACCCTAAACAAAATTCCCGGAAAAATAAAGATTATAACTTAAAAAACTCTTTGAATATGAAAACGTATGTCAGGTAAGGGCAATTAAAAATGATAAATTCTATATCAAAAAGAACACCAGAACAGAGAAACAAGAAATTTCAATGAAGCGAACAAAGAAAATATCTCACGACAGAAATACGTATCAAATCAATATCCAACAAACACTCCAAGGAATAAATAGGTCGAACGGTTTAAATTTAAGTTTAAACAAAGTTGTGCGAACGTAAGCCTCTTTTACAGAACCATTTTATTTTGGTAAATTTCCTTTTATAATAATTATTTTGTAGATTCTATCTTTTCCAGTTATAAGAATACCCATGCGTAGGATTTGTAAGAGACATGGCCAAAAAGCCCAAAAAATATTATAACACACTGAAGTAATCAAGGATAAGTGCGACGTTGTAAATCCTGCTAATGAAAAGCTGACGTCAATGTTTTTTTTTAAAACGGCAAATAAACAGTCCCCGGATGTACTCGGTTCATTTCATAATTTCGGTTAAATTCTATGCAAATAACATATATTTGTCGATATTATGATACCCCTGAAGACGGGATGCGGGAAATCTGCTAATGAGTGTGTACGTGCAAACTCGGCATAATAAATATCACTTTAATATAGTGAATAGTAACTGGAAAGTGTCATCGTGATTGGAATTGGCCAGTAACATTTATTTTTAGCTAGAGAATATCATTAACTACAAAGACTAACTACTACAAAGAAGAACTAATACATTTTTAATCTGTTTTTCAATCAATTTTAAAATAAAATATGTTATTTAAATTAATTTTAATCTGTTGACTTTTTGATATTGTCTTTATTTTTATCTACTTTAGAGATGACTAATTTGCATATGGATTTTATTATAATTAATCTGTATATTTTGTAATTTATTCCGAAATAAATGATTATTATTATTATTATTATTATAAATTTAGATACAACAGTGAAGGATTTATAACACTATTTTAGGAATTAATTTGCTTAAAGTAAGTGATTTTCTTACATCTCCGGTTAAACAAAGTAACTTTCGATTAGCGGATACATTAACCAAATAATCCTAGTTAATATACTAGTTAATAGCTTTGGCGGTAATTTTTATCAAAACAAAGGATTACCAAAATGTACATGATATCCTCAGAGAATCATTATAGAACATAACGAAAATATTCTGTTCCCGAGTTTATTACGTAAGTTATAACGTAAGAATCAATTTATAAAATAATTAATTTTGTTGAATGTAATAACCATAAACTGTATAAATTCCTCTCTCTCTCTCTCTGTAATAACACGTTGAAGTTGGAACTACACACTCAATTTCATCAATTTGGAGTACCAAAGATGAATTAAATTAATTATTATATTTCAATTCATAATTAATTAAGTTATTATCCCATAAACAAAAGAGGGCGGGTTGGTCGCAGGCGGGCGGCATCAAAACGTCAGTTGCAACGTGTGAACCACAGATTTGTGGTCAATTCACACGACCGGGTCTCAGAGCACTTGGCCAGTCCGACGTCTTTGCTTCCACCGCTATTATTATTGAACTGTGAACGTTGACTCCTGTGACAAATATAGGTACACTTGCTTAGTTTCTTGTTCAAGTTTCTTGAATTTAGGAGAACGATTATTTCCTTGAACATTTATTAATATAAATAAATAATTTATAAACTAAGTTCGAAAAATACTTACAAATGTTATATATTAATAACGACAAACAAAGAAAGGAATCAAGATATTTAAAAAGCATGTATTACTTTGTGTAAAATTATAAAATCTAGGTCCATAGCATTACATAAGAAGCCGATTAGAAAGCGAAAATGTTTTAAAAAAAACAACTTTCCTATAAGTTATTGTTGTAAAGAAATAAAAACAAAACTCCGGCACAAAATAAGTGGTACGAAAGGAATGCAAGCAATTTTTAATGTGAGTAAGTGGAAAGCAACGTGACCCTCGACCGCGGTAATAATGTAGCTAACGGAGAAAATACAACAGAATCGGCAAAGCGTAATTCTTTTCCGGGGGCTGCATTATATATCAACCAATTATTATTTAAAATTTCTATGTACTATTTAAATCATTCGAGAATAACGCTATCCCCATTAATTTTCTAGAAAAACTATAGTATCTTTAATGCCTTATACGGTACTTTAATTATTTATGACAGTAAGTGTGGCAAACGACGTAGCTAAATTATCAACAGTTCTCAGATACCCATATCTATAATACGGCGGCCGATTAGCGTAGTTATGAGAAGAAATGACTTCTGAGTCATTGAATCGTAGGTTTTAACTTACCGAGAAATGTAAATATAATGAAATCTGATAAAATGTAATTAATATCTTTGCAACAAAACTTGATGTTTTTTTGAGTCTAAATGACATTCGAGTGAAATTTTGAACTAAAAAAATTAAGTGATTACTCTGGCCACACCAACACTCAATCTATATTCAGATAAGCAATCATAAGGTACATTCCTCCTGAAGTCAGAATATCATCACTAGTAATAAACTTTCTTGTTTCTTTCACTCACCATACAAAACACAGCAGTGTTGATCTACTGTTTTATACCTGCAGTCCATCCCTGATTTCTAAATGACTGCAGTCCCAAGTTACAGTTGCAGTAATTTGATAAAATCAAAAGATATCGCCGTGATGAAAATTGATTTCTAATAAGATCAAGCTATATAATAAAATAACAAGATACCTTGAGATTATGGGACCTCCTGTAAATCGGCATTTTGTTTGCTACTTTACGGCAATTCTTTTCTGTAAAAGCTTGCTCAGTTTGTGTTAAATCGACCGATATACGACGCGAATAACAAGTTTACTTATAAAGGTTGGTTGGGTAGTTGGCAATATTATCTAGTGGTTAAAGTAGGTACAAATTTATTATTAAAATGTAGCACGCAAAAAAATATAATGAATATTTATACACACCGACTTCAACCAATGAGTTTCTACTTTTAAATTCTTACGAACTAGACAGCACTTGCTAAGATTTGTGCCCTGTAAATACTGTACACTGTCAAAGTTAACACTTACACCTAAAATCACTAAATGATAAGTTAATAGCACTTTCAATATCACTGTGCGTTGATTGGAATGAAGAGTATAAGAGTTTTATCGTTCTATGAAATAGGATGTTATCACAGTAGCGTGTCTCTGCAGCTAGATATGTATATTTCTATGCTTCATAAACTCTAGGGTAATTAAGTAATAATGATTAGATTTATTGTCAAAAAGTTAAAAAGTCCAACATGTGGTGCTTTTAATGCCGCATTTTAATCGACATTACAGTCGTAATTCCCTTATAATATTTTAGAATCGTATTTAAACTATACACAAGGGGTATATGTTCTAGTAACATGTCGAAACAACATAATTCACTACGATATCGGGCGCACATTGGTCGGAAGTGGCCGAATATAAATGATCGGAAGGAGCAGAAGCTATCGAATAAAGGGCTATGTTAAAATAACCGTACCGTCGGATATAGCTTATGATAGCTTAAGTTATACTCCGTACACAACATCAGCAGTAAAAATCTTGGTTTTTCATACTGCCGAATATCTTTAAATACTCGTAGACTTAAGGTATTACTACTCGTAGATTTCTGGTAACTCGATTTCTAGTGCACATACTGCATATAAAATATATTTTACCGGTATTTTCGTGATAAAGCTAAGCTGCCTTTAAATAAAGAATAATATCCTCCTTGTCGATTTAAACAATGTCGACATTTTCTAATTACTATCACATAAAATGCGCGAAATATATTAGTGTCGTTAAAATTTGCGCAAATACAACAATTGTAATTTTTACACTTTTCCTATTTTAATACATGTGCAATAAGACATTAATTAGAGAAAGAGACTATAGATATAAAAATGAAAAAATCTAGCTGCAGCATGAATAGACCAGAGAAGGTTCACACCTTCATAAATGCTGGTACAAAAAGCGTAGCTTAGAACTATTATCGTAGTTTTTGTCGAGTGAATATAGGAACCTAAACTACAGTAGCTGGTGATGAGGCACTCAAACTAGTCTTCAGAAGTGTGTATGTCTGCAATCCAATTTCATAATGTCCTTCTTTGATCGTGCCGCGTGTGAAAGAATCGTCAAGATTCCGTGATCAATATATAATCGAACTAGGGAAAACCGATTTTGATGAAACTTGCACTATTCCCTTATTTGAAAATACTGAAACTTTTTAACAGTGGTAGAGAGAGTTTGTTTCTAGCTGCAGTATAAATGGGTCAGCTCGTCCACGCCCTCACAGAATATCAGCGTAAAATAACATAATAGTGCTGTGTTTCATTTGGTTAGTGTAGGGATCCGGAGCCCTTTATTACTGGCGACGAAGCATTCCATCTCAGTTCTCAAGGGTAACAACGAATCTGCATTATGATTCTTTGTCTGTGAATGACTGTAGATGTCGTGGGCCACAGGGATCACTTGCCATCAGGTGAATTGTGTGCCAATTTGTTACTCTCAGTGTAATAAAAAACTATAACAAATGAAACACAGCACTATTATGTTAATAGTGCTGTGTTTCATTTGGTTAGTGTAGGGATCCGGAGCCCTTTATTACTGGCGACGAAGCATTCCATCTCAGTTCTCAAGGGTAACAACGAATCTGCATTATGATTCCTTGTCATGTGAATGACTGTAGATGTCGTGGGCCACAGGGATCACTTGCCATCAGGTGAATTGTGTGCCAATTTGTTACTCTCAGTGTAATAAAAAAAAACTATAAAAATAAGTACTCATATAGCAAGGCGATCGGATTTATAGTTTGAGTAATACGCACGTACATACATACACGAAAATGAATACATTTGTTAAGATAGACTTACATCCTCAAATATTACACATTCGCATAATTGTATTTCATTAAACTACGGATAACATACGAACACTCACTATTCATTATTATTGTCACGTTATCATTAGATGTTAACGGATAATGGCGGCCCATAGACCTTACCCATAAACCTATGGCCTCACATAAAATCGAAAAAAACTCTGGTTTTCTGTGAGGCCATAGTAATTCTACGGTCAACTTGACCGCTTCATTTTTTTTATAGAATAGGTGGCAAACTAGCAGCTCATCTGATGGTAAATGATTTCCGCCGCCCATGGACATCTGCAACAGCAGAGGAGTCAGGGATACGCTGCCAGCCTTTAAGAAAGATGTAGGTACTTTTATACCATCGGTTCAGATATACCACTGTCGACAGCTGAATACTCAGAGTAGTTAGAAAAGTAGTAGAGAAAATTTCGCGTAAAAGACATCGTGGTTTGCCAAGCATCGAGATGATGAGGATGAAATTTTGATTTCCGTCGCGATGTACGATGTTTAAACTCATCGGCTAGACTTAATCTGAACAACTCCTCAAAACACTCCCCATAGCAATTTCGGTAAAATAGATATAGCATTCATGCTGCAGCTATAAAGTAGCAGCAGTATTATATATAAATATATATATATATATATATATATATATATATATATATATATATATATATATATATATATATATATAACTAGTCTGGCCATAAAAACTGTTACATAAAAACTTAATTTTTTCAACTTTTTAATTATTTTGAATTTGAACACGTATATTATTTTAACTTCTTTCGACTTTCAAATTACAATATAGAATGGGGTGTTAAAGAAAATAGGATTGCAGTGATCGCCTTGCACAAAGTGGGTATGGAGCCGTCGGTCATATTCCAGACACTTCAAAAGCTTGGTATCACCCGTATGTTCGTATATCGTACTATCAACAGATACAACAACACTTCCTCTGTCGAAGACCAGAAAAGATCGGGGCGGCCGCGTGCTGTTAGAACTACAAAGGCTGTTAATGCTGTTAAAGCCAGAATTCGTCGAAACCCCATTAGGAAGCAAAAAATCTTATTGCGAGAAATGAAGATTCCCGCTAGGACTCTGTTGCGTATTATAAAACAAGACCTGAAAGCTCGATGCTTATCGTCGATATACAGGACATGCCCTAAATCAATCTTTACTTTTAAAGAGAGTGGATCGTTCAAAACACCTTCTATCGCGATACGCAGGTGAAAGGCGGAGAAATATCATCTTTACCGATGAAAAAATTTTCACGATTGAAGAACACTACAATAAGCAAAATGATAAAGTGTACGCTCACAGTTCTAAAGAAGCTGCTCAAGTGGTCGGAATGGTACAACGTGGTCATCATCCTGCGTCAGTGATGGTTTGGTGGGGCGTGTCTTATCAAGGAGTCACAAAAATCCATTTTTGTGAAAAAGGAGTGAAAACCTTAGTCAAAGTGTATCAAGACAAGGTGCACCTGGTCACAAGGCACGAACTACCCAAGCCTGGCTTGAAACCAACGTTCCGTACTTTATATGAGCTGAAGACTGGCCCATGTAGCCCAGACCTCAACTCTTTAGACTTCAAATTATGGTCAGTTTTAGAGGACATACACACCTGACACCTGCTCTAAACGACACGGCGACATTGAGTCTCTTAAAAAATCCTTGGAGCAAGCAGTGGCGAAATTTTCCTTGGAAACAGTGCGTAAATCCATAGATTCGTGGCCAAACAGATTAAAGACCTGTATAAAAGCCAAAGGTGGCCATTATGAATAGAATATTTTTTTTTATTTTTTGCTGAGACTGTACCTACAGTATAAATTTTAATAAAATTAAATTACTTCATTAAAAAAATGCATTTTCATTTGTAACAGAACTTATGGCCGGACTAGGTATATATATATGGATATATATATATATATATAGAGAACTTGTTTTTCTTGAAGTCGATTAAAGAATTCCTTTTTTATTTTCGTTCGATCATTTATTTTTTGGTTTACTATTATATATTACTATTTCATTACTTCTATGTTTTAAAATTGTCGTAATAAACACAAATCGCCATGACCACTTGCTAAAATCTATTATATTACCACAAATTAATGCAAATTGATGTTGTTAATAGTTATAGTCGTTAGTGACCATTCGTTGTATGTGATAACGGTGTAATTGTTGTACAGGTGAGATGATAATATCAAACGATAAGTACCAGATGACCGAGATCACTAGCTCCGCTTACAGCGTGCAGATGCGTCTTGTAATCCGGAACATACAGCGTAGTGACCTCGGCGGCTACAAGTGCATCTCTAAGAATTCAATTGGTGATGCCGAAGGGAATATAAGGTTATACGGTAAGTATTCACAATAATCTATCATGGCTGTGTTGCCTTGTGGTCAGAATGCGCAGCATCCGGCATTCAAGTAGTATCGAAGAATACTATTTTTGTATCATTGTTAACTTTTAGATCCATATCTAAATACCTATAATTTGTGTATTGCAAATTGTATGATAATTGTCTCACATCCAGTATGACGTTATTTTGTTTCGATTCTTTATGTTATCAGAAACAGTTGTAGTCGACATCGATTTTGAAGCAAAGCCAGCTAAATCTCAAACTTTATTAATATTTATTTCTGTATTTACTGCACACTAATTGTAATTAGCCTACGTTTACCACAAATAGTCACATAAATAAATTATCCTATTTGATATTTCTACATCATTTCGTAATTAATGAATTTGCCATACAGAAATGGAGCTACCATATCGAAAATCACGAATTGAAGATGAGAATGACACAGCTTCAGAAGAAAGCAACGATGTACGTTCGAGTCTTCAGGGACCTCTTCGGGAAGGTGGGAATCGTGTTGAGGACGCTGGTTTCCTTGGCGGTGGCGGGCCCCTTGCTAGCAATTCCCATCGTGTCCTTCCATATGGTTTTTTTTTAATAACTGCCCTCTTATATTTTGTGTATTAAATTTAACTTTTAATCCTATGAGCAACTATAATGTTGCAAAATATTTCGTAAAGAAATAATTTACCAAATTATATTTATTTGGCACCATAAACTTGTGACGTATAAATCAAGAAAAATATTTATTATTTCTCCTATAATTAAAACGAAAAATAGCAATGAACGAAAATGACCGCCCTTTGGAAAGTTTGGCTAAATTATATGTATATATCACGCTGATAATCTTGACAGGGTACGTGGTTAAACCAAGCAAGTGACAGTGTCACAATTCTAATTTAATCGTTTAAACACTTCGTAATTAAAATCGTGATATAAAATGAGTCTACAGTGGACAAAGAAATATCTCATTAAACAGACAGTATTATTATTATTATTGTTGTGAATGCTTTAATGGATGTAAATCGGGTATTAATGTAACTGTTAATTCAATCAGATACGAACTGATACATTGCTAATGTGTGTGTCATAAAATATGAATTCAATGAGGTAATTATATTGTAAACCTTTCCCTACTCAATACTCAACCTATTGGTAGAAACATCAAATTATTAAATAGGATCGGAGGAATTTTATAATCCTATTTACGAAACTCATTGTGTTCATGACCTTATATGCTTTGATTTGTATGTGTATTGTACTGCGATGTGTAAATAATGTAGACGTACAGTTATATCGACATTTGTTTGCATTGTTGTATTGTTAACCATTATTCGTAAAGATGTTTAAAACGTTTCCAATAAATGAAAATGCTATTATGTTTTACGTTATAAATAGCGCTACTGTAAACATATTATAGCATATTATTGTAACCGTTAATGTTAATATTGTTGAATTTATAAACAGTAATTTGTAAAATGTAAGTAAAATATTATCTCGACGTAGTAATTACGTTATATCTGAATATTTGTAGTAACCAGAATGAAATTATCTGATTTGACGACATTATTTTAGTTTTAATAGGATGAATCTGTCAGTTTCTTATATTCCCTCTCTATACTTCGTAATGGCCTTAAAATGTTGATGCATTATATTACTGCCTGAACCAAAATATACGACATACAAACATAAAACTGTGCTTTATTACCTTAAAAAACCTTCCTTCTATCTAAATTCAAGAAAATATCGATCTCGTAATTCAATTCACTTAGAATTTACTAATAACGATCATTCATTTTGTACTGAAATGAATTTCGCTTAAAAGCTAAATTATGTAAATTTTGAAATTTTATTTATCTCATTATAAAATTGAAAATCTTAACTTTTACCACTTGAACGATTTCTTAACGATGAATATAAATATTCTGTAAAATTAAACTAGTCATATTATCCAATTATGAATTGTAAAGCTTTTTGCATATTCTATATAGATATTAAAAGTTAAACTTCGATTAATGACACAATAGCTATTAGCGAAGATAATTAAACGCTCGCGCTGAATATGATTTTGTGGTAACCCTGACAATCTTCCATTTCGACCCTCTTAATTGCTCCCTTGGATATAGGACAAAGTGTAAGAGTGATCTAGATAGGGTGTAACCGCATGCATTAGTGAAATTACCTGAGGCTCTATTATTTTCATCTCGACACACCAAGCTTAAGAGTTTCTAACGCGATAAAGGAAAAGTGAAGAGAAAATTAACAATTCGGGGAGTCTATTAATACGGACTGTTAACGCCTTGAGTTCTTATTAATGCAATCATGTTGCGTGTGTAAGACATTTCAGTGTTAATCTAGAGTCTGAGTTATATTTCATTTGAGTAAACATAACGTTTTAATTTAGCGAATCTTAATACAAACATACCAAGAACATTTTCTGTTGTCATTTGTATGCGAGTATTATGATTTTGTATTAATGATTTTTTTACTTTCTTTTCTTATTTAATCTATTATGAAACTAAAGGTTTTTACGCAGCTCAACTAATGGTAAGATATGACTGCGACCCTTAAACACATTTAAAGCTTTAAGATAAAGATTTAATACAACAAGACAGTATTTGATGTCGGTCCACTATGTGAAACTTTACGAAGCGCAACTTCAGCCTCACATGGAATACCATTCTCATCTCTGGGTCTGGGCACCCTAGTACCAGCTCCTTTCATTTGACTGCATTCAACGAAGAGCAGCTGGAATCTTTAATAATCAGGCACTTTCCGATCAGTTTAATTCACATCTCTATGTATTTTTTAATTTACAATGGGGAGTGTTTTGCGAAGTTGTTCGGATTTATTTTTTAGAAGAATTTGTGTATCGTACATCACTACGGAATTCAAAATTTCTTTCTCATCATCTCGCTGATTACTCTGTGGAATCAGTCACTCACAATTACTCTGTGGAATCAGCTGTCACAACTCTGTGTGGCCTTTTTTTAAAGGCCAGTGGGGTATCAGCGACTCCTCTAGTGTTGTGGCTATCCATGGGCAGCGGTAACCACTTGCTAACAGGCAAAATGCTTGCTCGTTAGTCGCTTATTCTAAATTTTTCCAGTATCCTAAATCGATTGTTGAAAACATCCATCGTCAACGTGTACTTTGATTATTGCTGCACGCGGAATCCTCCCAAGTTAGAAAAATCACTCATAATATGACGTTTATCTATCAAATAGTAGTGCCTCGCATTTAGACCCTGTTGTGCATTATTGTTATTGTTCTTGAATATTCAAGATTACTTTTCTTAGTATTCTCCGAAATAACTTGTGATGAGAAAAAGAATTGAATAAAAAGCTTTATAATTTATTTGTGATTGTTTTTGTCTTGTTATGTCTCCTAAAAAGATTTTATGTTTAACAACAATATCATATGTTTTGGTCTGGGCGCGAATATTCTGAAATGAAAATTGTATTTTCTAGTGATATCATTGTTACTGTTACGGTCTCATAAAAACCCGCTCGCGCAGAGCGAGCCCCATTGTAATCTCATTATTTATGTACTGTTTAACATCCTGGCCGCACCAAATTAACAACTATCAATAAATACGCATACCGAAATTACGAGTACCTGGACATCGAATAACGGTAAATTCAACATCGTCATTGTCCTGTTAGTACACTGCAAAGCTGTATAATTATTCCTACCATTTGTTGATAACTAAGTTTGGTTCCTGGGGCCAATCTTTAATCAATACAACATAGCACAACAAAGCTTATACACCAAATCTGAAGTCCTTAGGGTGAGACAATTATTTATAAAAAGAAGTTTCATCATGTTTCATGGTGAAAAATTTCATGAACAAAACCAGTTAACCCGTAGAAAAAACAAGGTCTGGGAATCAAGGAGATTAACTTCTTTTGCTCTTACATTTTTTTGTTCTTTGGAAAAAGATAGAAGGGAATATTCCGTAACAGTTATCAGTTTAAAAAAATATCTGGATGAACCACGCTGTGTGGTTCACACGCCCTCACAGAATACCAGTGTAAAAGCATGTACCGCTGATGTGTTTCATATGGTGCGCTTAAGGACCAGGGATTTAATTACGAGTAACGAGGGCTTCCATCTCAGTCCTCAGGATACATAGATGTGTTCGTTTGTCACCACTAATTTTATAAAAAGGAACCTCTTGCTATTTTATAGCATTAAAATTTCTATTCGCGCTACGATTGCATCTTTGTAATGAATAATACCAAGGCGTTGACCACAGCGATGTTATTTTATGAAACTAAGGTTATATATAAAACGAGCACATTGTTAAGTTGATGGGAAGTAATGACTAAAGATGCGCATGCGTTGTCAACCCTGAGTACTAAAATGGGATACAGCATTACCATAATTAACTCTTGGCTCGATTCGAACCTTAAACCCGCCAGCGGTCACTTACAGCTAAAATAAGCTCTATCTGTTTAAACACGTATAAAAGACTGCAAGAACCGACTTGAGTGTCAAAGGCACCATAAGGATATGCAAACATCGTCGCTGCGAATTGTGAAACGATAACACAATATAGGCGCTTGTACGTTTGCGAACGTCCCAAGTGTTTTGCAGTTTTGATGTCACAGTTTGCATCTCAAGTGCTAGCTCTATCACAGAAAAGTTTCTAAAGTTGTATAAAGTATACGAAACGAAAATGTCTCAAAGACTAAAACTAAACTTCGAAAAGAAATCAAACCTAATAGTAAACATCACAAACAGTTATATTTTTTTTATATCGATTGAATTGAATTGAATTGAATTTATGAGATTGATTACGTGTCTGTCTGATAAGTTTCGGGTCGTTTATTTTATGATTTGGGTGTATGCTACATATGTTAAGGACAACACGACGTCCGATTTTTTTATAATGCACTAAAAAGAATGCAATGTTGAACTAAAAAGAAGACAACAAGTATGTGCCTTGTGCTTGCTTGAAATCTAATGCACGAGTTTCTATTCTATAAATAGCAAACCGGAGATATCGTTTTATTGTAATCGATCAAGGCAAGATAAATATATTGTATTGATATATAATCATAATGATCAAAAATCTGATTGCATTTAATTTTGAACACAACATAATTAATTCCTGTTTTCATCAACAATCATATTTGTTTGAATAAAATGTGTCATAATACACTTAAATTATTTTTAACATTAAGTATATCGAAGACTTGGATTCATTACATGCTGGACAATCCCCAATCCCATCTATCAAAAGAGTTATCCAGTAGATATAGTGTTAAGAAGGAAAAAGACGACATGTGGTAACTTTCTTAGATAGATCAATTACTTCGTGACGGTTCATCTCTTCAAAACATACTGAGATGACCATGTAGGTCTTGGTTTAAAAAAATTAAAACGACAACAAAAAAAAGAAAGTTTGTGATTCGTTCGTCTACACTCCAATACCTTTTATCCTTTGGCTAATGCCGAAACATAGAAACTGGATATATTTTATGAAGTTTATGCTGATAAATGAGATCATAGGTCATCTGATAGTAAATATTGATTGCGGCCAGTGACATCTACATCCCTCCTCAACTAAGATTCACACATGCACATTAGTGTTGTTATACCTGAGAACAAAGACCATATCTTTATGCCATGCCTCGTTACTTGTAATTGGATTATAAAACAGTGGTGTTATGTTCCTGTGACGTGTTCCCGGACAAGCCAGCTCATTCTCGTTCGAGATAAAAACAATATATGGTGGGGAGGTAGTGTACTAAGATTGGAGTGATATGTAATCATTATGTAAAATTTAATTATAGGCATATAACCGCGTTACCATACATTGGTGTTCGGTTCAGTTACAAATATTTAAAAAAGGAAATAAGCTTATCTTAGTTAACATCTTAATTTTATAAACCATTCAAGAATCGAAAACATTTAAACAATAAAATACGTAGAAAATTTTGTCAATTTCTTTTCGGATGAACATAAATAATACCTTCTTCATAGTTTTCCTGTAATAATAAGTATTACATTTACCTACAAATTATTATTCACAGGCAATGATTGTGTTTATTAAATTCATTAACGCCGTACATCGGCTTAGCACGTTTAGATATGAATTAAGGCTTCACAAAGATCAATAATTATTTTATTTATATTTGACGCGGTGGACAAATAATTAAATATAAAGAAATTATAATTTGTGCGTGAATTTAGAGTACTGTATTTCGCAGGTCTTTGATTCGAACACCAATCAAGGCCAATGTTTGTTTTTGGATGAGATATTTTTCGTAAAACAGCCCGTGGTAATATAACTCATTGCGATACTTCTTTCAACCTTATCCCCTATGCGTTCATTAGAACACTTATTAAATTTAATATTTTTTTAAATATACTTTTCCGTGGAGAATCTAATGGATTTTTTTTCGCAACACTACGGATACGTAATTTTCGCGCTATGATTTATTTTGAAGATATAGTACATAAATGGTTGAAGCCGCAAGAATGCTTATAATTTTTAGTTAATAGTTTAAGTACGCCTTTTTGTTCACGAGCAGCAGGTTTTTAATTGGTTCGCTGAATTTAAAAGACGACGGAGAATCTTCGTGGAACAAGAATTATAACATTGTGAGTAACAAACGAGCACACAGTTCACCAGGAATCACTATCGTAAGTGAATCCTGCGGCCCATGACCACACATACAACTCATGACCTTTTTCAACATACAACTACTTATAACTTAACCCTCTCTACTTATAATTTTATAAGATGAGATATCTTATTATATAGTATATATATTTAATTATATGTATGAATCGGATATTAATATTTAAATTCTTGTATGTACATTAAACCTATATATTCAGGCAGACACTTCATACGCACATATTAATCGATATATGTATATTTGTTTGTAAGCATATTATATTCCTAGGAATACCCTCAGCGTACGAGACGTCCGGTTACAATCTGCATAACAATTGTGTCCCGTAGATTTCCCGCACTCCAGATGGATGCTAATGCCCTACCCATTCATAATTCATATCATAATGAAGTGGACAATATACCCAAGTTATATAATTTGAAGGCATTTGAACATCCTTTCCATAATTTCTAAAGTTATTATATATAAAAGTGTGATTGTGGTATTTTTTTCATATTCATTTCGTTAAATACTATATTGTGGTGAAGACATGTTATGACCATAAGTTCGAACCATTGTTGGCCTCTAAAAATCACTCTCATTAAATAATAAACTCTACCATTTTCGAGCTCATTGTCAATAAGGTGACAAACTGGCCTATTTTGCATTTTATGCTGGGTAATGCCAAAAATAAATACAAGACTATAATTTCACATCAATTTCTACTTTGTGCGAGTATTTTATATAATACATTCAAGATAAAAAGTGGTTTATTGTGTTCGTAAATAAAATTGTTCACTTTCCTTCCCACACGTATTGTATGGGTCCATTGTGAATATCTGAACACAGGTGCGGCCGCCCTTACTGATTTCCTCCTATAACGCTCATATGAATGTCAAAAAAATATTTATACACTTCTACGTTTTATTGACACGTTTATTTAAGAAGCTTATAGATTTGTGTTGTGAACATTACCTCAAAGTAGACGTTTTATTGTGAAATATACATATATAATACAATGGTAACCTTAATGCTGTTTCGAATTCTTTGCCAGTTAATGGTGCGTAGAATTAATCTCCATAAGATCGCACAAATACTTTATACACATATATACCAATTTAAAATATAGAAATATACTAGTATACCTGTGATTTCAAACGCATAAACAAGTATCAACTTCGCCTGCGAGTCACACTTTAAAACTGACCTGTTTTTTTATTTTAACAGTGGCAGCAGTTACTTTCTAGCTGCAGAATGAATGGGTCAGCTCGAACTCGAGGACCAGTCTTCAGAAGTCTGTATGGGTGTCTATAGGCTGCAATCCAATTTCATAATGTCCTTCTTTGATCGTGCTGCGTGTGAAAGAATTGTCAAGATTCCGTGATCAATATAAAATCGAACTAGGGTAAACTGATTTTGATGAAACTTGCACTATTCCCTTATATTGCCATTGCGTGAAACAGTCGATTTAGTCTTCAGTGGGGACCTCTTCAATGGCTTCGTGGAACGCATTCACCATCGCAAGCACCGCACCATCGCAAAAAGTGAGGTTCGTACTACCACAGTGTAATGTAATATCGGAAAAAGAAGCAATCATTTTCTTGCCAGTACTCTGACATGTTTTAACTTCAAAAGGAAAGAACTATGCTACTGAATGTTTTTTTTCTTTTCAGTTCACGTAGCTTTTTGTATCTCGATATTATAAACAGGCAATGACTGTCCCGCATTAAACTTATTAACCATTTTACGACATCACTCGACGCCTAGTCATGTCCGATCTTCCGTTGAATCATGCGGTATAGTGAGAGTGCTGATACGGATTGTAAATCTGAATCTTTAGATACCCATGTTAAATGTTTTCCACTTGGCTCATTCCAATGCCTAATACAGTAAAAATTTGTTGACAGGTGAGTTTTTGTTCATTTTCAGTCAGTTTTCGTACGGTATATAAAACGTAGTTAGAATGCAACGACAGGTCTATACTCAAAAGAATGTTTAAACTAACTGACCCAGACAACTGAAAGTTCGACAGGCCATTGTTCTTCTTATAACCAATTTTGAATAGCTAATGAACAAAGGAAATTAATTCAGTAATTTGCACGCAACATTTCATTTTTTTTCTGGGTGACGATATACTTTTGTACAATAGTGTGGTTATTTAGCCTTAACATAAAAAACAGCGCTGTTTTCTAGCTTATTTTGTACGTATATACTTCTATATTATTATTAACGTGTGTCAGGGCGTTTGCCTATCAGAAAATATAAAAATAATAAACTAAACCCCTTATAATTTATGTACCACAAATTCTGAAAACTGGAGTTTTTATTAAAATTCTTAAATCTTGTTAAACTCAGAAATAAATTTTAGGACACTATATCATATGACCAAATTTCCTGCAAATGTGCTTTACTTTAATCTCATGCAAGGAATGATTCGCATTTTTTGCCACCCTCTATATATCATAACCATATTATAATGAAAACACCAAGCAGTTGATATCACTCTTTTAATTTAATCTTTCCTGGTGTCATCGGGCAAAGTATCAGAGAAGTTCAGCCTGAGCTACTAAGAATTTATCGTATACATTTTAAACATTACATTATAAACTTCCCCAGTAGTTTATTAATGCCACAAAATTTTAAATGTTTTCTTCTTACTGTGGTCTATATAACCTACTATTTAATGTATTTAAATTCTCTAATCGTGTCAATGAAAAATTTATTGACTTGGAATTAAACGAACACTTGCTTATCTGATGGTTAATTATTATATGCTATATAATTACTATCCCATAAATATCTTTAACTATTTAACTATTCTTTAATGCTATGACTTATTATGCATTTCTCACAGATCGATTTTCATAAACTTTTTTATTTATTAAGCCAGCAAAAAATATATAATAAAAAACATATTTATGAAAATATTTTGGCCATTAAACGTCCATAAGTTATTGGGGAACATATACCATACCACATCGTACTTTCGAAACATTTTTTGTATATTAATAAATACGCTAATATTATATAATACTACAAACGCTTCTTTCTGGCTGCTATTGGCAATAATAGAACTTGATTGTCTGTAAAAAAAAACACACGCTGCAAATTCATTTGCCGACTATCCAACTCAGACGACCTATGGGACCAGTGTACCTAGAATTTATTTTTCCGAATGCAATCGGGCCCCTGTCCCCTGTGACCATAAAAGCCGCGCACTTTAATGACTGATCAATTAGGTATCTGATCCAACTTTAAAAGCATGATTATCGGCATTACAGCCTACAAACCGCAACGTACATTTTATGCAATTAACCAAAAATTAACGAGAAATTGTGTAAACTGTGCATGTTGCATTATTAAAAGCCTATATTTCGATCAAACGAACGTGATTACAAACCTGTGAGTAAATAAACTCACATTTTAATACTATAATTCTTTTTTAATGATGAAGAACTTAATAATGCCTATTATCTTAATAATATCTAATAATTATCATCTATTTTCTGTTTGCTATAGTACGCTGCTAAAGCTCTAGTAAAGTACTATATACTAAAGTACAAAATTCCCGTTGTTAATAATATTTTTGAAGGGAACAAATGAGACCACAACCCATAAGATGCTTTAAGGCATAGAAACCTATAGACATCAATCCTTGAAAAAGAATCAAGAATCATATATGTTATCCCTCTGAGGACTAAAAAGGAATGTCGTTCCCGGTTATTAGAAATATATATTATAGTTCTAAATTTGAATCGGCATTTTGTCAGTGTCCTTTTTGTTTTTATAGAGAAATGGTAGAAATTAAAAAATCCCTACATCTCGAGTACAGTATCCACGGTTTATTATACACTATATTTTTTATTACCGCAAAACCTAGCGTTATCTTTAACCACAATTGAACCCATCCTTGGAAAATAATCGTTGTCGAAAAATTATCCCACAAATAATCAAATTATTGTTGAATGACATTTTTTTTTCAGGCTGGTGGCCTCTTTTAGACCGAGATGAGTAGTGTCCTTCCTTTCTTTAAAATATCATAATAATAACATCATATGGTTCTACCACGTATATTACCTCGCTAGAGTAATTTGAATATTAGAAAAACCCGTTATTGATAGCATATAAGGTAAAATCTTTACGTGTTCGCGATATCAAATATTCCGTTAGCTATATTTTATTGAAACGTTTTTTTAGTATTAATAGGTGCTTTAAGATATGCGAAGTTCAAATTACACAGCTACGAAACAATATTACGGATAATAGTTACTAGTTTATAATCTTTAGTTTACTGGAGAGACAGAACCCTATGTTTAAAGGTAATAGAACCATTTCCAAAAAGTAGTACCGCTACCAAATTGATCCAAACACAGAATTTGGTATGTTTGTTTAGATACACTATACAATATATGCATATGCATAACATATAGTATAAATCAGTAGCTATTTTTAAGGTGGTTAAAAATATACCTACCTCTTATATTTAAAATAGTTGTAAGAATAAAATAGGCTTAATTTATAGGAGAATCTGTATTATATGATATATGAAGTGGACCGAAATGATGTTGACTTTTTTTTTATTTACACCAACAACAAACTTTTATTTAAATTTAGTTTAGCTCTGTGGTTTTATTAGTCACCGGTCATTAGCCTTGCAGCTTCATATGACTAGCGAAACAGACGGGCGGCACTCATGATTTCACTTGGAAAAAAAATCCATGCACTTAACGGAGAAATAAGCGCGGCTTTCGACCGCATTCAGTTTTAGCGATGTAGTTTTTCTCGTTTTACACCCTCCACACCCATTCTCCCATCTAACATTGGCCGTCCTTCTCTGGCTTTGTGTCTCGTCAGATCTACACATTTCGCTTCAACGTTCGTGACACAAAGCAATATGTGAGTTAACTTCAGTGTAACGGTTCTTGTTTGAGTTGCGATTTAATGCCTCCTTAAACTGAGATGGTTTACGGGTTAAACCGACTGAAAAAGTTTCAAATACGAATTGTTATAGAGTTTTAGAACATGTAATACAAATTTATATTGTATTTCACTATAAAACCAAAATTTTCTTTTTTGAAACGCACAATCCGCCAAATTCAAAGACATCAGTGCTGGATGCACCTTATCTTCGATAAGGAGGATTCCTTTCGATAAATACAATAGCGTTGTGCTAATATACTTATACACTCATCAGCAAAAAACCGACTCATGCCGTACGCTTGCGATCAATATATTCTCGTAAAGATTCTATAAAAGCTTTAGAATTTATTTATTTATTAGTTTTAAAATGAGATGACATTCATATTAATAAATTATTTTTTATAAATAGATATATATATATATATACATGTATATATATTGTTGTTTACCGTCGTCGTTATCGTCTATCGCTGGAGATACACTTTACTTTCATTTCAAAAGAGAACAAAGCTCCACTGATCGTACGTCCAGATCACGTGACGTCGATGAGCTGGGGTCAACTTAGGGCCAGTAGCCAGCCTTATGGGAGTCAGGTCCTTTAGTCTTCCTCTGACTGCCCTGCAGCTAACCGCCACTGCTCGAGTCACTAACTGATCCGCTTCTTTGGTTAAAGTTACCAGTCTCCTGGTATCGCCGATAAACTCTGGACTCAGTAGACTGGCTCGTGTGTTAAACACTCTCTCTTACTCTGGCCTCATTCTGATAGGGCAACCACTTGAGCCAAAACTTCAATAGATGTTTCCAATTTTAGGCAATATTTGTGTTTAATAATAAGGTATAAGTATACCGATTGACGTGTTATGACTAACTGATAATGGTAGTTCAGCCAAATGGCTTTTAATAGCGCAAGACAACCCCTAATTAGCGCTATTGGAAACAGGTGCAACAACGGTGATTACCAATAACAACCTGTTTTTGGGTCTTGGAAAAGATAACATTTGCTAAATTATTTAGAAGCCAAAACATACAGCTTTAATAATTCAAAAAGAAAAATACAGGGCTCAGATATTTTTGTAAGGACATCGATTCGTGCATAACGTTTGATTTGATTTTGGCCCACGTGTGTATATATGGTATAACCAATGTTGCATTATGACTCGTCATCAAAAAAAATGTGGGTATCATTGGAATTACCTCAGGCGTCGCACCGCAGGAATCCTAAATGTATGCAAGTTTGTTAGTGATCATTAAATGAAATAATTTCTATATAAATTACAGAAACAATTTTCTTAGAAAAGTGATTACAAGCTAATTTATATTAATCAATGAATCAAACAACAAATTAACTTTAGTCCTCTCCAATTTACATGACGAAGGTGGCGATATCGCATGAGAAACTTCGTGAAAACTTTTATCAGATCCCCACCTATTACGGCTGATGAGTTGTCCTAAACTTTATTCACAGAAACGTTGATCCGCTTCAGCGGACTTGGATGTGAGTACCTACTGTACGTCGATACTGAATGTTTAAATCGTAAGTGATAAGAAACAAAGAAAATAAAAGTATTTTCACATCACATTTATTTAAAATGTGATATTTGTATTAGTATTACCGTGAAAATTTTAATTATATGTTAAATATACAAAAACTGAATATTAAACACTGAGTCCAATAATATTTTTTTATTTTATTTACATTAATTTATTAAAAAAAATCTATTATTTTTTGACATTATTCACACGGTATTATTTATGGACAATCCGTATAGTATGCGTGCTGTTTTATCAAGTGCTTCTAATCATATCATATACCTTTTAAAATCGTAAAATGCAGAGAAACATAAACTATAATTCACATTAAAGTCAAGCTTTAAGAGCATAAAACGCTTATTGCTACTGTGGTATGTCTGGTGAAAGAAAGAAACCCGAGACCATATTTCTGGTGACGAAGTATTCCAACTTTTACCCCAGGAATGACAACACATCTGTATACTTAACTACTATTTTACGTGCATCTGTTAAAATAGTCTAATCGTGAGTCTTTTCTGATCAAGCCATTCGTACTCCACTCAGTTTCTAGCTCTGAATTACATTAAAATAAAAAATAACCGGAATATACTTTAATCACATTTTAATAAGTGGCATTTTAAAACAATATAATTTACGCAACAAATATTATAAAGAATTAAACCTACACCATGTGGGCCGAGATACCCGTCCGAGTCAAGGACTAATTTTAAGGGGCTGGGATAAGGCAGACTGACTACGAATTATTCGAAGAGATTTAAACTGAGTTAACCGTTCGATCGGAAAATTGAAATGCCACACAGATAATTACCTGACACTCACAGAAAAGGAATCCGCCTGAAGTAGATTCAAATAATCGTGTTGGAAGGACCAAGTGAAGCGGGCCAACGTGGCCTTTATCAAGGAAAAAATAACTGATACCGCGCTATCTGAGTCAGCTATCAAGAGGAACCCGAAACCAGACAATTGAATTGGCATCGCGCTTGTTTAGATTTCTAAGATTGAATTCGATTTGATAGGCTACTCCAATATAACAAATCCACAATAGATAAATAAAAAACAATCTAAATAAACTGTGGGTTTTACGACATAGCCAAAGGAATTATTTTTATTTTAATTATTTGCAATCAAATGATAACCATAAAATTTATGACTGACATAAATAAAAATTGACGTTATTAAGTCCGCAATGCTTTTAAAGTTGGTTATATTTATAACATTATGGACGGTTATAAAAAGTAAGAAAATATTAATATGAGTATCTATTAAAACAGGTTGAACAACGTACTAGCAAGATTTTGATATTTTAGCACAGAAATTTCGTACGGACTATATGTGGGCACATGCATTTAAAACATTCTATCGGTTACATGATTTGGCCACGAACTGGCATCAGGCTCGACAGATTTGTGAAGCAGAAGGTACAACGCTTTTAGTTCCTGGATCGCTAGAGGAAATGGAAAATCTAAAACTCCTTATTAGCAACATGAAAGCCCATTATACTGGTATTTTTATTGGGATACACGATCAGTTTTCAGAAGGCGACTTCGTCACCATTAAAGGTTGTTTTTCCAAACTATTTGTATTAATAATCAAATAAGTGGTTTCTAGTCGTATTGGTATTTCGTGTTACTTGTACTAGCAAGTGAACATTATGTAGTAGAAATAATAAACGAAAAATATGTTTGTTCATTTTTATAACGTAGTTAAACCATACCACAGATGATAACAAAATATTGCATACGTGTTTCGCATAGTTTGTGAGAAACTTGTATTCTTATTCCTGAGCCTTCAAAACATTCAGTTTTTTAGAAGAGCGAAATGGATGCATATGGTTCACATGGAAACAACTATTGCATAATATTGTTTAGTTTAATTAAATTTTGCCTCGATTACATGACATTTTGGGCAAGAAATATTCTAATTAACAACTTAAATACTACAGGGGAGCCGATAACTGGAAGTATTTTGGAATTACTTTGGTCAGATGGTCGACCAGATAACACTAACGATACTGAGGATTGTGTGATAATGACAAGGGAAGGCCTGTTCGATGACAAGCCTTGCCACGATATATACCCGTTTGTTTGCAAAATATTAGGTAATGAAAGTAGATTCAATGAAAAATGTGAAGGATACGATATGGGTTAGTTTAAATTATATTTTCTTGTTACAAGTCATTTATTGTGTTTAAGTTCTTTTTGACAGTTTTTAAAATTGTGCATCATAAAGTTTATTTCCACTCTACAACTATACTATTTATATATTTATTTTAATATTACTGTATTTAATTAATATCTGTCCGCCAAGTCCTAAAGCACGTTCTTCATATTTATGTTTTTTAAGTAACTTGAAAAAAATCTAAAATAAGGCATTATTTTTTTATTTGTTTTGTTTTTTTATATATTATTTCAAGGATTTTTTTTTCTTTATGTCATATTAATAATGTATTTTTTTTTCATACAGACTACGTACCATACGAAAATGACAAATGTTATAAATTCCACTCTGAACCGTTGTCATGGCATGATGCATATCTTGCTTGTATGTTAGAAGAAGCTCGCCTTTGTATAATTAATACTGCGGAAGAGGCCAGCCTTGTTGTCAGTATGCTCGGAGAGCACCTCAACAACAAAGTTCCCGATTCTAACATTTTGCATATAGGATTTACCGACATGATGTTTCCTTTCCAATATAGAACCATAACAGGTAAGATATTTTATAAACTCGTATGTCTATTAAACGAGTTCATTAAAAATATGAATGTATATAAATTGAAAATCCTGTTTACCGTATAGAGGCAGGTTTCATAATATATTTATTTATAGTGATTTAATTATGTTGAAAATGGTTGTTGCGTGAACAACCTTCGAATAGCATGAAATCTGTAACGTATCTATCTAGTGGTACATTATTCTCACTTTGACAATTCATTGCTGGACATAAGATTGAAATCCAAGGTTTGATCTTTGACTTCTTCCAATCGTCCACTTTACCTTGATCACCATCATCATCATCATCAAGTCATCTCACACTACTACGCTTTAGCAAAGCTTTACGAGTACTCTATTTGCATAGATCTACTGATAGAATACGGAGAGGATTTTCTTGTTATTTTTTTTTTTGAACAGGCATTGGAACCTAATTTTTAGGATGTTTCGAGAACCTCGAAAAAATTAGGTCTCGAAATGACTTGATTAATAATTACAATGTTACTTTCATTGGAACTAACGATACTTGCGAATATTTCCTATAGCATCTTTGCTTTTACAGTTTTAGTTGTGGTTTTAAGTAATCAATTACTGACGTGGATAGACAAGTGAGTAAAACAAATATTGATAAATCAAGAAGTAATTTAAATCAAAATGGTGATCAATAAAAGTACGCAGTAAAGTCACTCCAATGGAACCCACTAGCTCAGGTCTCAACTGTGTTTCCTTTTACAAGGAAAATATTAATAAAGGCGTGTGTCATTTTAATAAGGATTCCGTAAATGTCGGTATCACGGGCCGAGGGAATCCCAAAAGTTATGTAAGCTATGTACTCATTTGTACTTGTGTTTGTCACTCCAAATTTCGTCGATAGGTACGAAAAGGTATTTAAACATTTGTTTTAGGAGAGACTTTAGAACAAGCAGGATACTCTTTATGGAGCCCTTTACTAGAGGGGGAAAAAAAGCCAAAAAATTTTCGATGCGGGGCTTTCTCTAGAACAGGCTTCCTGCAAACTACCTCGTGCTTACGTCCCGCTATGTTTTTGTGTGAAAAACTAAAAACTAGTAATTCTAAGCCTCACCCGTAAGAAAATAAGATTAGTGAGATACATTTATAAATTATATTTAAAATCTTACTCCATGGAATTTAAATTGTAAAACTGCTTATAAGGTGAATAAACGAAAATTGTTTTTTAAATAGTAAAAAAAATTGTCTTCTAGGCTGATGTCTAACAACCTTAATACTTACTTCTATTATTTTTTACTACTTATGTCACTTTATCTTTCATCAATAGCTTAATTATTTTTTTTTTTGAAAAACTGCGTCGACTTTTTGGTGTCTCAGTGATCAGAATCTCTGACAAATAGACCCATACGATATCCTGTGGTAATATGGCCAACACCCTATCAACATACATTTTAATTCTTCAATCACCTTAAAATAAATAGTTGGGCACGTTATAATTTATATATTATTTATTATTATTCCAAAATCAATCTAAAAAAAATTTATCCAGTATTTTATATTAATTAGTCTGAGAGGCTAAAGATAAAAAGCTAAATATCCAAGTACGCACGAGAGCCATGTGTACCACGTGGCTTCATAGATCGCTCTGGAAGAAACGCCTGTGCTTATGAAGAGCAATACATTTACAGAAGTTATACGCTATAAAATTATAATTGGCTAACAACGTAAACGTATTCTAACCACATTCTCTTTATAACATTGGTTCTAACTTCTTAGGATACTAGAGGTAAAAAAAAATTCTAACATTTTTTAGTTGAACTGAAGGTCACTACGACTCCAAAGTAGATAACTTAGACCAAATTAGATGCAACCATCTCGTGGAGTTCATAGATACGCGTGGATATGATAGCGTTGGACGAAACTTTAAGATATTTTTTACAGTTACTGTGAAGATTCAATGACAATGATAGTAGAAACACAATGGCGTGCGAACTATTTTATACTAGTAAAATAATTTCCCAATTTAGATGTGATATTAACCTTCTACCGTTAATTAGACCGGTCATAACATTTAATTTTTCAAAATTTCTATATGCAAAACGCACACATGTGACATCAAGCGATAATATGGACTCGGTGTACATTTGAAGTTCAGTGGTGCGCGCGATTTGTTGAGTTGCGACTTTGCCGATTACAACCACCAATTGAACGAAGTTAATAAGCGTGAAGCGTTCACATTGCTTTTGATACTGGCCCGTATTGACGCTCAATTTTAAATAACAGTAATTAAATACTTATTTTCCTATGTATGAATATGTTCTTTAGTGTATTTAACTACAGGCTACTTAAATTAGAATACAAAACGCTTTATAAATCGGCAATATATGTTGGATAAATATAAGTTGGCGTTATGACTACGTATAGTATATAACAGTCTTCTGAATCAGTTCTTCTGTACGCCAATCTCGGTAACTAATGAACAAATTGTGTTCGTGGCTTCAGGAAGGTTTGTATGCATAATTTATTAATGACCCGTATATAATAAAAGTTCTAAAAACCGGGTAAATACGTGTCAAATTTTCCCATTGCTATATATCTAAATTAACTATTAAAGTTAGGTATAGAACTCACTGCAATTTGTTAGATGTAATACTAAATACATTTACTAGAATATATCAGGGACAATATTAGTAATTACAGTATTAGAGCCACGCTGCAAATATTCAGTTTTAAATTGCAGCATGATTGGATCAGCTCGATACGGAAGGGCCAAGCCTTCCAAGAAAAGCTGGAAATAGCGGCATCAGATGTTGTGTTTCGTATGGTGAGTATTCCTGGAGGCCCGAGGAATATTGAGGCGTTCCATCTCAGTACTCAGGGATGACAACATCTTATAAATTAAACTTAATTAGCTCTTTAAAATACGTCTCTATTTTTACAGGTATGTTATATTTTAACCTAATTAACCTAATTAATGCCTTATTTACCAATATATTTTTATATTGACAATAATCAGTAGTATAAAAATATATTTATTGTTTTATTTTATATTTTTGTGAATACACATTATTTATTTAGCATTTGTGTTAAACTTATAACTGTGCACTATGTTAAAAAATTACCAGTACCGTATAAATTTATCTTAGGTTTATTATTTAGGTCACTCTGAAATTTTCTTGATTTTGATAAATAAGACCAGATTAGATATTTAAGATATACTTATTGTTTTTCGAAGAAAATGCGTACACTATTTACACATTCGTTGGAACCGTTGTGTAAAGCAGTGGATCTAAAAAAGGGGCCTCTTCAATGGCTTCGTGGAACAACTTCATTGTCGCTCCCGGGCTTTTATATTGTAAACCTCTAAACTTAAGTTTAATTTTCGAAAATGTTCTACATTTGAGGCCTTCAAATACGCATTCGTTATCTTATCTGAATGTGCGGACGCGTTGTCGTGGTGAAGGACGGCATTGATACGAGCATGCTTTTCGCGAACTCACTAGACAAGCAATTGTTTACCCGCAGTCACTGTCGTTTGGTTTTCAAGTTTTCACACAACGGAAAAAGAATCAACCATTGTCCGGTGCTCTTTTTAACTTTGGTCGGCAAGTCTTCAAATGGAAAGACCTAACTAGATTTTTCTTTCAGGTTCAAAGTAAGAAACCCAGGTTTCTGGATATATATAATATACAGCCAATGACTGTCCTCCATTGAACGCGCCATAGTTTTTGATCTACCGTTAAATCATGCAGTATTCATCTAATGCAAAAAACCTTCATATGCACATACAATATGTTTTGCACTTGACTCATTCCAAAAACTGTAGAAATATGCTGAAACTATTTCTTTTCTTAGTTTCAATAAGTGTTCGTACTATGTCAATATTGGATTCTGTAACCGCAGTCGCCTGCTGACTTTACGTATATCGTATCACGTTCAGGTCTAAATTCTCCTAACCACTAATATACAGTGCTACGACATGGGGCTTCATTCATTTAAGGGTAAGGTATGTTTAAGTCATAATATTTAATATGGTAAGGTAAAGGTAAGGGTTAGCTTTCCTTTGAGATTACCGTGGAGGTCGAGAGCTTTGGGCGAAAATCAGCAAGGGAACCACCCGATACGTGCGTCCGAGTTGGTGGGTATGAAGTCAGAGTGGGGCGGTACATGAAGTACCTGGGCCTCTATGCCGGGGTCTTACGATCCGTAGCCATGTACGGTGCGCCTCTCTGAGCGAAGAGGCTGGCCATCCGACGCTGTAGGACTAAAATCTAATGCGTCCAGAGGTGGATAGCCATACTGGTCTTACGAGGATGCTGGACGGTACCGTTTCGGTCGCGAGGTGGCAGTGAATTACTTCCACTGTGGCGGCAACGACCAAGACTCCGCATTGAACGCGCTCGCAACTTGCCCGGCGTGGGAAGCCTCCAGCTCCGTGGAGTGGAGTGGAGGCTCCAACCATCCAGTAATAGCAACCCCGAGGAGGACGACGGCACGGTACCACCGTGTTGTCGTGATAGTTCCACGAGGGTTCGATCATCACGAACGCCCCCGGGACGGGCTATCCCAGCGAAGGTTTGGTTAGGTTTAGGTTAGGTAAGTTAGGTTTAGGTTAGGTTTAGGTAAGGTTTAGGTTAGGTTTAGGTTAGGTTTAGGTTAGGTTTAGGTTAGGTTTAGGTTAGGTTTAGGTTAGGTTTAGGTTAGGTTTAGGTTAGGTTTAGGTTAGGTTTAGGTTAGGTTTAGGTTAGGTTTAGGTTAGGTTTAGGTTAGGTTTAGGTTAGGTTAGGTTAGGTTAGGTTAAGTTTAGGTTCTGGCGGATATCGGCATCGAGACTGTTCGCCAAAAACGGGCTGTGACCGGTGGTCTTCTGTTGGAGATCAGCGGTCCCGAGTGCAGCTCGAAGGCGGACGGTCTCGCGGCAAAAATGCGTGAGGTCCTTTCCGAGATGGATGTCCGAATTAGCCGCCCGGTTAAGTCGGATGACATTCGCGTGAAGGACCTCGACGATGCCGTCAGCCCGAGCGAGGTCGCGGCGGCTGTGGCTAAGGCTGGAGGATGTTCGGTGGACGACGTTAAGGTTGGAGAGGTCCACCGAACACCCATGCGTTTGGGCACGTGCTGGGTACGGTGCCCCGCAGCAGCGGTGCACAAGTTGGTGACCGCCGGACGCGTATGCGTGGGCTGGGGATCTGCTCGGGTAGAGCTGTTGGAACCCAGGCCCATGCACTGCTTCCGGTGCCTGGAAAAGGGACACGTGGGCAGTAGGTGTCCTAATCAGGTGAACCGGAGTACGCGCTGCTACGCTTGTGCGGAGACCGGGCACAGGGCTAAGGAGTGCAGAGCAACTGCACTCAAATGTCCACTGTGCTCGGACCTGGGGCTGCCCTCTAACCATCGTCTGGGTAAGAGGTGCGCCCCACCACAGAAGAGAGGTAGGAAGGACAAGGAGAGTCCTCCTGCCTCCACAAGCGTGGCAGTCCCGGCGGCACCAGCCGCAACCCCGAGCACTAGCTCGGGCATGGAGGTGGCTTAGGGTTGTTCACACCCCTCAAGGTCCTCCAGAGTAACCTAAACCACTGCCGCAATGCTCAGCATTTGTTTATGCAGACCATTGCGGAGTGGGGGGTTGCTCTGGCAGTAGTGGCGGAGCCCTATGCCGTGCCGGACCACCCTCGCTGGTTCGGTGATGAGCTGGGTTCCGTGGCGATCTACTGGGGGGGTGGAGAGGGTGTCCCACCCTGTTCCCTATTGGGAAGGGGTCAGGGCTTCGTTGCAGTGCAATGGGGCACCCTGGCCATAGTTGGCTGCTACGTCTCTCCCGCGAGGTCACTCGCCGACTACGAGCTGTACCTGGACGAGGTGGCACTCTGCATTCGCAGGTGCCTCCCTCGTCCGTCGATTGTCCTGGGAGACTTCAACGCCCACTCCAGGGCGTGGGGGAATCCCAGCGACAGTCCGAAGGGAGAGACGGTGATGGAATGGGCGGCTGGATTGGACCTCCGATTGGCAAATCGGGGGTCCGTAAGCACGTGCGTGCGGTGGCAGGGGGAGTCGGTCGTGGATCTTACATGGGCGACTCCCGCTGCGATGCGCATGTTGTCGGGCTGGCGGGTTGCAGAGGAGGTGGTCACGTTATCCGACCACCGCCATATTTTATTCGATCTTGCAATCCGCCGCCCCGACGCAAACACCAGCCGCCGAGAAGGCAGTCACACGCGACGTTGGTGTCTCAAGCGGCTAGACCGAGATTTGCTCGGGGCCGCCGCCAACGTCGCGATATGGCCAGAAAGCGCCGAAGAGGTTCCGTCCGATCCGGAAGTGGAAGCGAACTGGTTCCGGGACACGATGACGCGTATTTGTGACGCGTCGATGCCCTGACCGGTCGCCCCAAGCGCGGGCGGTGTACTGGTGGTCGGCAGAGATCGCGGAGCTGCGAGCGATCTGCTTGCGGAGCCGCCGCCAGTACACCAGAGCCCGAAGGAGGCGAAGGCGAGCTCCGGAGTGAGGAGATAGCCAGACTCTACGAGGTGTATCGAGCGGCCACGAAGGCGTTGCAGGCAGGCGTCTGCAACGCCAGGTCTCGGTCCTGGAGAGAGCTCCTGGAGGGACTCGACGAGGATCCGTGGGGCGTCCGTACAGGATGGTGCTAGGAAAGCTCCGTCCTTGGACGCCCCCGGTGACGGAAACTCGATCCGGCCCTCTTGGGAAGAGTGATTAGCTCGCTCTTTCCGGAGGGTCGGTCAAGTCCTCGGTCTACCCCCAATCTTCGTGTCATTGGTGTGACGAAATGGGGTGACCGCACAGGAGCTGGACCGAGCCGTGTGCCGCTTGAGAGGCAGGAACACCGCGCCGGGACCCGACGGAATTCCCGGCCGGGTCTGGGTGTTGAGTCTGGCTACCCTCGGGAACAGGCTGAGGCAGCTGTTCACCAGCTGCCTCCGTAACTCCTCGTTCCCTAGGGCCTGGAAGGAGGCCCGACTGGTCCTCTTGAAGAAGGCAGACAGAGTCGCAGATTCTCCCTCTGCGTACCGTCCCATATGCCTGTTGGACGAGGCTGGCAAGTTATTCGAGAGAATTCTTGCCGCCCGTCTCAACGGGCATCTGTCGCGTGTCGGTCCCGATCTCGCCGAAAACCAGTTCGGTTTCCGACGGGAGCGTTCCACCATCGACGCGGTGATGCGCGTCCGCTCCCTGTCGGAGCAGGCTGTGTCCCGGGGCGGTGTGGCGTTGGCGATAAGTCTTGATATCGTCAACGCCTTTAATTCCCTGCCCTGGGACGCGATAAGGGGGGGACTTGTACACCATGGTGTTCCCCCCTACCTGCACGGCGTGATCGCGGACTACTTGCGCGACAGGTACATCTTGTACGTGGACCGAGACGGTACGAGGATCCGGAGGAGATCCAGTGTGGGGTTCCACAGGGTCGGTTTTGGGCCCGTTACTGTGGAATCTCGCCTACGACTCTGTTCTGCGAGTCGAGCTCCCCGCTGGCGTATATGTCGTTCGTTACGCTGACGACACGTTGGTGGTCGCCAGTGGGGACTCCTTCGAGAGGGCCAAGGAGCTCGCCGAGCTTGGGGCGGAAATCGTCGTCGCCAAAGTCCACGAGTTGGGACTGGAGGTAGCGCCTCACAAGACCGAGGCGCTATGGTTCCACAAACTGCCGCGGAGCAGGGAACCACCCGACTCGTGCGTCCGTGTAGGTGGGTCTGAAGTCAGAGTGGGGCGGTACATGAAGTACCTGGGCCTCACTCTGGACAGTCGCTGGGGCTTCGAAGAACACTTCGAGCGCCTGGTCCCCCGGATCGAGAGGGTAGCGGGTGCTATGCACAGACTGCTGCCCAATCTCGGGGGACCGAGGGAGGAAGTTCGCCGCCTCTATGCCGGGGTCGTACGATCCGTAGCCCTGTACGGGGCGCCCGTCTGGGCGAAGAGGCTGGCCATCCGACGCTGTAGGACTAAGATCTACAGCGTCCAGCGTAGGATGGCCATACGGGTCGTACGAGGATACCGGACGGTATCGTTTGAGGCGGCGACAATCCTGGCTCGCTTTCCACCTCTTGATATACTGGCGGACATGGACGCGAGGGTGTATCACCGAATTCGCGTCCTACGCCAGAGCGGTGGTGGCGAGCCAGAAGAGGCGCTCGAGGCGGTAAAACGGCAGGAACGACGTATCGCATTCGCGACGTGGCGCGCAAGGCTCCGCGAGGAGCACTATGCGCGCAAACGCGTCGTCGGAGCATTCCTGCCGGTCTTCGAAGCCTGGATGCAGCGACGAGGAGGAAGACTCACCTACAGACTTACGCAGGTGATCACCGGGCACGGTTGCTTCGGTGATTACCTGTAAGATCGGTCGCGAGGCGACGGCGAATTGCTTCCACTGTGGCGGCAACGACCAAGACTCCGCATCGCACACGCTCGCCGCTTGCCCGGCGTGGGAAGCCGAGCGGCGGGTCTTGGTCGGTCACATCGGACGGAACCTGTCCCTGCCAGCAGTCGTGTCGGCGATGCTGCGCGGGAATCGGCGTGGAGGGCCGTAGCCTCCTTCTGCGAGACCGTAATGGTCCGAAAGGAGGCTGCCGAGCGGGATAGAGAGAGGACCGATCCTGCTCGAAGACGGGGCCGACGCGGCGCTCGCGCGCCTCGTCACGGCCCTCCCGGTGATCCCCTACCGTAAACGGGGCCCTACGGGTCGCTGACGATCGGAGTGGGGCCCGACCGTCCAGTAATAGCGACCCCGAGGAGGACGACGGCACGACGTGGTACCGTGTCGTCGTGATAGTTCCGCGAGGGTTCTGGGGTGCGATCTTCTCGCAGGCCCCGGGACGGGCTTAGGTTAGGTTTAGGTTAGGCTTAGGTTAGGTTTAGGCTAGGTTTTAGGTTAGGCTTAGGTTAGGTTTAGGCTAGGTTTTAGGTTAGGCTTAGGTTAGGTTTAGGCTAGGTTTTAGGTTAGGTTTAGGCTAGGTTTTAGGTTAGGCTTTAGGTTAGGTTAGGTTTAGGTTGGGTTTAGGTTAGGTTTAGGCTAGGTTTTAGGTTAGGTTTAGGTTAGGTTTAGGTTAGGTTAGGTTAGGTTTAGGCTAGGTTTTAGGTTAGGCTTAGGTTAGGTTTAGGCTAGGTTTTAGGTTAGGTTTAGGCTAGGTTTTAGGTTAGGTTAGGTTTAGGCTAGGTTTTAGGTTAGGTTTAGGCTAGGTTTTAGGTTAGGTTTAGGCTAGGTTTTAGGTTAGGTTAGGTTTAGGCTAGGTTTTAGGTTAGGCTTAGGTTAGGTTTAGGCTAGGTTTTAGGTTAGGCTTAGGTTAGGTTTAGGTTAGGCTTAGGTTAGGTTTAGGCTAGGTTTTAGGTTAGGCTTAGGTTAGGTTTAGGCTAGGTTTTAGGTTAGGCTTAGGTTAGGTTTAGGTTAGGTTTAGGCTAGGTTTTAGGTTAGGCTTAGGTTAGGTTTAGGCTAGGTTTTAGGTTAGGTTAGGTTTAGGTTAGGCTTAGGTTAGGTTTAGGCTAGGTTTTAGGTTAGGTTTAGGCTAGGTTTTAGGTTAGGTTAGGTTAGGTTTAGGTTAGGTTAGGTTAGGTTTAGGCTAGGTTTTAGGTTAGGCTTAGGTTAGGTTTAGGCTAGGTTTTAGGTTAGGCTTAGGTTAGGTTTAGGTTAGGCTTAGGTTAGGTTTAGGCTAGGTTTTAGGTTAGGCTTAGGTTAGGTTTAGGTTGGGTTTAGGTTAGGTTAGGTTTAGGTTGGGTTTAGGTTAGGCTTAGGTTAGGTTTAGGCTAGGTTTTAGGTTAGGCTTTAGGTTAGGTTAGGTTTAGGCTAGGTTTTAGGTTAGGCTTAGGTTAGGTTTAGGCTAGGTTTTAGGTTAGGTTAGGTTAGGTTTAGGCTAGGTTTTAGGTTAGGTTAGGTTAGGTTAGGTTAGGTTTAGGCTAGGTTTTAGGTTAGGTTAGGTTTAGGCTAGGTTTTAGGTTAGGCTTAGGTTAGGTTTAGGCTAGGTTTTAGGTTAGGTTAGGTTTAGGCTAGGTTTTAGGTTAGGCTTTAGGTTAGGTTAGGTTAGGTTAGGTTAGGTTAGGTTTAGGCTAGGTTTTAGGTTAGGTTTAGGCTAGGTTTTAGGTTAGGTTAGGTTTAGGCTAGGTTTTAGGTTAGGTTAGGTTTAGGCTAGGTTTTAGGTTAGGTTTAGGCTAGGTTTTAGGTTAGGCTTAGGTTAGGTTTAGGCTAGGTTTTAGGTTAGGCTTAGGTTAGGTTTAGGCTAGGTTTTAGGTTAGGCTTAGGTTAGGTTTAGGTTGGGTTTAGGTTAGGTTAGGTTAGGTTAGGTTTAGGCTAGGTTTTAGGTTAGGCTTAGGTTAGGTTTAGGTTAGGTTTAGGTTAGGTTTAGGTTAGGTTTAGGCTAGGTTTTAGGTTAGGCTTAGGTTAGGTTTAGGTTGGGTTTAGGTTAGGCTTAGGTTAGGTTTAGGTTAGGTTAGGTTAGGTTAGGTTTAGGTTAGGTTTAGGTTAGGTTTAGGTTAGGTTTAGGTTAGGTTAGGTTAGGTTTAGGTTAGGTTTAGGTTAGGTTTAGGTTAGGTTTAGGTTAGGTTTAGGTTAGGTTTAGGTTAGGTTTAGGTTAGGTTTAGGTTAGGTTTAGGTTAGGTTTAGGTTAGGTTAGGTTTAGGTTAGGTTTAGGTTAGGTTTAGGTTGGGTTTAGGTTAGGTTAGGTTTAGGTTAGAGTTTAGGTTAGGTTAGGTTAGGTTTAGGTTGGGTTTAGGTTAGGTTAGGTTAGGTTTAGGTTAGGCTTAGGTTAGGTTTAGGTTAGGTTTAGGTTAGGTTTAGGTTAGGTTAGGTTTAGGTTAGGTTTAGGTTAGGTTTAGGTTAGGTTTAGGTTAGGTTAGGTTAGGTTTAGGTTAGGTTTAGGTTAGGTTTAGGTTAGGTTTAGTTTAGGTTTAGGTTAGGTTTAGGTTAGGTTTAGGTTAGATTTATCGTACGATATATTTCGAAGCGGCCACTGTCCTAGCTAGGTTTCCATCACTTGACATCCTGGCAGATATAAATCGCAGGTTATTGCCCACATTCGTCTTCCCTAGGATGACGCCGAGGTCATGGACGGGGGAGATGAGTGAAGGCAGGAGAGCAAACAAACGCTGAGAGTGTAGCGTGAGAGCCTCGTTTCTCGCACCAGTAAACGCTAGCGTGCTTTTGCGGAGCGTCAAAGCCTGGCCGCGTGGGAAGACGCGCACGTCACCTCGTGTGTCGACGAGTGATGCAGGTTTCCACCGGGCATGGGTGTTTTCGTGAGTACCTGAACAGAATTAGATGCAAATCTGTAACTCAATGGCTTTAAGATTTAACTAAAATTGAGTAATTTGACACTTCCGAACCAACTACAAAGTTCAACCTAAGCGTGTGCGTTAAAAGCCAAGTGATATTCGATACGAATAGGAGATTTATTTCATACTTCGCCGGTTTCGCCGGTTTCTCATTTGGCATTCCATAGATTAGCTAAAAAATGTGTGAAATATGAATCGTTTCATATATTTTCGGCTAGTTTTGGGCATTCTACAGAATGGCGACTTTCATATAGGTATTGCCGGTAACATATAGGTAACATACCGTGAGTATTTTGACATTCGACAGTTTCCCTTACTTCATGCACATGCAAACCTGTATATGACTTTTCACAACGAGGGATCGACTATTTATTAGCATTCGAAATATAAATAACAGGCCGGGAAGTTTCCATATGGTTATGAACAATTAAGGTAGTTAGATACTTACGAGATCCATGATTAGAAGGATGTCCGCTATCCTCGCTCGCGGCGACATCAGGAAATTGTTTTGAACAGATGGAAACCTACGACCTGCTGTTTTTACATAAATTTATCTACCGTAATAAAAATATATATATTATTATTTATTAAAATATTATAAGATATTAAATTTTTTTTTATATTATTGGAGCACATAGCAATTTACAAAAAATTTAAACTTATTCTTGTCATTCACGAGTTATAAATTATAAAACGTGGATTTTTCACAATTCGAAATCAGAAACAGTGATAAAGCCCACTGACTCTTGATTCTAGTTGCAACATTAATAGGTCGGCTCGACCAGGATTGAACTTGACTGACTATATATGTATGTATATATATATATATATATATATATATATATATATAAGCTCTGAAATTGATAAACAAACTCTCGTTTGTTAGTCAATTTGAGAGATTGACTTGACTTGACGCCACGTTTGGTATGTGTACCAGTCTCCTCTCATGCCACTAGTGCTTACTGCTAGTTTCAGATTTTATCTTTAGTGAAATGTTTAAACATTTTTTATGACATCATTTCATACGACATACAACTTCTGATGGCCGCTATTAGCCCGAGGGCTTTTACAGTTTCACCGGGTTGAAACTTCTGCAATGTGTTTGAAATTCCTATTGCCAGAGAAATATTAGTTCTTGCAAGAATATTCTCCAATATTGCTACTAGTTTCTTAATACAGTTTAATATATATCTTTTAAATAGTTTTAAAAGAATGTATTTAAAAATAGCACTGCATTTATTAAGAACTGCAAGAATTTATCAAGTGTGTATTGACAATGATTACTGGGTTTGAGTATTTGAGATGATGATGTATTGAGTGTGGATGTTGCTTTCAAATTTTGTTTCACATGTGCTGGCTGCACAAGAAAACTCAGAGTCCGCTATGGAGAAGGCTATCGGAGGTGTTTATCTGGGAGACCGAATACACAACGTAGACATCCGCATTAGTATGACAGTGACCGAGATAAATGAAAGGATCAACAATCCGAAATGGCATAGGGCCACACAATTCATAGATCTGCCAACCGGGAAAAACAATTCTAGGTTAACAACCTCAGACGGATATACCTCAATGCTTAAAGACTTTAACCAGTACGTGATGCCAGTGATGAACTACGGCTTTGAGATGTGTTCTTTCACTGCTGACCGTAAAAAGACGCTCAAGTCACTCAGCGAGCTATGCTCGGTATTTCTCTGCGTGATCGAATTAAAAACGTGGATATCAGCAGAAGATCTAAGGTAACCGACATATTCAAAGGATCAGTAAGTTGAAGTGTCAATGGGCCGACCATGTAGCTCGTAGAATCGATGGGGAAAAAAGGTAGCTCGAGTGGCTACCTCGAATTGGCCATCACAGTGGAGGATAGACCCCCAACTAGATGGAGTGACGACCAGTAAGTCTACAGAAATACCATGTATGCAGGTGGCTCAAGATTGTGCTTTATGTGGGGAATGTTCAATAGTGGCTTCTTGATGGATTGCGACTACGATAAAAGATATTCCCAACCCCAGTCAATTATACAATATTGATTACCGTGTCTGAATTTATCGTGATTAGCGTAAAATTTCCTGAATACAGCTTGCAAGTTAACTTACATCGTTAATAAACTTTAAGGATGCTGCAAACAAAAGTTTAGATTCAAATATGTCATGTTAAGGTAACAATATTAATTATATGTGCTTCTACAGAAATATAAAGCTCATGTGCGGTTTAACGACGCTTTTGAGTTAAATTTTATTTGATTGCAAGCCCCGCGTCACGCCTGTAGTCTGATTGATGTATTGCCGTCGCAGCTCTCCCCAACCAAAGATTACATACATAATTGATGCATGGAATGCAATTTACCCATATAATTGTTTCTATTTATAAAATTGCCATTCTCGACATAGCGTATTTTAATGTTTTTGCAGTAATGTGTCTTTCACATTCCTCTAATTTGTATTCATATAATTAATAAAATTTTGTCATACCTAGTCCGGCCATAAGTTTTTTTTAAATGAAGTAATGTAACATTATTAAAATTTATACCTACATATTTATTAGTCCCAGCAAAAAACAAAAAAATATTCTATTCGAAAGGTGGCCTCTTTGGCTTTTATATAGGCCTTTAATTTGTTTGGCCACGAATCTATGGATTTACGCACGGTTTCTAAGGGAAATTTCGCTACTGCTTACTCCAAAGATTTTTTAAGATACTCAATGTCGCCGTGTCGTTTAGAGCAGGCATGTCCTCCAAAACTGACCACTAACTACTAATTTACTATTACTAATTTGAAGTCTAAAAGGTTGAAGTCTGGGCTAGATGAGGGCCAGTCTTCAGCTCTTATAAAGTCCGGAACGTTGGTTTCAAGCCAGGCTTGGGTAGTTCGTACCTTGTGGCCAGGTGCAGAGTCCTGCTGGAAAGTCAGCGGTATATTTTTAAAAAGTGTATTGCTGAGAGGTTTCACAACATGATCCAAGACTGTATCTTGATACACTTTGGCTGAAGTTTCCACTCCTTTTTCACAAAAATCTAGTTTCATGACTCCTTGATAAGACACGCCCCACCAAACCATTACTGATGTAGGATGATGACCAAGTTGTACCTTTCCGACCACTTGAGCAGCGTGTTTAGAAATGTGAGCGTACACTTTATCATTTTGCTTATTGTAGTGTTCTACAATCGTGAAATTTTTGTCATAGGTAAAGAGAATATTTCTGTGCCTTTCACCTGCGTATCGCGACAGAAGGCATTTTGATCGATCCAGTCTCTTTAATTATAAAGATTGATTTAGGGCATGTCCTGTATATTAACGATAAGCACCGAGCTGACAAGACCTGACTTGTTTTATAATACGTGACGGAGTCCTAGCGGGAATCTACATTTCTCGCGATAAGATTTTTTGCTTCCTAATAGGGGTTTCGACGAATTCTGGCTTTAACAGCATTAACAGCCTTTGTAGTTCTAACAGCACGCGGCCGCCCCGATATTTTCTGGTCTTCGACAGAGGAAGTGTTTTGTATCTGTTGATAGTACTATATTCGAACATACGCCTGATACCAAGCTTTTGAAGTGTCTGGAATATGACCGAAAGCTCCATACCCACTTTGTGTAAGGCGATCACTGCAATCCTATTTTCTTTAACATCCCATTCCATATTGTAATTTGATAATGAACACGAAAACATATGTGAAATGGCGCAAAATCGAAAGAAATTTTTAAAATAATATACGTGTTCCAAATTCAAAATAATTAATGAAAAAAAGAAAACTTTTTTTTTTGTAACAGTATTTATAGCCAGATTAGCTATATGTATATATATTATTATATACTTTCTATGTTAATTAAAGCCAAGTGTTATTTTATACAACATATTATTACCACGGTGCAGCTAAATCTGCAACTTGAATTAATCCATCCATGGAGGGTCCACCTCCCTATAGAATATCAGCGTGAAATAGCAGCATAACGGTATCATATCATACCATACAATCCAGTGAATATTTGGGCTTGTTTATTACCACTAATATTATAAAAAATAATTAAAATTAGTAATAACCACTCCATAATAGATGACGATGGGTAATGCGTTAATATTTAGACGGGAGTTTTTATATATCCTAGCAATAGTAGGATAGCGAATGAAGAACGGACATAATCTATGTCACGGAGGACATTATTCAAGAAAAAACCTGCTAACTACTATTAATTCACAGTCGAGAAACGTGAAAAGTCGGGATTGAGATAAAGCAGTAGCGCCCCTTTCATACGACATTAACTACATTAGTGACGCCACATTTCGTAACAATCTGCACCGTAGCTCATTCGTGTGTGAATCCTAAGATACAGGAGCTCATTTCCTCGCACGTCCCGGGTTAAACAAAGCCAAATATAGAACTGTGCGTGTATCTATTTATCCACCCTCAATTATCATTGCAAATACGATAATAGTTCTGCATATATTCAATTTAATGACATATCTAATTGACTAAATACATTATGCTAATTTTAAAATAATTTATTTTTAGAATATAAATTTATCTTAATTATGTATTCTATATTAATTCGTAATAAGTTGCCTCGTCATTATGGAGGAAATGCTGTGGGAGCTAAATTTTGTAAGACCTACCGCAAAAATAGAACCTCTCTAATTACAATATAAATCGCATGGAATCAAGACGTGCGACGAAGCTGCAGTCTTCAAATCACATGTCAGTCTTGCAGGAAACTTAATAGGCAGATCTCCAAAACTATCATATGAGATTTACGTAATTTCAATACAGCTCATATTTAGGAAGCAATAGAGCTAAACCAAGGCTCCATAGTCTTTGCATCAGAGATACAAACTAAAAGGACAAAACCAACTGACAGTCAGCCAGACAGCCATCACTAACAGTCTCGCTTTTAGTCTCGACGACTTCCAGCCTCCAGAACAAGGCAGGTTCCGTTTTAGTACCAAAGACCACATACATACTCTGGCGGATTATACTTAGCGTGTGTGGACTATGAGAAAGTCTTTGATTCCGTTGAAATTTGGGCAGTGCTCCAGTCCATTCTGAGAATCTAAATTGACTGTCGGTATATCAAAGAACTAGGTACACTAGAGTTGCTGTTGCGGTGTCTGTCCAACTGCAGAAAGTGTTAGAGAGGGTGATTTCATATCCTATCTCAAACTCTTCATCGCTACATTGGAAGATGTTTACAAGCTTATTTGCATCAATGGCGAGTACATCAGACGATCATAGTTATCATGACAGATTTGTTGAAGGACGTTATTACTACGCTCTATGACCTCCCATAAGGTAGAACATCTTGAGACGAATATGGACAAGAGGAATATCAGCTAACGACTATGTCACACCTATACCGATGGTTGTTGTGAGCTTTACGCTTGAAGTTGTTGAGTATATATGACTAGGGCAAATAATTTAGTAACGTTAGTTCAACTTCAACCCAATGGTCAATTGACAGATTACACCCGTAAGGGCAGCGTTCATGAAACTACGACATATCCTCTCTTCGAATATAACTCAATGATTCGATACAAAAGTCGTTAGTAAGTGCGTGTTGCCAGTGATGACTACGGATCTGAGAGATGGTCCGTCACTACTGGTGGTATGAGCCTACCCAAATACACTCAGCTAGCTATGGACAGGGCTAGCCTTCGTGTCTTTGGGCAGCTCGGTGTTTCTCGGTGTGATCAAATTAAAAACTAGGTTATCCGCAAAAGAACTAAGGTATAGCTCAAAGAACCAGTAAGCTGAAAAGGCAATGGAACGGCTGAGACGGGTGAGCAAACAGAGTAAAAAGACTTCGACAGACCCTGACAAGCTTGTCGTGGAATTTCACTGCAGTATCAGGGGACTTTCTTCCGACATTTCAACGCCGGCCACTGACTTTCAAGACGGCAATGCCAACCTTGCTTTTTCTCACAGAGATGCAGTTATCTTCTGCGGCTGATACCTTATACCTCTCTTATCTGGGGTATAAATTGGAATACTCGCCTACACGGGTTTTAGATGTGAAGGATCCTACACCGTCCGTGTTCGACCTTCTTCTGAACTCTTATCTTATCAAGCCTACCTGATCTTGCAAAAGTGTTATTGTAGAGACAAAGTTGGTGCAAATTGGCGGAATTGGAGAGAGACTAGTTCGCTTCCCTTCAGGAACTTGCACATTTTGGTCCCTCGCCACTACTGTCCAAGGGAATTTCTGTCAGCCATCTCTTCCACTTCTATACAAAGAAGACCACACGCTGGCCCATCAGGCTAGGGAGAAAGCGCATACGTTATCTATCTTTTGTCCAACGTTGTCTCTATTCTGGAATATAATGCCTTCGGTTGGGTATGACACAAAGCACTTTTTTCAAAGCTGCCTATCTATAGGCTTCCTGATAGATTATGCAAGTGAGTCAACAGTTTTCTGATGAACTGTAGCATCAAGGTCGTCGTCAACCATGCATGCTCCGACTTCAATCCAGTAAATGCTGGAGGTCCCTACGGCTAGGTGCTATCTCCTACCTCATTTCTTCTGCATATCCATGGCATGTTGCAAATAATAATATTAACCGCTATGCTGATATATTGACGACAACACATCGGATGCGTCATACACTGGCTGCCCCAATATTTTTTGGGAACACGTCAACGAGTGCTGGAACGAACTTGCGTCTGAGGACTTTGTTAGACAAAGTCTCAGATTAGAGTCGACAAGTCTAGTCCAATTTAACCTCATGAAGACAAAAGTTTGCGCGTTTACCGCTAAAAGGAACCCCTTTGTCGCTTCTCCTAACTTTGATAATGCCAAATTGGTCTCTAGAAAACTTGGCGTGCTTAATAAAGCAAGACAGTATTTCGTGGCGACCCCCTGTGTGCAACCTTACAAAATGCAAGTTCGGCCTCATATGAAATACTATTCTCATCTCTGGGCTGGGGCACCCTAGTACCAGTTCCTTCCATTTGAACGAACTCAACGAAGAACGGCTCAAATCGTTGACGACCAGGTACTTTCCAATCCGCTTGATTCACTGGCATTTTGACGAGATGTTGCATGTCTATGTATTTTTTACCGAATTTAGTATGAGGAGTGTTCTGAGATGGTTTTTTGATTGTTTCCACCAATACATCGTACATCAGAATTAAAACTTTCATCCTGATATTGGCAATCCACCAGTGTGCGCTTTACACGAAATTTTCTGCCACGCACAACTACTCTGTGAAATCCGCTATCGCCAGCGGTATTTCCGAACCGATACGATTTAGGGACTTTTCTTTAAGGCCAGCAGCGCATCTTTGACACTTCTGGTGTTGCAAATGTTCATGGAGAGCGGTAATCAAACCATCAGGTGAGGTGCTTGCTCATTTGCCTATACTATGAAAAAAACAAATATTGTATAATAAATCTCGATATTTTTTGCAAATATTGCACCCAGAATAAAATCAGTAATAGTTTTATACATTCTCTCAACCGAAATTCGACATGGAAACCAATTAAATTTCATCGTTTTATTGAGGCAGTGACAATAAAAATGCATCTCAATTCTGATCACACTCGTTTCAATATTCAGATGCGGGCCAACACCTGAGACATCGTGCCTGGTATGAAATATGCTTATTATATAACTTGCCAGTAAATGAGAAGAAATTTTATATCATGCGCATATAAAAGTGCTCATAACCATCCAATTAAATAACAAATATTAAAACGCTTTTTATTTGTACGTGTTTGTGCTTTGAAATTAAATTAATGTTGCCATTTTTTGGTAGGAACAAATGACATAAAAGTACAGAAGTATACGGTATAAGAAGTGGCAAACTTAAACCCATCATCATATTTATATTTTGTCGATATTACCAACCATTTAAATTTTTGGTATGGTAAGACCTTATCTATAAGAATTATAAGTAAAATGTCTTTAATTTTTATTTGCCGTTTTTCGTCGGCTATAACTGAGCGTCAGTCTCCTCAGAGCAAAACTTCACTTTCACTGCAGTATCAGGGGACTTTCTTCCGACATTTCAACGCCGGCCACTGACTTTCAAGACGGCAATGCCAACCTTGCTTTTTCTCACAGAGATGCAGTTATCTTCTGCGGCTGATACCTTATACCTCTCTTATCTGGGGTATAAATTGGAATACTCGCCTACACGGGTTTTAGATGTGAAGGATCCTACACCGTCCGTGTTCGACCTTCTTCTGAACTCTTATCTTATCAAGCCTACCTGATCTTGCAAAAGTGTTATTGTAGAGACAAAGTTGGTGCAAATTGGCGGAATTGGAGAGACTAGTTCGCTTCCCTTCAGGAACTTGCACATTTTGGTCCCTCGCCACTACTGTCCAAGGGAATTTCTGTCAGCCATCTCTTCCACTTCTATACAAAGAAGACCACACGCTGGCCCATCAGGCTAGGGAGAAAGCGCATACGTTATCTATCTTTTATCCAACGTTGTCTCTATTCTGGAATATAATGCCTTCGGTTGGGTATGACACAAAGCACTTTTTTCAAAGCTGCCTACCTATAGGCTTCCTGATAGATTATGCAAGTGAGTCAACAGTTTTCTGATGAACTGTAGCATCAAGGTCGTCGTCAACCATGCATGCTCCGACTTCAATCCAGTAAATGCTGGAGGTCCCTACGGCTAGGTGCTATCTCCTACCTCATTTCTTCTGCATATCCATGGCATGTTGCAAATAATAATATTAACCGCTATGCTGATATATTGACGACAACACATCGGATGCGTCATACACTGGCTGCCCCAATATTTTTTGGGAACACGTCAACGAGTGCTGGAACGAACTTGCGTCTGAGGACTTTGTTAGACAAAGTCTCAGATTAGAGTCGACAAGTCTAGTCCAATTTAACCTCATGAAGACAAAAGTTTGCGCGTTTACCGCTAAAAGGAACCCCTTTGTCGCTTCTCCTAACTTTGATAATGCCAAATTGGTCTCTAGAAAACTTGGCGTGCTTATTAAAGCAAGACAGTATTTCGTGGCGACCCCCTGTGTGCAACCTTACAAAATGCAAGTTCGGCCTCATATGAAATACTATTCTCATCTCTGGGCTGGGGCACCCTAGTACCAGTTCCTTCCATTTGAACGAACTCAACGAAGAACGGCTCAAATCGTTGACGACCAGGTACTTTCCAATCCGCTTGATTCACTGGTATTTTGACGAGATGTTGCATGTCTATGTATTTTTTACCAAATTTAGTATGAGGAGTGTTCTGAGATGGTTTTTTGATTATTTCCACCAATACATCGTACATCAAAACAGAATTAAAACTTTCATCCTGATATTGGCAATCCACCAGTGTGCGCTTTACACGAAATTTTCTGCCACGCACAACTACTCTGTGAAATCCGCTATCGCCAGCGGTATTTCCGAACCGATACGACTTAGGGACTTTTCTTTAAGGCCAGCAGCGCATCTTTAACACTTCTGGTGTTGCAAATGTTCATGGAGAGCGGTAATCAAACCATCAGGTGAGGTGCTTGCTCATTTGCCTATACTATGAAAAAAACAAATATTGTATAATAAATCTCGATATTTTTTGCAAATATTGCACCCAGAATAAAATCAGTAATAGTTTTATACATTCTCTCAACCGAAATTCGACATGGAAACCAATTAAATTTCATCGTTTTATTGAGGCAGTGACAATAAAAATGCATCTCAATTCTGATCACACTCGTTTCAATATTCAGATGCGGGCCAACACCTGAGACATCGTGCCTGGTATGAAATATGCTTATTATATAACTTGCCAGTAAATGAGAAGAAATTTTTATATCATGCGCATATAAAAGTGCTCATAACCATCCAATTAAATAACAAATATTAAAACGCTTTTTATTTGTACGTGTTTGTGCTTTGAAATTAAATTAATGTTGCCATTTTTTGGTAGGAACAAATGACATAAAAGTACAGAAGTATACGGTATAAGAAGTGGCAAACTTAAACCCATCATCATATTTATATTTTGTCGATATTACCAACCATTTAAATTTTTGGTATGGTAAGACCTTATCTATAAGAATTATAAGTAAAATGTCTTTAATTTTTATTTGCCGTTTTTCGTCGGCTATAACTGAGCGTCAGTCTCCTCAGAGCAAAACCATCTAAACTGCTTAAACATCAACAGAATCTAGGCTTTGTGACTTTATTAAGTTCGTTATTCGGTATATATAACGACAGTTATGACTATTTCATTTACATCAATATTTTTGTCGTTACGAGGTGTTTAATACACATCCATCACCTATCTTGGAAGTTAACGTTAATTCCATGGTAGTGTATGCCGAAACAGATAATTTGTATCGAATTGAAGCAACAAAAGGAAAATAAATTAATCATATTTAATGTATTTATGGTAAGTCTGAGTAAAATATACGAGTAGATATTTATATAAGTGAAGTCATATTATTAAGATTCCTCATTATGATAATTAAACATAAAAAATACTTATAAATAAAAATGTGTGGTTGTAAGATGTCTTTAAATAAACTTTCGATTTTTTTAAACAATGTTATGCTGTGACTTAATATCTAAGTTAAAATACTGATTTACATAAAGGATGCAAAATATTCCGACTAATTTTCCTCTACAAAGAAAAACATAGCCTCATTCTACATACACATGGGTTCGATCAAGATAATATATATATACATATATATATATATATATATATATATATATATATATATATATATATATATATATATATATATATATATATATATATATATATACCTGGAAGTCCGTAGAGTGTATGTGTATTTATTAGGCTCTTACTTAACTTTATTCTTATACCATTAAATAAATACCTGTCTTAATATCCTGCAAGAATTGAATATATCCAAAAATGACGTTATATAAGATATAAATGAAAATCTAGTATGTACAATACGTGAATGTAAATAAGAGAGTGAGATCAATAGTTGAAGCATGCACTTAAAGTAATGGTTTCCAAACAGGAGCGACTGCTTGTTCCATTTTTTCGGGGGACGGTGGGAGTATTGAAAATTCACGTGATCAAATGTCCGGGACGACTTTACTGCGCTATGGAATCTGGAACCTATTGTTTATGTTATTCTTGTACTGTGCTACAGTCAATTTCAATTTATATAAATTACGCTGAAATTGAACCTTCAAAGTTTTAAACGAATTTCAAGTTTTTGTTTTTTTTTCCTTTTCTTTTTTTATCTTACAAAATATAGTTCTTGGCATTACATCGTCATACTTAAGAACTAGTACAATTAGTAATAGTTACAAATCAGCTATTATATTTTTTTAATAAGGTGAAAAGTATTCTCCGACAAGAGCGACACGCCGAAATAGTATTAATAAAACCGATTTGCGTACATTTTTGTGGACACATTCCATTAAAATATGGTAAAAATCATCAATTTTTTCACACAATAAAACAATTTGGTGACGAAGCTTTACCATTAAATATCTCAATTTATGCAACGGAATGTGTCCATAACGAAGTCTTAAAACTGTTATTACCTCGCGTCTTATGGTTTTCGCGTCTATAAACCAAGGTGTCTCGTCTATAACACAGAGATGAGATTGTGTGGTACCAAACCATATACTTATAATTAGCGATCTTAGATCGTCGTACCCTTTCTATATTTTTCACGCATATCTTTTACCAAATACAATAAATCGACATAATAAGGATTAAAATCGTTCGTTTTACCCTCGATAAAAATTTCATGTCCGATGATGCCAGCGTGAGACGGCACCCATTGAAGTACAACTACTCTGTGATTTTTGTTGAAATATTAAACATAAACATTATTTACAAAAAAACGAACAAAAAAAATATAGTTCCCGTTGTCTACACGTGTGGCGCTGGCGCACTTATGTCATATCTGTGTCTCTGCATACTTCTTCTTCCGCAATAAACGTATTATAAATCTATCTATCTATCCGTGGGTTTAACTGTGTTTTCTACAATTTTTCTCTAAGTTTATCGAGGATTGAAATATAACGTATGCAATAGGGCCGTCCCTTAAAGTAGGAGTACAGCATCGTGCCAAATGTTGATATGTGTTTTTTGAGTCATTTAATATTACATATTTTTATACTTTAAAGCATTAATATAGGCTAGGGTTTCCGATTAAGTAATTTAATTAATTAACTCTGCGTACATTATATATGTTATAGTTGTGATTTTGTCTTTAATATTCATATTTGCCCGTTTATCATACACTGTAGCACGCATGATAATTTCCCCTTTCGAAAGCAACAGAAAACAATGTTTATAATCTATGATATGTTTCAGCCAAGTATTTATTACATATCATATAAAGTGTTCCTTTACATTATTTTTGCTTTTGATATATCAACATTGCTTACCCAGATCTTCACAGAAATCATTTCCAGTTTTGTGCTCCTATATATAATCTTAAATATTCATGGACCAGGCTTCTTTTACCGTCTCCAAAAAGAATTTTGACCATTTATCATTAGTTGTTTTGATATGTTAATTTAAATATTATCAGTTAAGGAAATGTATTAAAACCAAAACTTTCCTCCTATATATAATAAAACATACTATAAGCATACTCATAGGAAATAAAGCTAATTCATTTTTTGATTTGTTTGATGGACACATGGGTTCACTGAACCACCGATTATCACTTAAAGACAGGTTTGATCCCGATTAAGTTTACATAGATATGATCATGATTATATAGATTATTATAGATGAAACTAGCATAACCTACGTATTTGGTTATGTACATATTTTGCGTAGTATAGAACAAAGCAAGACAAGCTTTCACAGATACTATTTTGTTTCGTGAGTAATAGAAACTTGGACTTCCTTTATTAATACAAGTTATTCCATCTTAGTCCTCAAAAGTATACGCACCTGCATTATGATTTCTGATCGATTAAGAATGTGCCTTTATGTAACCCCCAAAATTTTTTAAAAAATATTTCTATTGCCTTTTAGAAATAAACTTCGTTTGAATTTTATTGCGTAGTAGGATAAAAGAATCAGTCACCCCATCGAGTGAATAAATGTGAGTCATTGAGTGAACATCCTTTACAGACTAGAACTAATACCGCTGTGAAAATCAAACAAATAAGTAACAGGTTTATACCAATAGGGATAAATAATAATAATAACGTGATATCAGGTCATCGCACAACACGGGAGCCCAATTTATGTTTACTCAATTTTTTGTGGGCCCTTTTCTTTTTTGGAACAATCCGAAGAACACCATTAAATTGGTATATTCAAGACAATAGTTTTCCTAAACGACTATATCAGGAGTCCTATAACCTAACCACTACGATACTACCTACCTATGATACACTACATATATAGAATAACAATTTAAAAAAGCAATGACCGCTGAAGAAATAGATTATGTAAATTAGGCGATTTATGTCGCTAGCAAGCATTCAAGTCTCAAGCAAATGTTGTTATTGACAGCGTTATGTAGTTTTTAATCTCCTCGTATATTATGCATTCCGCACACGCCTATTCCTTGTAGGTCTCCGGGTTGCGTTCCACTCCACTCGGCCCGCGTAAGCTGAAAGCAAAGCGGAACTTTCCACGCAAAACTAAGTTTTGGATTTTTATTGCTTTCAGTGAACGTGAGACGCAATAATATTAAAATTTTCTATTAAACTCAGTTTATGTTTTCACTTATATTTACGGCCAAGAAGTACAAAATAAATTTATATCTTCATATATTGAAAGGAACTTTATCTGAAAATCGAACAGAGTTTTAACGTATAAATTATATAGCATATATAGATACATATGTAGCACTGTATGATATACTTTTCAAAATCATACAGTGCCAAATCATTGAACAAATTTATGACACCATTAAAACACCTTTATGCACTTTTTATGTTAAGAATGCAATAAAAGGAATTATATAGGGTATAAATATTAGGAAAATTTGATCACTTAAATAATTATAGAATGGTGTTTGTTTTATATGGATAATATTTTATACATTAGAGCTTACGGTATGCAATTATTCATACTACAAAGAAAAAAACTAAGTAATTGTCTGTATAATTTAATACTTTTAAATGAACACAAAAAACTCTTCCCGATGCGCGTGGGGGTATTATTCATCTCCAACGCAATTCGTCTGGTGGAGACACGCGTCTCTGTACTTTCGCTAAAAATGCAAATTTCTATCGAAGTGACACCACGCCCTCTGACTGTACGGGAGCCGCGCCAAGAACTGACACAAGCCTCAGAGGGGGCAAAAGACGGGAGAACAGGGCCTGATACAATTTTTCACTGAACAAAATGAGGGACACACCCCTGAGACGCGACTGCGTGAGCTACAGTTTTTCATTGAACTGATTATACGGTTCGTGCTGCTTTGTTAATGCCACCAATAAATATTGGATTGAAACGATGTACGGCGAAATTAAAATTAATTTCAATTCAAATCAAATATCCATTCTTAATGTAAAGTATTGTATTTATGCTATACAAGACGCGTTTGTACTATTCAGAAAGATTTATCTGAGCATAATCCGTATCTACAACACGAAAACAGCCTGATTTTTTAAATTTATTTCTCACTTAGGACTTTCTTCACTATGTTTTATTTCATCGTTATGGTGTGTTAGCCCTGATTATAATAAATTTCTTTGCAAATTGATGATATATTGTCAAAGACTTCCGTTCACCAAGACACTAGCTATTATTATTTATGCAGATTGAATACTATCGCCACATTGCCTCCACATAGTTTTATTCCATAAGTTCCCTATTTCGTCGGAATATTATTATCTTAAACGTTAAAATAACTCAATTAATCTGTCTGTCTGTGTTGTTTGTATTAAGAAAAGTAATAATTTTTGAGCTATTAACACATTATGAGTACGCAACGGAGGCGATCGTAAATCAGAAGTGCAAACAGTGTATTAATTACAAATGCAAACAGCGAGTGTGGTTTACCGCAACCGTCTCTATCCGGCTAATAATTTGCAGTCCGGCTATACAACCCAGCTACGGACCCTAAAGTGTAATCTGAATTATGATAACAACACCAAATTAACTTTTGATCAGTGTGACATAAGTAAGATTATTCTGTAAATTGGTGGTAGTCTTTAAACTCACAATCCTAAAGAGAAATTTATTTATTTATTAAACGGATTACCAACGCAAGATACAGCATTTATATTTTATACTATACAAGAGTAAAGTATTCTATGTAACTGTTCCTACAATTATAGGTAACCATAACTTGCTTAAAAATGTGTAAATTAATATAAACTTAAAAACAGGATAAATATTTAAATTATATAGATAATTAAATTAACCTGCATGGTTAATTATAAATAACAATGTTTTATTATTTCCTACAAATGTAGGAAAGCATTTTTTCAGTACCTACAACTATAACTGCTGCTTTGTTTTATATGATGAGTGTAGGGACCGAAGACCCAATTACTAGCACCGAAGCATTACATCTCATTTCTCAAAAATGAAAATGCATAAGCATCTTGAATATTTGTTGAATATAAGTGTTCATGTGCTTCAATCATCACTTATCTTCAAGAGAAATGTGTCCTCGTTTGTCACCCATAGATTTATAAAAAAACCGAAGACCTAATTACTGGTAATGAGGTATTTCATTACAGTTCACACGGGTGAAAACGCACGTACGTTTACGATTCTTTATGGAGGATGAATGTACGTGGCATGAACCTGAAAAATCACTTACAATCAAGTTAACTGTGCGGTCGTTTGTCACATTTAACTTAGAAAAGTTAGTTAGTTTGTAACTTAAAAAAGAATCTCTGAGCCAACAGTCTTCTAAGAAAAGGATAAAGCCGACTTGCCGCATTTTCAAGTATTCTCCTCATTGATACCACTATTAATTACTCGAAAGCTTTGTCCAAATGAGATGACAAGGCCTCAAGCATTCTTAAAAGAGTGAAAATAATATATTTAACATTTTGTTTCCTGAAAACATCCATAAATTAATTTATAAAATCGGAATTTCATTTCGATAACAATAATACATAAAGCACAAAGTGTGTTTTAATTTCATCACTATAGCTCGAACGTATAAAGATACAGTTTTGTGTCAGTCAAATAAAAAAGAATACCAACTCCGTCATCAAAACAATAATGTAAGATTGTTTTGATTACAATGGGTAGCGCGGAGACATGCGGGTGCGGGGCTCTGTCGACGTAAAGTGAAATCGGTCCTTTCAAAACATTTTATTCTGAAGGTTGAAATGTAAAAAGAAACCACTACCTATAAAGAGGTCGACGTGACGTCTCTGCTTTAACGCCAACTTGTTTTAGTTCTAAATTTGGTTCTTTGAAGAGCACTTTTATTGATATATGTTGGATACAGTACATATATGTGAAACTAAAGCTGTCTAAAATATCTGAAACTTTATTATAACTTTCACGCGACGAACTTTGACAGCGTTTTTACGGTATTTTTAATACGTATGTTACGAGATTTTAAAAATATATTGTCTTAATATAGTATATATGTTTCTTGAATTTACATTGTCAAATTAAAGCTTTAAAAGCATAAATCCAAAAAGGTGACATACTTTTTAGCGATATTGGGGCTCATGATGATAAGTAATTCACGTGGCCGTGACAGTCATTTTTCCTCAATAAGGTCTCGTGGCGTTTTCACTCCTGAAAAGAATACTTCGTCGCCAGTAATAAAATCACAGGTTTCTTTCATTCACAAGACGAAGCTAGTAGCGCTGAACGACAATTTTACGCTAGCGTTCCGATAAGCGTAGTTCTGGCATGATTCGACCGGAGAATCTGTAGCATATCTAGTCTTAATTTATAGCGTGTTTCTACCACATAAACACTTAATAGCTTTAACATATTTAAGTTCAATCTTCTACATCATATAAGTAATACTTAAACTATGAAACAAGTAATCGACTGCACAAGTTTCGTTTTTTTATTACATCGTAACTTACACCAATATTACAACATACTAAGCTGTGTATCACGGGCTTTATTTATGAAGTATGACTTGGATTTAAAATTAATATTTTTCTATTATATTTGTACGCTAACATTATTTAACTATTGATTGGTGGACTTCATATCATATGTAGTTAGTAGTTAGTTAGTTAGTTGGTTATTTTAATATTTATTTTTAGATATACAAGTTTTCTTACGATAGTTTCCTTCATGATTGTAATTAACAATTACATTGGTGTCGGCACCAGGGATCAACATCGGATCGCTCCCGTACCGTGAATTAAAATCGAGTGCTTAGAGCTGAGCTGGAATTAAATTTTGATAAAATATTTTTCCTCGTCTTTTTTTACGTCTCAATTTAAAAAAAACAAGACAAAACAAAGTACTGCGTCGTTGGAAGGATGCTGGTGCTTATGGCTCAGGAATTCCTTTTTTAACCACCAGCAGCTCATTAATTGTACTTTTTATCTATGTAGAATCAATAATCGTACACGTATAATTTAGTTTTAAGTCAAATAATAATGATAAAAAGAAAAAGAATGTGTAACTAAATAAAACAATTTATTTAAAATCAATTTATAAATCAATCATTAACGATGATATAAATGAGTAAAAAAGAAAATCGAAAATCTAAGAACTATTATTGAATATGCAGGAGGGCCGCATTTCCACATCTACAAATATTCGTCTGGCCTTGCTTTAAGTGTGAGGGAGTTATTTTAGTTCTAGTTCGATGGGAACACACCAAGACAACATAAAGTTATAATAAGATTTATTTTTATATTAATAATAAAATGATAAAAGCATTAACATTTCTATTGCAACCACAGACTAGATCCATTAGCGTATACCTATACCTACCTATCTATATTCTTTTTGAGGTTATTATATAGGTAGCTATAAACCTAATCAAACGCAACTTGTAACCCATTTTGGCCCCGGAATGACGTGTATATGTCCCTATCTAGAGACTAAATTAGTGCTATATTAGAAATATTAAGAACATTATGTTTGTAAAATCTCTCGGGGTATACTAATCTTAATCTTAATACAAGGCTAAATTGCCCTCTGAAGTGGCTTTTCTGTTTGCAAACTGCATTCGATCTATATTTATCTTTCTCATGCAACAACCTCTTTTTCTTTAAATCTGATCGGATCTTCACCTCCAACAAACCTGCTACGAGCGGCTAGACTTTTTACTGTCCTTGTATATATATATCCTTGTGTCCCTATATCCTTATGTCATATATGTCCTTATATATTTTCGTCCTTTTTGTCGGACTGTGTGAACAATTTTCATAGAGTTTTCTTACGTTAAAAAGGTAAGAAAGAAAAGCTATAACCAAACTAATTAACTATTTTCATATTACTCGAGTAATAAAATAAAATCACTTGTAGCGGTTATTGAACGCAAATTTAGAAACTACCCGAAACATAAAAAATCATGTATAGTGTTAAATTCAAAATAATAAACCTTGAAACTCGTACATAGTATATATAAAATTTTACAAAATAAAATGTAATTCTGTTATAAAACTAGCCGACACTAAATTTATTTGGGAATGCACTTATTTGTATCGTGATACATATTCGGACGTTTCTCGTAGATTGATTGCATTTTCCAAGCGTCATTGCATAGAAAATATTGCGAATTTGTAATTGGATAAGCCATGCGTCGCTCGCACTCGACGCGCGGCGGCGCCTGCTGATGACGGCCGTTGACAAATAATATGACTGACGATGAATACTTGTACCTATAGGCTTAAATGCAATTTCATTTCAAGTATGTTTGTTTATTATCATCCATTGAAATGTTCTTTGTTTTATTATGTTGTTTTTTTGGATTAATTATTGTAAAATTGCTAACTTAATTTATGAGCACACACATATTTAAGCAGTGTTTGTTAAAACTATTTGTGAATTACAAATTTGAATAGCTTATAGTATAGCCCCTTATAATAATAAAACACATGTAATCTTTTCTATTACAATAATTATTCATACAAAGAAACACCGTTTCGACGAGGACTAGCGAGTCGTATTTTCTCATCCATCCATCCATGTACCTATATTTTTAGAGAAGAATAATAACATAGGGAGCATGTTACTCATAATCCCGCGTTCTAATACCTAACTATTAACATAGTTTAAGTATTGCTTGGTTTAGAGTAATAGTGGTATATTGAATCCTATTACGTTAAATTTGGCAGACCTTAGGTCACGAATGTTAAGTTACATACAATTGCCCTTAGAAATAGCGGTGAAAATGTGCTTAGTGTCCTGCTATAAATGATCTGTTCAAATTTAAAGATAAGAAATAATATAAATTTGTTTATAATATAATAAACATATTTTCAACAAATTTATCTAATTTCTTAACTTACAACAGATTATATCAGGAGGCTGCCTATATCACGTTATATCTAATTTATAATATTATATCCTATTTGGGAACGATTTTAAGTACCAAGAGAAAATAAAAAACTAAAACTTTTGCATATATTCACCTGAAAGACGAATACATTTTTCAGGTAACAAAAATTGTTTTTTGTTTTGTCCTTATCAGAAAAATACGCTGAAATTGCGTCCTTAACTTCTTCATCGCTGTTAAATTTCTTCCCACGAAGTTTCTTTTTCCTTTTTTAAGAACAGGCAATAATCGCTCTGGTCAAGGTCTGGTCTGGTCTCTATAATTCAAAATATTGAAGTCCGTCTTATCGGTATAAAGAAGCAGGACACCTTTCGTTAGATTCCCCTTTTTTTTCTTTAATGGCTACCGTTAACTCCAAAATTGAAGCAAATTCTCCGGTTAGAATGCTAGAGTAAAAACGCCTTTATCTTTGCAATCCATTAATAGGATTGACCTTATCTTTTTGAGGCGTGGTGCACTTCTGTGCGGCATGTCTTAGTCATACCAAGATTATAATAAGGAATTTAAACAATGGTCGTATAAGATACTACAACCATTTTTCTGAGTTGTTTCTTTTTTAGCTGAGCATCTTTCAATCTATCAATTTCTCCACTTTTTCAATAATTTCTGGAGTGGTCACTTTAATGGGTCGCGCCGGTCGTGGGTCGTCTTATAGTGATTGTCTCCCTTGCTTAAAGAGGTTGTGCCACTTGTAAGCCATCGGTTTTCCCGGGAAAGAGTCCCCGTAAATCGATGACATATCTTCTATTCTGGTTAGAACAGACTTTCCTTGCTTGGTAAAGGACTGATTACGTCGCTACGGACTCGATTTTTCCCCTATTAAACACTTTCTTCCCGATTGAGTTGTTTGGTCAATGACAGTATGGCCATCCTCCTCTGGACGCTGTAGATTTTAGTCCTACAGCGTTGGATGGCCAGCCTCTTCACTCAGACGAACGCCCCGTACAGGGCTATAGATCGTACGACCCCAGTGTAGAGGCGGCGGGCTTCCTCACTTGGTCCCCCGAGATTGGGTAGCAGTCTGTGCAAACCATCCGCTACCCTCTCGATCCGGGGACTAGGCGCTCGAAATGCTGTTCGAAGCCCCAGCGACTGTCCAGAGTGAGGCCCAGGAACTTCATGTGCCGTCCCACTCAGACTTCAGACTCACCTAGTGCCTCGGTCTTGTGACGCGTTACCTCCAATCCCAACTCGTGGACTTTGGCAACGACGTTTTTCGCCCCAAGTTCAGGACATTGTATCTCACCCTTTTTTTTATTATTTATATGGGGAAATGTCTACGCATACCCACCCCTGCGGGGGCAAGGATGAGTTATGTCGGTCTCGCACCGAGTAAAACCCCATGGTGTTCCTCCATCAGAGCGTATGGTGGGGTTACGGGGACGCTTCCGCACACCTCCGCCTGCAGCGGCCGACCAGGCGGCCCTTTCTCCGGGGGAGAACATCCCGCTCTCCATCTCTCCAGGCAAGGCACGCCGGACGCGCCTTCCTACTCGAGCTCTTCTGTAGGTGGGAAGCGGACTTCTTGAGTCCGCCCCCAGAGGCTATGCGGGCCAAGAAAGCAAGCCCAGCCCCCTGTGGTGGATCTAATCTGCGACTCCGTCACTGAAGGATGTTCGGCTGCGGAGAACAGGGAGAGCGGCAACGAAACACCGACATTCCTCTCCCACCGCGTCTCCACCTCGGCTGCTTAGAGCGGGGAAGACTCCCTCGCATTATCACGTCCACCGCGTGTCCGCGGACGCGCTTCCGAGGCGAGCTCTTTACGAGCCCACCCGGAGCGGCCTCCTCAGGCCGGCCATAGAGCGCCTTAGGCCAGCTGTTTAGTTTCCTCTTTGCTTCACCATGGGTGACCATGCCATAGTTACTACGCCCCCCGCCACGACAAGGCGAGAACCCTTCGGGGAGATATCTCATCCAACTCCAACGCTACCATTCCAGGAACTTAAAAACGTACCTACGTAAATTGCATAAGTTCATTACCTCTTACTGATACTAATAAAAATAATATGAGATGAAAATTAAAATAAATGGTTTCATGTTTCTACTCTAGCAATCTTCTCTCACGATTTTTCCATTTAGTGAGATTACGACTCTTGCGCCATTAGTCTGTCTTTCCTCCACCACGTAATTGAAGGGCCAGAGTACTACTGAACCTAAGTAAGGTTCATGTTTTTAACTATTTTAGGGTTCAATAGTAATACTAATTTTATCGATCCTGGACTACTGATACTATTTAATTTTGTTGTGTCGCTCATAATGCTTTCGAGCTTTTTTATTTGTCCCATAATCATAACGTTATCACGATGATAGGAATGAAATGGTGAAAAAATGTAAAGAGAATAAAACGTAAAGAGAAAAATAAAATAAAGACTAAAATAAAAATAAAGTAACACAGCATAAATGTTACTGTGATAAAAACACAATGATTAAAAATAACTCTTTACGTGATTTAAACCCTACACAATAGATTTCCATTTTCTTATCGTTTATGTCTTCCTACGATACCGAAGCCTATTAAAATAAAAAACGAATCTTAAGAAAATATCTAGCTGGTTAAACAAATTTATACTAAATCTTACAGTCTTCTTAATTTTTCTCTTACTTTATCACTGATCCCATACAATTTGAGTTGGACCGCAATGACTCTTTTGGATCGCGCCATTCGAAGTAAGCACCTATTTATCCGCTGTGGACATAACGACTCCCCAACTAGTAATAAACAGTATGAGACTAGACTTTAAGTGAGAACGTGATTATTTTCTCGGAAAAAGTTGACATTTTCCTTCTATTATCTAGCGACCGCTATTTTGAAGCAATCTTCATTATTTTAGAAGTCCTAATATAATATTACAGAAACGGATTAAGGAAGAAGTCACAGAAACATTTTTTTTATTATCCATCCGTTTTTTGTATTCATTTTCAGGCCGTTTCAGAGGAAGGCCTTGCATATATTAGTAAGTCATAAATTACTCTAAGTTCACAGCCAAGAGGGAGACAGCCACATTCGACTGGAACATTCCCGAACAGCGATTTACTGTGCGTATATAAGCAGGTCGGTTTGCTGCTACAGACAGTGTCGGTTAAGATACAAAGTAATACATAACGGAGAGAATTAAAAGCGACTAGTGAGTGAACTTCCTAAGAAATTTTTAAAAGTGAAAAAAAATGCTACAAGTGATTCTTTTTTTTTATATAGCATCGATGGAAAACGATCAAGCAGCTCACCTGATGGTAAGAGATTACCATCGCGCTGCCAACCTTTAAGAAAGCTTTAGGCTCTTTTCTTGAAGGTTCCTAAGTCATAGTTCGGAGATACCTTAGTAGTGCGTGGCAGAAAATTTCACGTTTGAATTCTGTCATGTACGATGTTTAAACTCAGCGGCCTGAATTAATCCGAACAAGTCCTCAGAAGACCCCCAGGGTAAATTTGGTAAAAAATGCATAGTGATGCAATATCTCTTCCCAATGCTGGAATGTACCTGATCATCAACTGCTGCTCTTTATTGAATGCGGTCAAATAGAAGGAGCTGGTACTAGGATGTGTCAGTCCAGTGATGAGAAAATTCGTTGTGAGGCCGAACTTGCGCATTGTAAAGTTGTACACAGTGGGACGACATGTCAATGTCATGTCGCTCGATATGTCAACTCCAAGGATTCTGAAACTACTTGGTTAGCAAGTGAGTGTTTTCAAAATTAGGATTTGTTCAATGAAGTTACTATAATGGTAAACTAGAGACTATTTTCTATCCAACGAACCCTATAGCTGTTCGTAACAATAGTTCCTTATTATATAATTAATATTTCATTATTTATTAGAACTTAATATTAATCATTTGATTACATTGACTTGTCAAAGCCTTGATGTACTTCATTAAACTTAAATTAAATGAACATTAACAACCTTTTAAGTACATTAATACCAAAGTATGACGCATACGTAATAAATAAATCTATAAGCTAAGACAGGTATGAAAACAATTTATTTCTTTGGATGCAATCCAAGAGGGCACTGATATCAGCGTAGAATAATTTTACGTGTAATTGAACATCCGAATATAAGCAAATATATACGATTATTTTACAGCTCAAAAGTGTATCAAAAATATTGAAATTAATGATGACGCATGATGACTAAACTCCAATAGCGGAGAGGCACTGTAAGAAGAAGAACGATGTGAAGCTCGATATAGGTACTGTTATATCTTAAATTAGCGCTTCTATTACTAATTTAATAATAATAGGGTATTCTAGATAGCTTTAGTTTTCCAGAAACGGATAATCCAAAGTCGAACAGTTTAGTTACTGATAAGCAAACATTTCATTTTTGTCATGATAAGACCTCCTTCTTAGTCATCATAAGACTTTATGAATTGTTTATTGAAAATATTGGTGATTATAAAAGTAATTTATCTGATAAACTATTCTAGTTGTTCACTCTTACTTTTAAAATAATCATAAAATTAGTTACAATCAGATTAAAATAATTTACCAACAATTTATTTGAGCCTTTACAGTGACACAAATTAGTACTCATATGTAAACGGTTGTTATGGCCGTCTCGTCGTGCAGCATGCAACTAATGAAGTTGTAAATCAACAGTGCTGAGCATATATCGACAGATTTTAAACGCACTCAAATTACTCTTTTCAGTGAATTTTACACTTACTAATTGCCGGAACTTCGTGGTAATGGATTCAATATAACAAACTATTGTATACTGAATTTTATTACAACTGTTTATCGCACTGTATGGCAGGTTCAACGGTTATATATTTTTTATCAAATCACAGCGGTTATAAAATCTATTGTGGTGGTACTATTCTATCTGGTGAATTACGACCATGGAATTTTCTTTTTGTAGTTACCAAAACATGACAACGTCTAATAATTTCTTTTATTAAACTTAGGACTTTTAGGATATTCATTATTAAATATATTTTTACTTTAATATTTTAATTTATTCGATTGGTTCATGAGGTTGCCCCATCATGCGTCCTGCTTTTCATATATTCATTTTACTATGGTGACATTCTTCTTAGAATGCATTGCGAACTAAACAGCATCTTTTGCTACCTTCTCTAGTATATCGTTCACTCGCTCATACTGTTACAACATGTGACTATGATAAACATTTAACTAGAGTAATATTTTTTGTTTTTTGTTGATAAGTTGGTCTTTTTATATTAATAACTGCAAAGTTATTACAAAAAATAAAAAACAAATAATAAATAATATTAGCTTACATGAATACATAAATATGTACACACATACATTTACAGATATTTAAATATAAATAAAAAAAAATAATAAGTACACTCCAAAGAACGTGCTCGATAATAACCGCACCAGGCTCTACTGGGACAGGCCCATCCATCACGGACAGTACTATTCTTGCTAAAAAGCCTGATATCATGCTGATAGACTGGGCATAGTCTACGATATTTTTAATTGACCATCACCATTCCGTAATGATAAGAACCTCGTAAAAGCCGAAACAGATAAAAAGGCAAAATATCTGGACCAAGCACACGAGGTGACCGACATGGTTATGTCAACTGTAATTATCCCTATATTCGTGTCTGCAAACGGGTTAATCTAAACTCTTTAATTATTTGTGGCGGACCGCTCCTGGCTCAAATGTAGAAGGTGCAGTGCTCATCAATACCGCCCGCATCGTCCGCCAGTTTCTTTCCCTTTCTCCCTAAGCCTCGGCCGTCTGGATTCTATCTGTCAAGGGCTCCGTCTGATTGGCCTTTAAATATGTATTTTAATATATATCTGTTATTTTTATTTATTTATTTCATTCACCAACCAGGTAGAGATAGAAACATTCCCAACATAATAATAATATTATAATTAAAATTTATAATATTATATAATATCTAGAGTACTATAAAAATTATAAGTTTAGTTAGAGTAGTAGTAATACTGTAGTAAAATTTATGTAATTATTCACGTCAACACTTTCGCAAAATGGCCTACATGTAAACCCTACACAATAAAATCGAAAGAAAGCGTAGTAGTAGGCAGTATCAGCAACACGGTTATCAGAAAGGATATACTTTCTAAAACCATTGATAAAGACTTAAAATATAGAAGACTATATTTCTATAGTCTTCACTTGAACGTGCCACTAACTATTATGACACCAGCGCCCCCAAAACCATAATATAATAACATTTAAATTTTCATAAGCATTGTTTGTTTACTAAGAAATAAAAAAGTCTAGGTTTACATTTATATAGAATAACAACACAAATAAAACCATTCAAAAATATTATATCGAATACCGAAAAATTATACTGAAAAATTAATGATACTTGACTCAGTACAAAGGGGTATTTCGATTTTAGGAATGGGCGTATTTAAATCGGATAGCGCTACATTCGCTCCCGGGCTCCATGTCGGCATTCGGTACTACATCAAAAACGGTGCACTCCAACTAATTGCATTTGCCATTGACGCGGCTTTCGTATATACATATAACAGAATCTATATTATACTAGAAAGATCCATAGATATATCGATATTAATGGAATATTAGCGGCATACTGTATACTCCATATGATTAATTTGCGTAAATGAGTGAAGGTCTACTATTTTTTATAAGCGGCGTCGAAACAATTCAATTGGTTGATTTATAGCATATGAAATATGTTTCAGTTACGTCAGAGTAATTGAAATCTCAAAAATAGATAGGAAGTTCACTTAAAAAGTCACTTACGGACTTTCTAAAAAGTTAATCCACGTATGTACAAGTTTAACACCAGAAATAAACTCTACGGAGTTTGCTCCGAGTTATTTACATAGAACCAATTTATCTCAGATGCTTTATAAAGGGAAGAGTTATTTAACAAAACTTTTATGAATCGCCAATAGTGTTTTATACATACATATTTGTTTTTATATAATGAATACTATTAAAAATGTTTAATTTGATTTCATTTTAGCGGCGATTTTACGATTCCGCTTTTACAGTCTATAAAAGTTTTACCATAGTTTTATCATAAAATCTTGTTAAGCATTCAATAAGTGATGGTCACTTACGTTTGCTGATATTTACTATCCACTGTTGAACATAATAATAATAATAACAATCTCTATTTATTTACTATGACATAATTACAAAGTTTGTGGTAACTCTGAAGCTTGTGCTAGTGTTAACTGTGTTACAAGCTTCAGTGTCTTCCCAATCAATGTTACTAGTTACAAAGTATATATCTTTTAGTAACATAATTAATTAAAAAAAAGAGGATTAGAAAAAAAACTTAATAATATAAAAATGAAAAACAAACAAAATTGAAAACTATTGCTATAAACTACAATGTGTGTATGTGTGTATGGTGTGTGTGTAAAAAAGTCTCTATTCAATTCGTTCCAAAAGCTTTTCAGTGGACTCGTAATCTAACGTTTTGAAGATATTGTATAACGTCTTTTTAAATTTATGGTTATTATATGTTTCAGTAACATTATCAATAATAATTTTATTATAAACACATAACTGAGTCACTGGAACATCTATAAATCTTAAGAGAGGTTTTATAAATCTATTATTATTAATATTTGTTGTTAAAATGGAACATATTTAGTAATTTCTATTACAAACCAATCATAGCATGAATAGTTCAGCTTGGCGGGGGAAAGACTATACTTTCAAAAATTACAGCGTAAGATATTAGCTTAGCGATGCTGTGTTTTGTCTTGTAAATATAAAAACTAACACCTTATTACGGGACATAGTCTAATTCATTATCTAATTCCTCCGGGAGAAAATCTACATTATTTATCGAGGATTGATGTTATAAGGCGCAGAAATCACATACTCTCAGATGAAACCTAAATTCATTTGGCACCTAATATTCTAAAAAAAAATATATAATATAAAAGACTAGAAAACACCAAGACTCCACCTAAATATTCTTCTATTTTATCTAATTCTGAATTTTATCGTTTTAAACGATATTCAGCAATCACTAGCAAATGACATAACAGGAAATAACGTAACCTTATAAAAAGATAATTGAGTCTCCCCATCTTAAATACAAACATGAGGGGGATGAGACGTTATATTCGTTATATATTGGAATAATTAAAAACTCGTGATGGATAAATAAGATAGTTTTATAAAGGTAACACTAATAAACGAATTTGATATCGCGTAATTCTTGATTAACGCTTAAGTATTCAACAGCCTATAAAAACAAAGAGGTTGCGACACAAGGAGGGTCTGATATTCTATTATATATTAATGTTACCGACGCCATTCTCTCGCTAGTTTTGGCAAAGATGCAATTTCATTTGAATATTGTGCAAGTTGACTGTTATCCAGTGTTATCGTCATGGCTATAGCACTTTAAATACAAAGTGCTCATAAAAGTAACATCCTAAGTCTATTTCCAGGCATTTCATTAATTGATATTAGAGTGAAAATTCTCCTAGCATTGGGGTACTTTCAAGAAATGCTATATTTAGCCCGTGTTGAAGTAGAGTCAAATTATTGTAACTAATAAAACAATTGAGATTTCTTTTTTATAACATTGAGTAACAAACAAACACACAGTTCACCTGAAGGTAAATGATTCCTACGGCCCATGATATCGACATTCATCCTTGAAAAGGAATCATAGTGCTATTGCGTTATAACCCTAGAGGACTGAGATGGAATTCCTCGTCAGCAGTAATAAAGGTCGCCGGATCCCTACACTCACCAGACGAAACACAGCAGCATTATACTGTTATTTTACACTTGTATTCTGTGAGGGCGTAGTCCTAGCCCAGTCGAGCGGACCGATTTATTCTGCAGCTAGAAACAAACTGTAGGGTAGCGCTACTACTGTAAAACAAGGGTGGGGATGATATGAAAACTAAGCTAAGCCCTTGGAGATTTCTTATACCACCATAAGTTTTAGTATCATGTCGTAAATCAGTTAAAATGTTAAAGAAAGAAATCAAATCAGTCAGTGATAGATATTTGAAAACGTTGACAAGTATCACTAATGAGTATATATAATTAACACGACGACCGCCTGATCAGAGTACCAGGGTGCCGAATGTGCAGTTCTGTGCAAATATTTTTTTATTTTAATATAAACTGCGTAGCGTACATAGCATGACTGGTACTGACCAAAAATTCTAACAATGGTCGAAATCAACCTGGATTACGACATCATTATTAGTCACTTCGAAAATATAACCTTATAATTTTAATCTTCAAACAATATTAATATTTATTTATTTTAATATAAACTGCGTAGCGTACATAGCATGACTGGTACTGACCGAAAGATCTAACAATGGTCGAAATCAACCTGGATTACGTCATCGTTATTAGTCACCTCGAAAATATAACCTTATAATTTTAATCTTCAAACAAAATTAATATTTTTTAATAATAATGCAATAAGCAAATAATCTTAACACTGTAAGAGAAAAAAATGTATACATGTATGTGATATCCATGGTAATTTAGAATAATGAATATGTTGATACTCTACTGTGTACTAAGGAAAAAAAATGTATACATTTATGTGATATTCATGGTAATTTAGAATAATGAATATGTTGATACTCTATTGTGTACTAAGGAAAAAAAATGTATACATGTATGTAATATTCATGGTAATTTAGAATAATGAATATGTTGATACTCTACTGTGTACTAAGGAAAAAAAAATGTATACATGTATGTGATATTCATGGTAATTTAGAATAATGAATATGTTGATACTCTATTGTCTACTTAGGAAAAAAAATGTATAATATTAATAACGTTTAAAATACTTAATAGTAAAAGAGAACAAAAAACAAAAAAAAATAAAGAAAATATATATTATATCTGATATTTATGTTAAAATAGAATAAGTAATATGTAGATAAACTAATAATAAAAAAATAAAAAGAATTGTGTAATAAGAAAGAAATTTAATTGTATAATGTTAATATTGTAACACTTTGATGTTAATTACTTTTACAGTATGTAATAATAAAAATAGAATATAAGTAAGAAATTAAAGAAAGTCAGAATATATAAATTAGAGAAACAGAGAGAAAAAAGTATCGGACCATCATGTCAGAAGATAACTGTTTAAGAAAAAAAAAACAGTGTGAGAGCCAGTTGCAATGCAATGTTTATAACTGTGGCATACATGTGTATGGGTAGACTCGACCAGAGTGGGACCACGCCTTTACAGAATATCGACGTAAAATATTAGATTAGGGATTCGGAGAACCTTTTAACTGATGACGAGGTATACCATTTCAGTCTTCAGAGATAATAACGTTATAATACTTTATCGAGGATGTATGAATGGATGTCATAGGCCGTACTTTTTACACCCGGAATTACTTATCATCAGGTGGACTGTGTGTCCTTAGTCAGCCTTAATAACAAAAAATAATAATTTAATAACAATAATAAAAAAAAACCTTTAAGTTAAAGTATAATAATACTATCTAAGAAATATAAATTATATTAAAATGAAATTATCAAAAAACGTTTTCAAGGTAAGACCCGCTCGCATCGTATATTCAGAGAAACAATTAAAAGGACATTTAACGGAGCAGTTCACGCTTAACGTAGGGGTAGATGTCTCTCATTCTGTCTGTAAGTGTGCCTCCGCGTCGTGCTCGTCACGTTGTACCCACGATTTATACTCGGATATTACAAGTCATTCGACACGTTTCCCACCTCTGGCGTAGATATATGAAAATTGTAGAAAAGACATTTCTAAAATAAAGATTTTTTATAAATTTTGCTTTATGTAATGACCGCCTATGAACGAGACCGATACCTTTCGATTCTCAGTCCATGTCAAGATTTTCTTGGTCTTTATTGTGATTATTATTGCACTGCAGGTTGTATCTTACAGTTGTAGAGCTACACTGCAGTTTGTTTCTAGCTGCAGAGTTGATGGGTCAGCTCGACCGGGGTAGGACCACGCCCTCATAGAATACCAGCGTAAAATAGCAGCATAATTCTGATGTGTTTCGTCTGGTAAGTAGGCATTCCATGTCAGTCCTCTAGGGTAACAAAGCATGTGCATTATGATTCCTTGTCAAGGATGAATGTAGATGTCATGGACCGCCCGAATCACTTTCCATCGGGTGAACTGTGCTCTCAATTCAATAAAAAAAAATCTGTCATACTTCATTTATAGTTATTCAATTTTAATTAATTTGAAAGGCACATATACATATAACACACTTTAAATAATATACTCGTGTATACAATATATAAAGGAATACTTTGTTCATATTGTATTTCTTTTGTATATATACAACCTCTCTCTTCGATACTATGTATTATATATATATATATATATTTATATTCATATTATAATGTGTACTTAGATGGTAAAATAAAAAATGGCTAACAGTGTGATAATGAGCAAATTGCTTATTTTGAAATTCCACAGGGCTGTTAAATTACATTTTACTTGCAAAATACAAACTTCACATCCATGCTTCTTCTATCATCCACGTAACTCTAGTATATATATGTACTCCTGTCTAATTGTTTCTTGCAAGGCGTCTATATTAAGCAGTAGGGCGCCTCCAACTTTATGACTTCTTGAATGAATTAAATTGTCGAACCAGTTCGTTTTCGGCCTCAAAATTACTGAAACGGAAACTTGATAGCAGACAGAATGTTGGAACAGTAAATAATATTGTATTACAATTTTGTCGACAATGGTACTCAGAACTTCAGATAATGAAGCTCTGAGTACTATTGTACTATCAGTACTATCACTGCTCGTGTACTACATCTCTACAGAAATGTGAATAAAAATACAGATTTTCACTTAAATTCACATATGGTATTACGAAACATTTACTTTATAATTCTCAAAGTATATATATATATATATATATATATATATATATATATATATATATATATATATATATATATATATATATATATATATATATATATATCAATAAGTTCAAAGTAATTTTGTTCTAAAAACATGACATTCTTTTTACAAAGTCAGTCTTTTGTTTATTATTGTATTTTCATTACGTTACAAATTTCGTGTAATTATGTAATATGAGTTCCGTCGGGGCACCAACGCGGCACAAACGGCACGTAACATCAACAACATTTACGGAGAGAACAAACCAACGCACAACCCGTTATGGGTTTGTTAACATCCAAACAATATTGGTCCATTTGCGACAAATTAGCAAGGTAAAAAAGCTTGATAGATAGGGTGCCCCACGAACTTAACGATCGCCAGCGCAACGTACGTATTGAGACCTGCCTCGCGCTGCTCAACAGGCACAGAAATTAAAGAATTTTCAACCGAATTGTTACGTGCGACGAAAAGTGGATTATATTCGACAATCGAAAGCGCTCAGCAAATTGGTTAGATCCTGGTTCAGCAGCAAATCAATACCCTAAACAAGAAATTACGTCTAGAAAGTTAATAGTCACTGTTTGGTGGTCTAGTGCCGGTGTGATTCATCACAGTTTTTTATCAAACGGCATGAGCATTACTGCAGATGTGTACTGTGAAGAACTGACGACAATGATAGAGAAGCTCGCACATCTGCAACCAGCTTTGGTCAATCGGACATCCCCGCTGCTCCTACACGACAACACGCGACCCCATACTGCACAACAGACAGTCTCCAAGCTGCAAGAGTTGGGGTTGGAAGCTGTCCCTCATCCACCGTACTCACCAGATCTTGCAACCACTATTACTTTTTCCAAAATTTGGACAATATTTTAGCGAGAAAAAAATTCAATTCCTGAGAGTTCAAAATGCCTTTGAAGAGTTCGTTGCCTCCCGTCCAGCGGATTTTTACAAGAATGGCATCAATAAACTATCACTGAGTTGGCAAAGATGCATCGATTACATGGGTGATTACTTAGATGAACAGAAATAAAAAAATTTGAAAAAAAACACTAACTTATTTCATACAAAACGACCATTTCATAGGTCAAGACCTATCATATATAAATATATATATATATATATATATTCACAATATCCAGAAGCACACTCACATGTGAAATTGTAAATTAAAAAAAAATCAAGAATCTGAAAAGTTGAAATACCTAATATCTAACCCTGAATTGTTCTTAACTAGTATATGTTTGTAGCACGTTTTACTTGAAGCACTTAAAAATATTTAAAATTTCTAACGATAAATTCCTTCTTAGCTTATTTAATTTCTTTATAGAGAAAAGTAGAATTTTCAACGAAGTGGAATTAATAAAAACAAGGCGGGCCAGTTCATAAAGAAAAATGTCACTGCAATGCAAAGTAATGTTTTCTTGTAGCAAAGGATCGGCGCGAACGAAACGCAAATTCATAAAAGAACCATTTATAACCACGTTTCGGCTTGTACTTGACTACATCTTACTACAGCTTAATAGTGTCGCAGACGGCAGAATATTACTTTATAACATTTAACGTATGTACATACAGTTTAGCGATGAAGTAAGTTCCAAATAGAAATCCCTGGTTCGAAACTCGACAGGGTTGAAGGGGTTAAATTTTTCACAAAACATTGCTTTCCGGCTCTAATTATATTGTTTCCAAGCCTTTTAAGGTTCTTGTTGATGATGATGATGATCATAATAATAATTTCGATCACAGCTACGGTTTTTCGTTTGAATATTAAAGATTTTCAACAATTTATTTTGAAATCGGGGGAAAGTATTTTACTGTATATTTACTTATACCATCAGAGACAAGAAAAAATTTCATATTTATTTGTTCTTTATCTGCACATTGTACTGCATCTCTATCTAAACATTGTACAAAAGGCGGAGGCTTAATGCCATAAGGGATTCTCTGTCAGCCTACCTAATACTGACCTAAAAATATATTTTTCAATTGATCCGCGAGGTTATTGCATCATGGATCACTATTAAATAAGTTGTGTGATTACTATTCATAAATTAAATAAATAAACCCCAAGGCAACTTATAAAAAAACTTAACAGTAAAAGATTTATTAAATTAGAGAGCAGATAAAAATAATTCGCGTTTTAGTGCGGCTTACTTTTTTGGCAAATAGTTTAATTTAATGGTTGGATGGTATATTCGGTAGTTTATAAGAACGTCGCGTTGCCCGGATGACGGGGCGTGCTCTATCAGTCATCTCGGCGGCGTCACAACAAACACGACGGTTACCTCGGCTCGTTTTATTGGGGGCCCGTGCCGACCGCGCTAACGCCTGAATCACTAACTCGATATGCTAATAAAATGGAGTCTGTATTCTTTCTTATATTTTAAAACTACATGCCAACTAGCCGATAAAAATGTAAACGATACGGAGACAATGGTTTGGGAGGGATAATTAGCAGTATAGTGATCTTTTCTTTAAAACTCACTGTAAACCGTAAATTAAAATAGCTACAAACAATTGTCTTTGATATTGCAGCTCCACTCAGTTAAAATATTTAAAACGAGCGACCAACTAATATGCTGTCAAGCTCTCAAGAGTGTTAAGAAAGTGCAATAATCAATTATTCATTACATCAAACTAGTTACGTTCGTAACGTCATAGAAATCATACATCATACAGAGATGTAAAGAGCCAAGATTAAAAAAAAAATCTAAGTAGAGAGGGAACTCTCCACAATAGGTAACCGAAGTAAAATATCTTCTAATATAGGCAAAACAAAGTTTGTTAGTGTTTTGTACTGTAATTATAGATCTCTGTTAAAATTGACATTACCCGGTAAATTTTACTATTTGTTAATTTCTCTACTATAGTTCCTTAAAAAATAATATATACTATAATTAATTCTATAATAACGCTGATACGGACTCCTGAATTTTTTTAACCATAAAGACTACTACTGTCTTTTTATGGAACTAAGGATGACCATGATGGATGATGATGATATATTTTATTATATAATATTAAAGATGATAAACGAGCACATTGTTCACATAAATGATGACTGCAGCCACATTCATTCTCAAGTACTACAGTACAAACCAACAATACTAAGATATACGTGCGTTAGCAAACCTTGAGGATAGAGATGGAATATTTCACTACCAGTAATTGAGTCCCCGACTCCTACCACTGACCATATGAAACAGCAAGTTTTGGTGCTATATGATATTCCGTGAGGATGCGGTTAGTTCGTTAGCTAGGTGGTCACTAATATCGTAGGTAGAAACTAGATACAGTGTACATATGTATACGAAAGTCAACAGCGTTATATTGCAATTTACGCTAGTACTCTGTAAAACACTCTCCAAATTTAAATTTGAGTTTATTAATTCCCAGGAGCCAATTGTCGCGTCAAATGTTAACAAATGATAATTGTAACTGTAAATGTAATCCTTAACAAAATTTAAATAAAAGCAAAACAAAGTTAATAATAAATTTATAACTTAATCAAAAGGTTGTGATCAAGTCCTCACACTCACTCACAGTCACACAAAGAGCTACTATCGGTTTACTCTGATCATCTCACCAACGCTCCGTGGGTCACATAATTTTTTGACGTATCGGTCCCTTGAGCGTACATATTTTTCTTTGTTCTTCACCGCTTAGGAAGTCAGGGTTGATATCCCTAAATTTAAAATTTCAAGTTTTTAAGATAAGTTTTTTCTTTAATTAAAAGCTTTCACTCTACATATTAACAAAAAAATGTTACAGCAGCTAAGTACTGCAATAAAAGAAATATTAAATTTGAATTAGTAATTATTACCTATATTTTTTGCCATTATTCTAAAGATATAATATACATTAAGAGAAATAAGTCTAGTGCTAATGAAACCTTATTAAAATATTTTAATATAAAGATATTTTTATGATTTTATATACTAAAATATTATTGTGTAAATAGAGTTACAAAATATATTTTTTGCCAACTGCTTTTTTTCCTATTGAGTGGTTGCATTTGCCCCAAGCCAGTCTTATGTATAAAAATTAAATCAAAATAAGCATATGAAAAAATCTTCAATTATCCAACAATCTATAGTCGAATATGTTTCAACCCTACAATGCCATTGCTCGATTGCGATCAAGAGTGGCTCCGTCGAAATGAGAACGGGTGGCTGGGGACCGCGTAAAGATAAAAACTTTCACTTTTTCCGACAAGTCTCAGCGGCAACATTCGCTGACGGCAATAACACCGGCTGCGGTCGCCCTTATTAAATTATTGTTTGCGTAATGAGTACATGTATTATTACTACATTGAAATTTCAGCGTTTATGCACAGAATATACATTTTCTACGTTCGATTACATTGACAAATACGACAGAGCCTCTTTACGAACGGTGGTATTATTTACGACACGGGGCAATATCTGGAAGAGGCAGCGTAGGGTATACTAATATCGGTCGTATGGGTGCGACCGATAGCCGTTCGATAGAATAATATGACGGGTGCGCGACCGTCCCGGCACGTAGGCAATAAGCCTCCGGCAGTGAGCCAACAGACTGCCCGGAAAAATAAGATTGCACGCGGACGCTTCTGATCCAATGAGCGCACCCCCACATGCGCTCACCACTAACATTTTTAGGTTCCGTAAAATAAATAATTGTCCAAGTAAAATATTACCACTCCATTTCCTAATCGGTCAAACGTCTTATTTGTTCATTATATCACACATACATAAAAAGATTATTAAAACAATATAGTTACAATAATTAAAAAATAAAAATGTTTCACTTATTTAAAATGTTACTCTTAAATATATATTTTTAATTTAACCCACACATTTATAACTTAAATTTTGCAATTAAAATAATTAGAAAAATACATACAGTATTTTAAAAATAACATGTCTAATGGATCGGTTCAACTAGTTTCAGTCTCTCACAAAATACCAGTGTAAAATTTATTAGTAGATATTCCATATTTGCCCTCAGAGATTACAATGCTTCAATGGTTCTGCCGCAACCAAAATCCATTTCAAGTTGTCTACGATGAAATTTAAGATGAGCACTCGGACACTAAGCGGTTCTTAGAAATATTTAATTATAGTATCTCATCGTCTACATTTTATCTATTGATTTTTTGACGTTAAAAACTTCCTTTTAATATATTTTTTCTAGCTTTACTTATTAAAATAATATACATAAAAAGTATTATTGTTAAAATAAAAAAATATATCTGTGGTCATAGATCACACAATGATAAGTACATTTTTGCTCAGTATAACTTATATATATACCTATATTATATAATCGCCAAAAGTCGAAATATAAAAGTTATCATAATCTGATTAGTAATTAGTATTCAATACAACAGTAATATTTAACATGTAGTTATCCTGATATGATCAAATGAAAGAGCATTTTTTGGTGATTATACCTATATTAATAAGTCATACTCATCAAAAATGTACTTATCATTGTCTGATCTATGACCACAGATATATAACTACACTAATCAGTTTAAACATTTACATTTATATATTCAACAATTATTGAATGCGACATGAGGTAATTTTTTATATTCCGCGGAAACTGTGCTTCAAATTGTAATCATCAACAATAGTCAATTTGTCATCTCAAAATATAACCTTAATCCGATATTAAAAAAATATTAAAAAAAATACCTCCGCAACACCCCTTGTTTCATTTTACCATCTTATCGAAATAATCCGATCTCTCCCGTTATTTACTGCTGCCTTACCTCAATTCTGAATCTGACTAGGAAACCAGAACAGCAAACAAATATCGAACTTATTCCCTTGAGATTAGTTTGTAAATACTATATACTTCCTGATACAACAACCTAGTTCCTCCAATTTGGCTTATAATTCGATTACGAAACCATACAAACATCTAACATATATAACTGAAAATAAAATTCAAATTTCCCAATTTAATACGGCGCTTCACTTTCTTGTTATGTTGGTAGATGTATTGCACCTATATAAACTTGGAGAAGAAAAATATAAGTGTATTATTTCCATGAATGGCGGTTGCCTTTTGTCAAGATGTCAGTATAAAAACTAGAGATATTTTTCATGTAGATTATTCCATCATCCTGCCCTGATTATAAAATACATTATTTTATAGTCTAACAATCTTTCAGTTATATAAAAATATAAATTTAGTTAAACTCAAAGGTCTCATAAGTTGAAGTTTTGGCCTACAGTACAGTTGCGAGACATTTATTAACAGTACATAAAAATGTTTATAGTAATTGCTTTCTACTAAACGTAGAAAAACGGATGCCCGCTTTCCTTTAACTCTTATATACTCGTCGTATGTTACATGTTAACTGAAGACAAATGTATTATTTACATATAAAATCGTTTTACTAAATATGCCAATAACCTTAAATTAACAAAACTTAATAAGCTATATTAAAATTATCTGTATTAAGAAAATTGCTCTAATCATCTGAATTAAAATAAATATATTCATCTATACAAACTATGTAAGTTATTTAAAAATTGTCATCAATACCGCGACTCAATAGCGAGCTATACTCTACTGGATAGCTGTATTATAGTTATAAGTTCGTCCGACTTATTATGGATGGGGCTGGTAAAACATAACATCGTAATGGCTACAGGCCTAGATGCTGGGTCGCTGGTTCTTTCCATCCACTAGATTCTAAGTCAAGGAACAATATTTGTGTACCACACATTTTTGGTTCTCTGGATTTACGGTATGTGTGACCCGTGTATTTGACACTGCTTTTTAACCTTTCTTCGACTTGATGAGGCACTCCTCTATGTTTGTAAAATCGTATACGAGCCGACTATGATATACCCTACGCTTAATGTCATCTGATAATAACTAAAAGACATCACCGAATACGACTGGGAGGACGTCGACATCATTATTTAAATTTATTCCCACTTCTTAATGATTTACCATCTCTAGGTAATTTGTTATAAAGTTTAATTGTGTTTAATTGTACTTCGTAAATCAACTATTGTGAAATAGATAAGCAATTTTATTTATACCAATAGACATACATTTTATACTTTTATCAATATTAATAATAAACAAAAAACAAGCAGCCTTCGTAGTTGTATCTAGCCGGGTCATAAGTTCTGTCACACACACTTTATAAATTGTAGGACTTTTGATGTATATATAAAAACAAAGGTAGTTAAATTTACATTATTATTATATTAAAATTATTCCAAATGTTCTCCCTGATTTCTCAACGTCCGTGATAAGTCGTCGATCTCAGCATGCTTAACGTTCTATATCAGCCACTGCTGTAATCAGGGGTGCATGAGAGACTCCAAATTTTGGTGAGATATAGCGCAGGATGTCTCCTACAATTGTTGCTATATTTTGTAATCCAACGGGTTTAAGGGAGGGAGTTTTACGAGCTTACTGCCTATTGAACTGGAGGTGATGTTGCAATACCCGGAGTCAGTTATTGATAATTTTTTAAAAAAGAGAGGTTTTACGCAATTTGTAAGGACGATAGTTTGACACACAAAAACACTATTTTTTTATTTATCATTATGTTTTTCATTGTAACTTCCTACAGCGTAATACTAATATGTTTGAAAAAGGATTTCGCAATATTTTTTAAGAAAATGTCCAATTTTTTAACGATAAGCTTGGAGTTCCAGGTCTTCATTAAACACTCTTTAAAACGTAGTTCAGCTTAACCACAACTGAAGGTTTAATATTTTTTGCTTGCGGACGGGATTTCTTTGCTAATTTGCTTTGATGACAGTTGGTCGTACCGTAACCGTACGAGGTCGGCCGCTCCCGTGCTTTCTTCAAAGCTCGAGTCCTCGCGAAATCGTTTGATTTGAATGAAAATCTCAGGGCTATTTTAGATTTTGAAGAAGTTTATAAATTTCGGTTGGCGTGTAACCACGAATGTCTTCCTTTTTTTTAAAAATCCACTCCTTTTTTTTAAAAAATCAAAGGAAATTTTGATTTGAAAAAAAAAAAAATTTGAAACCTCGTGGTCGTCCGGACACTTTGGTCAACAATGATGAATTAAAGGCGATTGTGGAAGCTTATGATACTCAATCTACACACGAGCTAGCAGCAGCTTTTGATATTAACATCAATGATAGATACGTGCTCGTGGGGACTTACCGATCGCCAGCACAACGAACGCGTTGAGACCTGCCTCGAAGGCACAGAAATGAAAGAATTTTGTACCGAATTGTTACGTGTGACGAAAAGTGGATTCTGTTCGACAATCGAAAGCGCTTAGCAAGTTGGTTAGATCCTAGTTCAGCACCAAAGCAATGCCCTAATCGAAATATGACCTCTAGAAAATTGATGGTCACTGTTTGGTAGTCTGGTGCCGGTGTGATTCATCACAGTTTTTTACCAAACGGGATGAGCTGCAGATGTGTACTGTGAAGAACTGAAAACAATGATGGAAATGCTCGCACATCTGCAACCAGCTTTGGTCAATCGGTCGTCCCCGCTGCTCCTTAACGACAACGCGCGACCCCATACTGCACAACAGACAGTTTCCAAGCTGCAAGAGTTAGGGTTGGAAGCTCTCCCTTATCCACCGTACTCACCAGACCTTGCACCCACCGACTATTACTTTTTCCAAAATTTGGACAACTTTTTAGCGGAAAATAAATTCAATTTCCGAGAGGCAGTACAAAATGCCTTTGAAGACTTGGTTGCCTCCCGTCCAGCTGATCTTTACAAGCAGGGTTACATTAAATACAGAAATAAAAAATTTTGAAAAAAAAATACTTTCATCTATTTCATACAAAACAGCATTTTCATAGGTAAAGACTAATTATGTGTTTTAATTTATGGATTTTTTAAGTATGTTTAATCTTTTTATGTCATTTCGTTTTAATAATTTCAATTTATACAATTTATTAGCATAACAAAGAGGTGTTAGTGAATAGCTCAAAATGCGGCTTCACTGCATATTGGACTTCTGTGCAATGTTTTCCTGCACCGTTGAGCACATGATAAAATGGACACTCAAAATTGTAATTAACAACTTCATTGGTAGATTTTGTCCGTGAATAAAAGCGTGCGCTTAGACGCTGCGCTGTCACGGCTCTTTTGATCTTGATTTGATTGATTATTTTAATTTAATTCCGATTATTATTATTCAATACACTGTACCGCATCTTGAGAGATAAATATTATTAGATATAGACATATATAGCAACTGTTCTTTACTATAGAGTCTACCATGTGTTCACTGTTGGTTACTTTAAAAATATATACCTCCTACATTGTACTTAGTTACGCACTATATCGTACTATGCAACACAACAGATTTACAACAACACCACCAACATTTATTAGACAAGTGGTAGGTATCCACAAATAACAACTGCAGTATAGTTTTCCCAAGAGTTGAAGCGAGAAATTCAATACGCCAGTTTGCGAACCGCTCTCGACTTCGCCACTACACGTCCAACAGCACCTAATAAGCTTAGACAAGAATAAAGTAAAAATTCCTTCTATTGTCATTCCCGTAACGTAGAAGTGGTAATGAGCTCACAGTAAGTTCACGGTAACATCTCGTTACTTACATACCAATCGGACTCAAAAGATGTTTTTATACCTTTTGCTAAATATAAAAGATATCAAAAAAATTATAGATGGTATATTGGAGGAGTAATGAAAATATTTTTATGAGTATGAAATTATTAAAAGAATAATAATAAAATAATGCATTTTATTATTATTGTTTTTATTTTGATTATTGAGACAAAAATCAGTTTTACAGTTTTATTGATAGTATTATAACAAAATAAGTGTAGTAGTAATTTCTGATTGCTATACTTATATCGATTCCCTTATATTTTATGGTTAAAATTAGTACATACAGTGGTAGAGCTACACTAAAGTTTGTTTCTAGCTGCAGAATGAATCAGTCAGCTCGACTGGGATAGGACGATGCTCTCACGGAATACCGACGTGAAATAGTAGCATAAAGTTGCTGTGGGTGTAGGGATCCGGAGACCTTTATTATAGCCGACGAAGCATTCCATCTCAAACCTCAAGGGTTACGACGCATCTGCATTATGAGTCCTTGTCTAAGATTATTGTAGATGTCATGGGACCGCGGAATCGCTTACCATCAGGTGAACTGTGTGCTCGTTTGTAGCGCTCAACGTTATAAAAAATGGAGTTCAGTTTAAGAGTTAACCATAGGAACACTTAATAAAATTTTATGCCCACTGACACATTAAATTAACACAAATAAACGCTAATTAGATCAATAGAGTTCAACAACATTTAAAACACATACCCTCTGATATAGCAAGCATGAACCGGCCCGCAAAAAGAAGTGTAACAATTATGTAACAATATTTCAAATTATAGCAAAACATGAAAATATAAATTTATTTTAAATACGTCATGTGAATCAAAAATTAACATGCAGAATATTTATTATATAATGAAGGCACTGACTAGTCTAAAGCTTTACTAACACTAGGTCTGCCTTTACACAGGTCTGCCCAAAGTTAAAGTGAAACAAACACTGATACAAGGTTTGAGACAACAACTCAACACCTCGCTCCGCGGCAATATAACAAACTTAAGCAACTCCATGTATCTCTGGTTATATCATCAGATTGCACTATCATCAAATATACCGTCATATTTATTAGTAAAACAAAAGTAAAATTTTGTAACAAATATAAACATTAACTTATTAACACTACTTAGCACATAAATAACGTCACTCTTGAAACAAAAATAATTATAAATTTATTTTTTAAACTACCAATCTATATTGCCAAAAATATTCCGCTACGAATCAGTTAGGGAAGTCTTCTGTTGGCATAATATTACGGCTACTGCATAAAAATACAATTTTCATCTTTTTCATCAATGAACCAACACGAACAACTTATTCGTTACAAAGTTCTATCGCATGATATATCCAATGCTTCTCGAACAGTTTACAAACAAAATAAGAAACAGTTCGATCCAAAATAGAACTCTCGAATGACACTCATAGTGCTCTTAACGAGTAGCTGTGGTAGCCAGCCAGTTTCTTTTGACGATGCCTGGCCGTCGAGTTTGTAAATGGAATTTGCAAGTAATTTTGTCGCCTCCGTCGGCCCCATGCCCCGCCGCCCGACCTCTTCGTGCTCTCTTGTCTCCGCGTGTCGCTTCCATTACAAATTGTGTTGGAATAAAAATATTCCGATATCTTACTGAAGCAGTTACTTCGTGATAATATTCTTAACCTCACAATGTGACAAAATGGTAATTTTAATACCTTGTTATGTTATATCAGGGATTGTTATTTTATTAATTCATCGTAAAAAATAATCATCAGTTTCTAAAATCTTTGAGAAAATATGTTTGTAACTTTACTAGAACTTTATTAATTAAAAATTTCACTATATTAAAAAAGACATGAAAATACACTTGTTGAAAAACACGTTATAATATATATATATAAGTCGACGGCAAACTTAATATAGAAACTTACTAAACAGCAAAAACTATATTTTTAATATCCTGAAGGTGTGTTCCACTCCATTAATATCCATCCGTTCAAGGAAAGAAGTGGGCGTGTAATAGGAAATGTTCCGCATATTGACTCCAGCGACGTTCCCGAGATCGCTAAACAATGACATACAGCACCACCGACTTTTACAGTGAGCTATGCCGCAATCTTATTTTGATTTAGAGGGTCTTGGAGTATAAACTTCATGTAACAATCTACTGTAAAAAAATATTGAAACGTGGCAGTTGTAAATAATTTAATTTATAATCTTATTGGGAGTATTCAGCAGTACGTGTAACTTGTAGTGTATAGAACACCATCGTTTCCATTTTATCAACTTAATTCGTAGTTTGGTATTTTTGACAGATCATTGATATAAATTAAACCTATTGTATTTGATTTCACCATTAACAACGTATGTAACTCATATACGTAAAGGCCTAGGCATTATTTAAGACTCGAAACTTCTAATGGCGGACCACATAAACGATTTTGTAGTAATAGCATATAGAATGCTTGATTTTGTCGTCAGAGTATCTATAATCATTACGTGTATACATATATAAGAAGAATATACTTTGCTTATGTGAGAAATATAATACTGCGAACAATCTCCCCAATAAACAACTTACATTTGATCTATTCCGAGAAAGTTTATTAATTATTTTAGCTTCTTCTTTATTCGAATATATTAGAATAAATTTAAAATTAACATTGCTAAAATATCCATTATTATTAGGAACTGAGAAAACATTTTTGAAAAAAACTTTAAAATTAATACATAAACCTTTAAGAGTTCCCCTCAACTTTTAAAGATCAACAAATTTGATGGATCCGTCAAAGCGAAAAGATAATTCCGAAATCGCTGCCGTAGTCTACTGAAGTTAAAATTAGAAACTCGTCTTGATGCATAAAGAAATACCTCGAGGCAAACTTTAAGTTTGAACCCTTTCTTACCAAGAAGCTTATCTTAGGTTGTACATGATATGTATTACCTTTATCATCATGTTTAGAAACTATTCATTGCTAAGAATCGGAACACGGTCGCTATTTCGCTTCATTTTTTTCTAAAACCAAAATTATATTAAATAATTCTTTGTAAAAGGGCTTAGAATATTAACATATTTTAAAATATATGACAAAATAGGTTTAATTAATTAAAATGGCCAATGCATTAGTTCTGCATGTAATAAAAGATTTCAAATACATATCAGTATTTATTACATCGCAAAAATCTGAACGCTTAGAACCGCTTAAGTTTATTTATCTATAAATAAACTCCGTTACCTTTCCCCATTCTCTAATACATATTCTATTCTGCATTTAAACTGCTTTCGCAAAGGATTTTCTAGGGTAAAAGTTTAAATAAGTTTAGGGCGAAGTTCCCAGATCCTTTTTACGATTTCTAAAGGGCAAAGAAAGTAAATGTTTATTCAAAGGTTTTATAGATCCTGAAGTACAAAAGGGGTGACACAAATTTACTTTTCATAACAACACTTTCCATATGACTGTTAGAGTATATTAAACGGCACAATATTTGCCTTTTTTGATGTTTTATTCTTTCGATTTAAGAATGCTTCATTAATTTCGTGTCACAAACAACTTCTAATCTTTATTTAGGCTAAGAATCATGAATTAATATTGTTGAAAGAAAATTACAAAAAAGTATCAAGAGGATTACTTAACTTCTTTCAATAAATACGCCATAAATATTATTATTAATAATTTTGCAACTGCAATTATTTCAAAAGTCTCATATTGTAATATCAGTGTCCATAGATGTAATATCTCATAGTTCTAAATATATACTTTGTTCAAAGGTACAATTCAAAAATTACAAATTCGCATACACTGTGCTTAACGTTGACTGAATGAAAATCTATACAAATGACGTATACTTAAATTACCACTATACATGATATATTTATTAGCTATGCTTTCTATTATATTATATTATTTACTATTAAATCTTTATCAAAACTTCAAGTGGCTCTATATAATATCTAAAAACCGCACGCTGGTCGTCATCATTGCTGACAAGGGATGATTGGTTCCAATATTTTAGATTTGTCATATACCCAATTATTATTTCACTGTATGTTTGAGATAACTAGATTATTGAGATTTTAGAGGTGCCTTTCATGATACATTTGCAATAGTGTATAGGATTCTTACTATATTTTTACAGAATAATAAATAATCATCAGTTTAAAATGTTATAACATTAATCCGCCTTCGGCAGAGACCGGAAAGCACTTTGAATAAAATAATATCTAACTTGAAAGCGTGATAACTGTTGTAGAAAATTTAATACTTCCAAATACATTACAAGTTTCTTGATAGAAATTACGACGGCGTAATATAATCTTCCCGAACTTTGCTAATTTTATTTTTCCTTTGAATTAATTTAAAAAATTCCACAGAGATCTGAACAGTTATCGAACTCGAGACGTGGGAAACTTTGGATGCTATAGTAATATTAGTCAAGTAATTTCGAGAAAATCTAACGTTATATTATATTATAACCTGCTTTTTTTTTCAAACGTAATTAATGGTTATATTTTGTTTCAGTAGTAAATACACTAAAATACATAATAAACGATTGAGGTGGAGCGTACAATACAAGAATTATTAAGGCCGAACGCGCACAGAGAGACAGACACTTATCTTGTACATACAAGGACTGTAAAATTATGCCAATAAAGTAACAATTTGTTTTATATACAATACTGAACAATCATAAGGTGTTAATCTATAACCCAAAAATAATCATACCTATGCAAATAAAAAATAGAATCTGCAGAACAATCAAAGACAACACAGACGACAATCGTGCTTCCTCACTACTTTTTTATATATTATAATAAAATAATTTCATTTGTTAAAAGTCAAAAATCTTCCTTTAATTTAAAAATTATTTATTGAATGCTAGCTATAATGTCTGATTACTTTTTTTTAACAGAAACTTAAGCCATACACACATAAATGACTGTAACCTTCCTAAAATCCAGATCCGGTATACCTGGATTTTACCAAGAAATATTGTAATAAATCTGTAATCAATTGTAATTTGATATTTCATCTATAGCTTATTTGTGCTAAAGAAATAAATATATTTTACATGTTAATAAAACTTGCTTTAGAAAACGCTTTATGCTCCAACAATATAGTCGGAGACAGATAAACTCTTCTGCAATTCAATTCGAAGTCACAGCATCGTCAAAGTCGTACGCTTGCGCTTTACGCAGCAATAATAAGAAACAATATCGTAAACGTACAGTGTCGTTGAGAATCAAAGCCATAAACTGTACGTCGGTAGCAAATCGGTGAACGTGTAGCGTAGCCTGGAGACTGCAAGAAGGCTTTAGGACAAGCGACGTGCGACAAAGTTTTTATTTCCCAGGGGACACACCGATCGTAGTACCGCCCAGGTGCTCCCCGCACCAATGTAAACCTATATTATTTGTTTGAACAAAACTTTCTGGTCTCACGTGAGATAAGTAAATTATGTTTGTGTCCCAAACGCCACCTTGTATTCAATGTATCGCAACGGCGTCTACTAGGCGAATAAGTTTAAAACTATTTTTCATGCATACCCAGTTATGTTAAATATATATCCAGTTTCAATAATAATTATCAATAATGCAGCTATGACATTACTCCAAATCGTTTGATTTTAAATACAGAATCGTAGGAAAAATATAATTATTTCCTTCACCATTCTCTAAATTGCTTTTGAAGCCATTTGACAGCTTAAATTCTTATTATGCAGTTTAAATGGTTTAAACTGAATTTTGTGTTTTAAAATTAGAAAAGAATAATGAGGAAAAGTACCAAGTTATATTTTTTCTAGGTGGCAAACGACCTGATGGTAAGTGATTACCGCCGTCCATGTATATACTTTTCGCAACATCAGAAGAGTCGAAAATGAGGTGCGGTGGAGGCTCTTTTCTTGACGGTTCCTAAGTCGTATCGGTTAGGAAACACAACTGGCAACATCACAGAAGAGTTGTGCGTGGCAGGAAATTTTGCATAAAGCGCACAGTGGTGGTTCGTCAACCATTGAAATGATGAGGATAAGATATTGAAATCTGTCATGATATATGATGTTTATACTCAGCGACAGGCATTAATCCGATCAACTCCTCCACAGCGCAAATACATCGCAATACGTTTATGTTTATTTAAATTACACATAGTATTTCGTTTGTAAAGAACTTGTGGAGAGCGAATACAGTCGTGTTGAGTACTAAATACGATTGTTTTATAACGCTCTCGTCTTCATAATCCGTGAAGCGCTTAGACCCATATTTAAATACAGTGAAGATATGTATACATCATAATTAATATGGATGTGCTAAAGTATTGTTTATTGTATGTATCATATAGGTGAAACGGAGTGGTAATGAGAAGATAAACTGAATGGCAACAAGGTCATATGTTGCAAGTAACAAAAATTTCAAACAGTCTTAAAGTTGTATTACGATGGATAGATTGTTTGTGAAATATTTTTAATTATATTCTAATAAAAGCTGAATATTATCTAAACGTAACGCATCCGTTTTAAACTCTTTCACACATATGCAGTACATAGTATAAAAACAACCAAAATTATATTGAATTGCTTACTATATGTACTTATGTATGTACATACATGTATAATAAGCAAATCAATATAATTTATTTTTATCTTTTTTATTAAATTATTCTTAAAAAAATATTGATATAAACTAAATACACGTAAAAACGAAATAAAAACTTTTATAAACTAAACACTTTTTATTAGAAAAATCCACAAGTCTGCTTGTCTGAGAAAATTTTGCTCGCATAAAAATGAACGAAGCATTGCAATATTATTCTTACAATAGAACGTTGGAGTGTTTTATGGTTATTCCTTTATTCGTTTAAGTGGGTAATGAAATAATGCAGTGGTGGAATAATTTTCCTATTTATTATAACTTTTATTATCCTTAAACAGCTTCGATGTTTTCTTTACCCTAATTTTTTACCACGAATAGTAGTCAAAGATTATATCTCAATTTCTTTTTGTGATAAATGTGACAAACGTGCATACTTGGTTGAAATAATAATTTCTTTTCCATTTTTAACAATTTCTTTTAAATTTCACTTAAGCCACTAAAATCAATCAAAGCATAGGTTAAAGGTCTTAATAGGTTTAAATACTCATCTAAAAACCTTTCTTCCAAAGAAATAGATTCCAAAAAGTGCCACTAAAACGTATGGAGTTTTAATATAAGATCCTTTTAGAAAGCATTCCAAAATTTCGGATAGTAGGTCATTTGGCATTTATTCAAATTTAATATTAAACGTAATTTAAATATAATCGCAAGGGCAGAATTAATTTCATTACACAAATCGGAGTATAACATTAGTCAAAATTCCAGATAGTTAAATTTATCACGTTGCACCATAAGAATTTCGATTAAACGAGATGGCGAAGAAGGTAATCTCCAAGATCAGGGCGTCGACCACTTCTGTCGACGTCCTAAAGTAACGAGCACGCAACGGGAAACAATGAGACGTGTGTATGAAGAGCAGTGTTACACCTACGATCCATTTTGCAGAACAATTTGTTCGTCAGTAATGAAACTGTTCGCAGCTACTTTTAAATTTAATAAATATAAATCGCCGTTCTTAAATTTCAATAAGTCAACCACGATATTTGATGACGAAAAGACCTTCAAATACACATATCAATAGACATGATGAAGATGACCCCAATGTTTGCACTAAATGTGGTAGAATTAATGCAAACATTTGGGACTGAATGTAGGCTGATAAATCGGTGAACTATGCCGATTACCTCTAAAAGTAACGACAGCAAAAAGGTTTATTCCTTCATGTTACCACTAGTTTTAGTTATTGTAAATCATAGAAATTAGTTTTTTTATCTACACGTCCTTTTCATTGAATTGGTACGATCTATACGAAAAGAAATTCGCTCCAGAAGTGTGATGAATTTAATTTTTGTCAGGCTCACAGCGGCGTGTTCTTTATGAAAATTATGCCCCATTCCAAAGTCGGCGGAGGAGTTGAAAACTTGTAATAAACTGTCCTGTCGTGACTAGCACTCTGATCGGCTTTACGCAAACGTTAAATATTGCGTTTTAAGGTCAATTTTCCAATTACATTTTTTATGAGGATGCTTACAATTAAGCGTTAAAGGATCGGATACTATTATATAAGAAAACGTAATAACAAATGTTGTTACAATAATATGTATATATATATACATACGTCGAACAAAGTGGAGTGGTAAAAAATCGAGACTATTAGATGAGAATTATTCACAAAATAATAAAGATATGAGGTGTCTTTTTTTAACTAAGGTAAACAATAAATTTAGTTTTATTTTAATAAATTTTAAACTCTCAAGGTTTTCTTAGCGTACTGACAGAAATATATTTTAATATATTTAGTCAGTCAATAGTTTCTTTCGGTATCAATAAACAGTTTATACCTTCTCAGTTAATCCTTATTGATTATGTCTTTCGGATTTGTGACACCACTAAGCTGTGTGTTTACTTTATTTCATAACTTGAAGTACGAATAGACTAAACTATCATAGTCCCTAATCTAGTGCAGTTTTTCATTCTTATTACTTAAGAGTTAATATTGATATTGTGCTTTTTATTACAGTATAACATACATATAACGAAAACCACTGCCGGTATTGTATTGTATTGTATTATGTATGCATATATAAATATTGTACTAATATATGTATTATATATGTATACATATATTATTTATTCAATGTCTATATTATTCTTTAGTTGTATATTTTATGTCATTTTAGTCTTTTCTTTTTATTAATTAATTTATTGCTACATCAATCACTATATCTAACCACACCTTGGCTTAACTGGTAGAGAATGCCTTTGGCATTAAATCTGCCCTATAAGATCCTTTAACATTCTTAAGGTTAGAACAATAAAGAGTATATATATATAACTAGTCTGGCCATAAATACTGTTACATAAAAACTTTTCTTTTTCTCAACTGAATGAGGTGTTAAAGAAAATAGGATTGTAGTGATCGCCTTGCACAAAGTGGGTATGGAGCAGTCGGTCATATTCAAGACACTTCAAAAGCTCGGTATCAGCCGTATGTTCGTTACTATCAACAGATACAAAAATACTTTCTCTGTCGAAGACTAGAAAAGATCGAGGCGGCCACGTGCTGTTAGAACTACAAATGTAAATGCTGTTAAAGCCAGAATTCGCCGAAACCCCATTAGGAAGCAAAAAATCTTATCGCGAGAAATGAATATTCCCGCTAGGACTCTGTCGCGTATTATAAAAAAGACCTGAAGCTCGGTGCTTATCGTCGATATATAGGATATGCCCTAAATCAATCTGTACAATTAAAGGGAGTAGATCGAACAAAATGCCTTCTGTCGGGATACATAGGTAAAAGGCACAGAAATATCCTATTTACCCATGAAAAAAATTTCAATCAATTGAAGAACACTACAATAAGCAAAATGATAAAGTGTACGCTCACAATTCTAAAGAAGCTCTGCTCACGTGGTCATCTTGCGTCAGGGATGGTTTGGTAGGGTGCCACGTCAGAAAACCTCCTCGAGTGCCTGGTCGTTGAATTTCCTTTTGATACTATTGTATCCGGGGGAAAGGCAACGCCGGGACGGTGCACCCTGGGCACTGGTGATGACACGTTGTTGCCAGTGGCGAATGTTCTGACAGGGGGGGATAGCTGCTCTGCGTGTCCCTCTGATAAGCGGAGGGCACTGCGGAGTGGCAGGGGGGTTGCACTTCCTCTTGATTTCCAAATCCGGAGGAAAGGCAACCAAACGATGGTGCGCATTGGTAACTGGTGACGATACGTCGTTCTCAGTGCCCAATGCGCGGGTGGAGGTTGCATTTCCCCTTGATTTCTGTATCCCGGGGAAAGGCAACAAATGATGGTGGGTATTGGGAACTGGTGACGATATATCGTTTCCAGTGCCTAATGCTCATAGTGTGGGGGACGGGCTCGGTTTGCACTAACACTGCCTCCGGGCACAACCGTCCAGAACTGGGGAGTTACGTCGGCTCCACCAGCGCGCCGTAACCCGCTGTACTCTCTTCAAAGACCCCATCGCTGACGATCATGGGGTACGTCGAGGTGCAGCGGAGCGGAGGGCTTGCCTTAATTGGCCGGCCCGCGAGAAGGAAAACTCTTTAAAACCAGACAGCGAAGTCTTAAAAACCTGTGGGTACCAGGCGACCCCCACAGTATGTAGCCTTGTCCCCGGAATAGGCGTCACCCGGGGATCGACCTTTACTTCGTCCTATAATCGTGGGAATAATCATGGGTAAAATTACTAAAAATACAACTGAGGAGAGGGACTCAATCGTTGAGTCCGCAATTGCGTTGGCTGGTCCTTCAACACCTGAGGGCCAAAGTAGAGACGGAGAATCTGTGTCGGAGGGACCAGTGGTCCCGGCACGGGACAGGCGTGGGCGCTTTGTGCGCCCGAGTGCGCCAGTCAGTTTTTTGCGGTGAAAGCGATGGCGGAAGATCGGACGCATCGCTCACATCCGCCACTTCCGACGTGTCCGCAAGGACTAGGAAAAGGAGAGCCAAGCCTCCGAACACGGCCGACAAATTTCAGGCGGTCGCAGCCGAAGGCACGGACGTGGAGGTCGCCGACGATGATGGCATTTGGGATCCGACAGTGGCTCAGTCATCGACGAGGGCTAAGGCGGGCCTTCCAAAACCCGAGGATATAGCAAGGGATTTGGAGGGCAAGTCAATGTTGGACCTGGGTGCCTGCATTCGCGAAAGCCTGCTGGTGGTGGACAAGGTTGCCGATAAGTCCAGCAACCTAAAGGGATCGTTTGTCCATAGCCTGCGGGTAGCAACCAGGATGGTTGAGGCTGCAACTTCGAGCTGGCAAGGAGGGTCTCCCAGCCCCTTAATATTGAGAAGCTGGAGCGCGAGAATGCGGAGCTGCGCTCTCAGCTCGCTGAGCTCTCGACTAGGGTGGGGAGTCTAACAGAGGAACTCAGCGCACTACAAAAGCGGAAAGAGGCACCTCCAGTTGGGTTACGTCCGTGCAATGCTGCCAAGAAGCTAGTGCCTGCGCCAGCGAGTGTGGACTTCGAGAGTCAGCTAATGGAGCGCATCGACGCGCTCATTGAGAGAAAGTTGGCGGCTTTTGGAGCGCAAGCGCCAGTAACGGCCCCTCTGGCTGATCCTCATGAACAGGTTTCGTCCCTCGGTGCCGCGAAGACGAGGTCTGGCAAAGGGAAGCGCGTCCAGCGCCAGCAGCCAGCTCCTCCCGCACCACCTGCAACTGCTGCGCCTACCGCAGCTCCCGCGCCTCCCGCACCTCTCGCGAAGCCAATGGAGACTGGCCCGGTTTCTCCAGCATCCCAAACATGGGCGGTAGTGGCTGGCCGTAAAGCCAAGAGGGCGGCTGCTAGGGCTACTCCCGTAACGCAAGCAGCCGTTACCCGAAAGGCGCCGGCAAAGGAGGCAGCTCCAAAAAAGCAAGTGGTGAAACCGGGTAAGTTGCCACGATCAGCGGCCATCACGGTCACCGTGCCGGAGCATGGCCACGCTTTATACGCCGCAGTAATGGCTGCGGCGAAACAGAGGATAAAGCTGGCAGACTGCGGCATCGACACGGTCCGGCCAAGGAGGGCAGTTACGGGTGCGTTAATACTGGAGGTATCCGGCCCCAACTGCGCCTCTAAGGCCGACGTGCTCGCCGCTAAAATGCGGGAGGTGCTAGCGGACATGGACGTGCATATAGCACGTCCAATGAAGACCGGTGAGTTGAGGGTGATGGATCTTGACGAGTCTGTCACCCCAACGGAGGTTGCAGCAGCGGTGGCCGAGGCAGGTGGTTGCGCTGTCGCAGACGTAAGGGTGGGCATAATCCATCGCACACCCTTGCGTCTGGGGTCAGTGTGGGTGCGGTGTCCTCTGGGCGCCGTACGGAAACTGGCCGCGGCAAAATACGTCCGGCTGGGGTGGACGGCTGCGAAAATTGAGGTGCTGGCGGCTAGGCCGCTGCAGTGCTACCGGTGCCTTGAGTGGGGGCATGTTCGCAGCAGGTGCCCCAGCGAAAAGGACCGTAGCGCTAGGTGCTACGCCTGCTCGGAGCCGGGACACAAGGCGAGCCTGTGCACTGCGGCCGCCTTGAAGTGCCCGCTGTGCGCGGACCTTGGCCGCCCAGCCAACCATCGGCTGGGGACCAAGGCCTGCGCGCCAAAAGAAGGACCAAGGGAGGGGCAGGTTCCCCTACCTGAAGCCACCCCGAGTGCGCCGGAGGCTATGGAGGCTTCACCTTCAACAGAAGTGTGAAGATCCTCCAAAGCAACCTGAACCACTGCCGCGGGGCGCAAAACCTGCTGCTGCAAACCCTCGCGGAGTGGTCAGTTGCTCTGGTAGCGGCGGAACCCTACCGAGTCCTGGACCATCCACGTTGGTTCGGTGACACTAAGGGTTCCGTTGCTATTTACTGGGGTGGCGGAAGGGAGGATCCTCCTGCACCCTGATTGCCAAGGGCAGGGATTCGTCGCCGTTGAGTGGGGTCCCCTTGTAGTTGTGGGCTGCTACGTTTCTCCCAACAGTACCCTCGCCGCTTACGAGGCGTACCTGGACGGGCTGGGCGATTGCATCCGTGCATGCCTTCCCCGTCCTGTGCTTGTCCTGGGTGATTTCAACGCTCACTCTAGATCGTGGGGTTGCGCCCGGGACAACACAAAGGGAGAAACCGTGCAAGAATGGGCGGCGGGACTCGACCTCCGACTTCTGAATCGGGGGTCCATTAGCACCTGCGTGCGGTGGCAAGGGGAGTCGATTGTCGACCTGTCATGGGCGACTCCCTCTGCTACTCGCATGGTGTCGGGATGGAGAGTGGCGGAAGATGTGGTCACGCTGTCCGACCACCGCCACATCGTTCTCGATGTGGCGCTCAGCTCTCCCGACGGTGCTACCCGCCGCCAGCGCAGTAGCGGCCCTCCGCGGCGATGGTCCCTCAAGCGGCTCGACATAGATATGCTCGAAGCCGCAGCCATCGTTGCGGCCTGGACAGGGGACCCAGCCCAAGGGGTCTTGCCCGATCCCGAAAGTGAAGCGACCTGGTTCCGGGCTACGATGACGTCAATCTGCGACGTGTCGATGCCTCGGACCGGGTCCCCCAAGCTCCGGGCGGTGTACTGGTGGTCGGAAGCCATAGCACAGTTGCGCAGGGACTGTTTGCGGGCCCGACGCCAGTACACCAGAGCCCGCAGAAGAAGGCAAGCCACGGCCGATGAAAAGGCGAGAGCGTACGAGCTGTATAGAGGCGCCACAAAAGCGCTCCAACTCGCAATCGAGGATGCTAGGTCTCGGTCCTGGAGCGAACTCCTCGAGGGGCTGAACAGGGACCCATGGGGGCGGCCGTACAAAATCGTACTAGGCAAGCTCCGACCATGGGTCCCTCCGTTGACGGAAACCCTGGACCCTACTTTCGTTGGAAGAGTTGTGGACACTCTCTTCCCTAGGGTCCAGGACAGCCCCGCACCCCCAACATTGCGATCAGACGAGATCGCGTGGTCTGATGAGTTGGGGGTGACCAACGAGGAGTTGGACCGAGCCGTGAGGCGCCTCGGAGAAAGGAATACGGCCCCAGGCCCCGACGGAATTCCTGGTCGGGCCTGGGTGATCGCTCTCGCCGCCGGGCTGGGGGGAAGACTGAGACAGCTGTTCAACAGCTGCCTAAGTGTCGGTGTCTTCCCCTTAGCCTGGAAAGAGGCTAGGATGGTGCTCTTGAGGAAAGATGGCAGGATCGCTGAATCTCCCTCCGCGTACCGACCCATTTGTTTGCTGGATGAGGCGGGCAAATTGTTCGAAAGGATAATTGCCGCCCGCCTCAACACGCACCTGCGTCAAGTGGGCCCCGACCTGTCGGACAGCCAATTCGGCTTTCGGCAGGCGCGATCGACTGCGGACGCGATCCTTCGCGTCCGAGAGCAGTCGCAGCGGGCGGTTACCCGGGCGGTGTGGCATTGGCGGTCAATCTTGACATAGTCAATGCCTTTAATTCGCTGCCCTGGGGAACCATTAGGAGGCTCTGGCATACCATCGCGTGCCTCCCTACCCGCTGCGCATCGCTGGGGCGTACTTGCACGACAGGTGCATCCGGTACGTGGGTCGGGACGCGTCTGTCCACCTGAGGGAGGTGAACTGCGGGTTCCACAAGGATCCGTGTTGGGTCCGCAATTGTGGAACCTCGCGTACGACGCGGTCCTGCGGGTCGATCTCCCCGTCGGTGTTAGTGTCGTCTGCTATGCAGATGACACTCTGGTACTGGCCGACGGGGACACCTTCGAAAGCACCATCCGGCTTGCTGAGCTTGGGTGGCATGCGTCGTGGATAAAATCCACGAGCTGGGTCTTCGGATAGCGCCTCATAAGACCGAGGCGCTTTGGTTCCACAAACTCCCCAGAGGGAGGGAACCACCCAGCTTGTCGGTTCGCGTTGGTGACGTGCAAGTCCGGGTGGGACCGGTGATGAAATATCTCGGTCTCATCCTGACGGTCGCTGGGGCTTCGAGGAGCACTTCGACCGCCTGGTCCCCAAGATCGAGAGGGTAGTGGGTGCCATGCACCGGTTGCTACCCAATCTCGGGGCCCCAGGAAGGAGTCCGCCGCCTCTACGCGGGGGTCGTGCGATCGATGGCCCTCTACGGGGCGCCCGTATGGTCACATCGACTCACGGGCGTCCGTCGCTGCAGAGCTAAGCTCAATAGCCTGCAGCGAAAGATGGCCATCAGGATCGCACGCGGATATCGTACGATATCTTTTGAGGCGGCCACTGTCCTAGCTCGGTTTCCACCACTGGACATCCTGGCGGAGATGGATGCGCGGGTGTTTGCCCGCCTTCGTCTTCCCCAGGTGGAAGCCGAGCCCCTGGATGCGGGCGAGGTGCGAAGGCAGGAGCGCAGACGGGCGCTGCGGGTGTGGCGAGAGAGGCTCCAAGAGCCTCGTTTCTCGCGCCAGCGCACGGTCAGCGCGCTCTTGCCGAGCTTCGAAGCCTGGCTGCGAGCGGGGAAAGAGGTGCACGTCACCTTCCGATAACGCAGGTACTCACTGGGCACGGGTGTTTCGGTGAGTACCTGAACAGGATTGACGCGAATCGACAACGCAATGCCACCACTGTGGTGGGGACCGGGATTCCGCACAGCACACGCTCGCCGAGTGCCCTGCGTGGGAGTCCGAGCGACGGATCCTGGTCCAGAGGATCGGGCAAGATCTCTCTCCGCCAGTCGCAGTAGCGGCTGCGCTGGCGGATAAAGGCGCGTGGAAGGCGCTGGTCTCCTTCTGTGAAGCCGTCACGGTACAGAAGGAGACCGCCGAGCGTGATCGGGAGAGGGCCGATCCCGCTCGGAGATGGCGACGCCGGGGCGGTGGCAACGGACGCACTGGCCCGTCAGCCCTTTAGTCCCGGGCATAAGAATAGGGCTAAGGTACCCCTGCCTGTCGTACAAGGCGACTAAAAGGGGACTTCGGGTTCGCGGGTGATCAGGGTGGGGGCTCTGACCACCCGGGAAGTGGACCCGGGAAGGACGGCAACTCGGAGTGGTCTCGAGTTGCCGTAGCACCGCGAGGGTGCTAGGGGAGGTTTTTTCCTCCCCAGGGATGTGCTCAGGCACCGTGCAGAGGGGCACCGGTGCGTTCCTTTGGAGATCCCGGAGCCCCTCTAAATGCACTGAGGATGACCACCGGGGGGGTTTTAGTGGTTACAAGTCCCACATAACCCTGTCTCACCCCCAGGAGGCAGGGTATCTTTCGAAGATTTCCCCCCCGATAACAAAAAAAAAAAAAAAAAAAAAGGGATGGTTTGGTGGGGCGTGTCTTATCAAGGAGTCACAAAACTATATTTTTGTAAAAAAGGAGTGAATACTACAGCCAAAGTGTATCAACAGTCTTGGATCATGTTATGAAACGTCTCAGCAATACACTTTTTAAAAATATACCGTGGACTTTCCAACAGGACTCTGCACCTGGTCACAGTAGTCCCTTGTGAACAGTGCATAAATCCATAGATTCGTGGCCAAACAGATTAAAGGCCTGTATAAAAGCCAAAGGTGGCCATTTCGAATGGAATATTTTTTTATTTTTTGCTGACTGACTAATAAATATGTAGGTATACATTTTAATAATATTACATTACTTCATTAAAAAAAAATGCATTTTCTTTTGTAACAGAACTTGTGGCTGGACTAGGTATATATACAGTGGTGGTCATATAATTAGCACTTCTTATGAATAAAGAAAGTATAACTTCAACGTACACATGTTCGTAAAAAATATACACATTCAATAATTAGTAATCATGCAATAATATAGCCACTCAAATAAAAAACTCATTAAATGCATAAAATATAAAACATATCTTACTTTTAATTACAAAATGAGGCCGCTTGGTCGCCTAATTAGAAACATTTTAAAAAGCATCCATAGCTCGTTCTTTTTTTGAAAATTTTTTTATTCTAAATTTTATTATGTTCAAAATGGGCAAAAATAAAAGTTGTGACGCGTCAACTAGGCAAATAATTGTTAATTTACATATAGATCATAAGTGGGCGTACAGAAAAATAGCTGAGCATTTAAATTGTTCTGTTAAGAAAGTTTTTAATGCAATTGATCATTATAAAACACATGGAACCGTTGCAAATGTTCTTATAAAGGCTCGGCCAAGAGAAACCACTCCCAGAGAAGATACGCTAATCATTCGTGTTGCTAAAAAAGACCCAAGTAAAGGCTCCAGATTAAAAATGAAGTTTTTTCCCTGATGACCCCAGAAACATCTCGTCAAGACTGATACGCCGAAGATTAGTGGAAGCTTAATTGTTTGGAAGAATCTCGAAGGGTACCGCTTCTTACCAAGCAACACCGAGAGAAGCGATCATTATTCGCTAAAAAAATATGTTATGTATGTTTGCATTTATAAAACATCTTTATATATATATATATATATATATATATATATATATATATATAAAGATGTTTTATAAATGCAAACATACATAACATATTTTTTCACTACTGCATATAGCCATCCTCCACATAATGCTGCAAAACATGTCCTTGGTCATCACACTGACTTGCCAAAAACTTATATAGATCGTCCATGGTGTGGTGTATCGTGGAGTAATTCCATTCGAGTGATCCAGTTATTGATAGTACTAATAGTCACAAGGCCAGTCGTATTGCCAAGTACATCTATACTTCAATAGTAACTACGCGGCACGAATCTATGCCACCTGTATCTAAAAGTTAGATTAAAGATTAAAAATAAAGATAAAGTTATTTAGACAAAATTACAGTGCTAATTTGCAATAATTATGCGAGGAATTGCTTCCGGCAAAAAGTATAGATCCCAAACTGTCAACCGACAAACAGAAGCGTGGAAGCCGATGCCACCACAAATTGTAAAGTTAAAATAATTTCGACGGGAATGCACTGTGTTAAAGATTATCTGCTGTGTATTATTATATTATTTGGTAAATGAATAAGAATAATAAAAAGTTATGTGATCAATTTGATACAGCTGATGGTCATATCTGGTTGTCATCTTTCGACTTTTGACGAAATGTCTCACTAATACTAGTATATTTTCGTTTTCATTTCGATTTCTTATGAGAGTGTATTTATTAAGCTGACAAGCTGACCATTTTTCATAGTAGAAAAATTATACGTAGTATGTTTAAAAGATACTGAAAAAATAAAAACTTTTCCACTATCACCTTATCAGAAACACTTCCTCTAAAAGTATTGATAGTTATCTTTAAATGCAGAAATTATCTTGAATAGATCAACCTGAACAGTTAATCTTATATGCTTTCACCTTTTTTGATAGTAAATTTATTTTACAATAAGTCTATTAAGTTCTTTGTTTTAAGACTATTTCTGAATCTATCTAAATAATCATCTTTTCATATTCAAAACTAGCTTTCCCGTTAACAACTCCAACTAAAATTATTTTGCTAGGGATAATTCACATAAATAGTCTAAAGGCAGATTCAAACTTACCACGTCACGTACGGTAAGTTCGACCGAATCAAAAAAAGGGCTGTTACAAAATCGTAGTCATTGTATCTTTGTATCATCGAGGTCTAACATAGACAAATCGATTTTGGTAACGATTATTTTTGTTTGCTTATTATGTATGGCTGTTGTATGACATGTATGATGAAGGAATTTTATTGAGTTAGATTTTTTTTTAAATTACGTAACAAACAAGCTGGGTTGTGACCCTTGAGGACTGAGATGGAATAAAGTCAGTAATATAGGTCTAAAGATCTCTACACTCAACAGAGGAGAGGCACAGCAGCATTATGCTGCTGTTTTAAGCTCGTATTTTGCGATGGTGTAGTCCTTGCTCTAATTGAGCCATTCATTTTCCAGCTAGAAACCAACTGCAGTGTAGATCACCACTTACAACGTTGGGTTTGAAATTTTGTAAAAATTTGAAATGCTATATTCGTTATGCTTTTATTCTGAAAATGGTAATACTTATTCTATGTGTAAAAGAATCTTCTATCCTAGTTCTTCAGGCAAGACAGGAAAATTTTTGAAGCTTCAAATAAAAGTAGTAATAATACGCGAGACCTTAAATTTCCTGATACGTATCAGCATAATTGTCGCCTTGATTTAAATCTAAAATAAGAAATATCTATAATCTAAGATAAAAGCGAAAGAAATATAATTTATTAGTAACTAGATAACCCGGTAAACTTTGTCTCACCTACAATTTATTTGATTATAACTTTTAATCAGTGATTATCAATTCTAATCAACATTCCAACTCCAATTCATTGATATCAATATTAATGACTGCATCGTGTACGGTTTTAATTGCGTTAGGTTATTTTATAAAACTTGCTTGTAATTCAAATATTTTATTTTTTATTTTTGAGAAAGACAAATACAATTATTCGATGTAAAGCTTTCTGATAAACAACATTTTTTGTTTTACTTTCCTGTGCGTTTTTTTATATTCCTGCTTCACACGAACACGATATATATAGCTGTCCATGCGCAAAACACGGAGACTCCAAGTTATCTTGGAAACATCCTAAGACTGGCCTAGTGATTTGTTTATGGTCATCGCAAAGGCCAGAAGTACGGGGAATTTTTCGAATGGCAAGTCCGTTGGAACCATTAACAAATATTATTGGAAAAATTGGCAAATATTATTAATTATGATAAGTTAGCGTACATATTTGTCTCTTTACGCATGCTGTAACTACCTTTAAGTGGAATCATGTTATCCTTATTAATAAGATATTATTATAATTAAGTACAAAACAACATGTTGGTGGTTCTTTGAAATAAATAAAAAATAAAAACCATCGGGATACGCGGAATCAAAATATCTTAACTTTTGTATTTTTTCTTGATGGTCATTGCCGCTATTTCGTTTCATTACACATTCAAGGTTGATTATTGTTACACAATATGATGATGACTGAGTCTACTTTTTATTGCAAATTGTGAGATGGAGGATAGGCAATTCTATCGAATTCAAGAATTCTGTGGAGTGACCACATTATCCTGGTTGATAACTGTATGGATTGATTAAAAAATAAAACAAGTGTCCCGGAATAAATTTTGAATATTCGCGTTGAGATCATCAATATCTTTCTTTATGGCCGCCAATGTTGCTCGTTTGCTTAGTCAATTATGAATTTAGAATTTTTGCACGACATCTAGAAAACACGCTTATTAACTACACCTTCGATTGTGTCAACTAACAGAAATCTATAGGTAATATGATGAATCCAGTCGAAATGTCAAACTGCAATTTTCCCATTACCATTGTCTAATAATTACTTTGAAAACACATCTGTATTTTGATTTTGCTGCAAAAATACTAGAATGTTTACCTACAAGAGACCTATTATATTATTATATTTATCGCTATATAATCATAAATGAAAAAGCGAGAGATATTGATTAATCTAATTAGCTAACATATGAAAAAGGTTATATTCTATAATTTATTTATTGCACATACAAAAATACCGATTTGATTTTTACTTAATCCTTTCAAGTCAGATTGAGAGCTAAAATAATGTCTCCAATTATTGCGTATAGCATCTAAAAAGATAAACATTGTCTATGCCAGAATAAAAGAAAATGCTGCCTCTTCTGGCAAGCTAAAAGTTTAGTAAAATAAATTAAATAAATCATACTACAACATTTTTCTGGATTCAGTTTCTTAATAAAGTAAAACAGAACATAGCAAATGGCATGTCATACCATAATACAAATATCCCATACACATCATTAATCGAAGTATCTTCATATTCCGCCACAAATTTAATGATTTAAGCACGCCTTTATTTCGTCAGCTACAGTTGATAGATGAATAACTGGAAGAGTCTTTCGAAAATCACCGCAAAACAGAATGGCTCCACCAAAAATGTATAGATTGCCTTTCGAAGATCATTCAAAGTTCTGGTCACCGCCTCCAGTAACCTCTTGTGGACATATTTGAAAGTAGCAATTTCAAGACCGAATGTGCAATTTGTCCGCTTTGTAACAAAGTCGCTGCTATTCCAGATAAAGCCAATGCTAGGGCTGCTTCATTCTACGATCGAATCTTTATCAAAAGGAAACTTTTTTCCAGTACTTGCGGGGGTGTCCGGGTACTCGCCGGTATTCCACCAGTTCCATTATGCACAGCATCTATCAAAGAATCGTACGCAATTCTTTGTTGTTATACCAATTGTGGGACATTTATATAATATGCGAATTTGTGATGATGAAGATATGACAGAATTCTTGAGTGTATTATCCGTTCTCCAGCAACTGTAAGAATTGACGCGCCTCACGATAAATCGCACACAGATGTATATTAACAATTCTCAGTTGTAGAAACGACGTCCAACCACAAAAATTCACCAAAAACAGTCTAAGATAATAATATTCGGCATTT